>MU400544.1:0-362208 GCA_022578965.1 Xylaria sp. FL1777 | reverse complement strand
TTTTTAGATTCTGTTGTTCTCCAACCAATCCCTGCCCACGGTTTTGTCTTCGCGGCGCTTGGTCTGTGTCCCCTCGTCCCCCCCCCCGCGGCCCCCCCCCCCCCCCCCCCCCCAGGTTGCGTGGGCAATACACGAGCACGGGAGGCCAGGATCATCCAACGGCGGTGCGCTGCGGCAGCCTGGCGGCCCGATGAACCGCATTGCAGGACGCTGCATGCAGGCAGCCTGCCACAATGGCTGGCTGTGCGGCGTCGAAGCCGCCCGGGCTTTGGGCGGGCTCTCAGGTGTCGAGACCCGCCTGGCAAATCCGAAGTGAAGCTGAGTTGGTTTGGGTTCGTCCTCTCTCCTGGTCCTTCTGCGGTTATTAGATGTTATCTGTCAGCCGTGTTTGTTTGCTGGTTATGAGATTCGATCGATCAGCGACGAAAGGGGTTATGTTGGTGGCTCCCGAGATCGGTACGAATAGCCGTGGCACCGGCCTCCAGACTGGGACCTGATACTCTCGTCCCTTCTCTGCCTTCTCTGACGTCAATTGGCCGCTATCTGGCTACTATCACGGAAGCACAGGATTGGGTTACTACGACCGAGGTGACAGAAACTAGAAGACTGGAAGAAGACGCTGCACAACATGCCACGGCGCAGGTCGGAAGGTGGACTGCGGAGAATATATTCCTTTCTCAATCCGAGACATTCATCTGCTGTAGCTCCCTGGGAAGTAATGAGAGATGAGTCTCTATTCACCGAAGGGAATAAGACCGACACAGGTGAGGTTCCGCAGCATATACAGACTCACAGGTCGGATAAGAGGCGAGCGAGTGCCCAACGTCTTACTGACTGTATGCCGTGCTCGTACAACGTAATTTTCGACTATTTTTCTTTCATGTCGACATCCTCCTATCTATTTCTTTTCGAGCTTCGTTCGCCTCGGGTAAACTATGATTAGGTATGTTGCGTAACTAGAACAAGAGTAGGGACAACCCGACCACGAATTTCGAACCCTGAACTGCTCTATGATCCCTACCTAGTCCGTGAATTTCCAATCAATTTAGCTAGAAATCAGCAATAACAGTAGAAAGAGAGGTGTAAATAGATATTTGAAAACACAGCATCTGTCGCGCCTAGCAGTTCACGTGGGACAACGTCGCTGCGAGCATGCGTGTGTCATGGCAGAATACGGATATTTGCTAATCAAGAACGGGGTCGGTGATCGGCTTCAAGGGAGGACAGACGCAGTACGTATTGACAAACTGATTTGTTTGAGATTGATTGGTACCACGAAATATCAAAGGCCGAATTCCGTTGCTATACGTTTACGGCACTCATTACCTTCTCACACTAAAGTACCATACCTAACCGCAAGATAGAAGTGAGATAAAGAGAGTATGCGTGAGTTAATTCGTCCCTATCTATTTCTCTCCAATTTCCAATCAGAGATTAAGGGCTTCTAAGGCTATAGTCTCATCAGAATGACGTTGGGCTTTTGTTCCTGGAGTGTACACTCCTATTGCCTTACTCCATATTCGTAGCGCCCGCGACGACCCCGACAACGTTGTACCGCTTCGAGAAGAAAGTAACCCAGTCGTTCAGGACGCGCTTCTCATTTTCGTTTAGATCTTGCCATTCTGGTTGCACATCCTCGGGCTTCGTCGACGTTTTTGCTAGCGCCCGTGATGCATCCTTGCCCGCAAATACTGGTATGGAAGGTTAGCTCATTGCTCTAAAACCAGGCCATCCCTCCAGATTACTCCTAGATTGAGATTGTGGTTTGAAATTTAGTGAGACGTATAGAGTGGTAAGTGAAAGTGAATGGCGTTGCTGGAGGTGAGCGAACGGTATCCGGCTGCACATCGTATAGTCATAGAAGATTTAGGCGTTCGCGACTTACTGCTGTAGCTTCCATCGGGCTTTTCGTATGCCTTATTTCCCGTCACATCGTATACCTTGCCCTGTATATCTATTAGAACGTCTGTTGAGGCGAACCTCTTACTTGACCTGGCTTCATATCTCTGTGTGGTAGGGATGGTCTTTCAATGATAAAGTAAATGTGAGAGATCTTGCGAACTTGCCTTGATAGCTACATAAGCTTTACGTCCTTCCGCTCCTAGATATATCTCATTAGTGCCCGTCTGATCATCACGGTTGAAGCTTGCTATAGGAAATGTGCATTAAACACCCCCCAGTTCGCCGTAGGACTCACCATCCGCCTGAGCCAACTCCTCCAGAGTGATCGGGTCATCTTTGGGAGGGTTGAGGTTTACAGGAACCTTTGGCTCGAATTTGCCAGCCATGGTGAAAGCGAGCGATGGTGAGATATGACGTGAGTGGGGATGAGAAAGAAGAGATGAAGTATGATTAAACTCTGCAATCGGTTGGCACGGTTTGGGAACTATCGGATGAGATTTGAGAATGTCGTTTAATTTGGAGACAGTCTTAAGATTATTTCTTTATTTAAGAACATGTGATGTTTCAACGTAGGTAGATATGGATATGTACTCTGTCTAGGTATTGGATGTCTTGGTGATGTACTGATACCTACCTAGGTAGATAGTGGGACTACGATCTGATGTGATTAGTCACGCTAGGTATGCCGAGGTCGATCAGCCAGCTGCCCAGGTGCTCCGAGAGCTGTGTTGACAGCTGGTTTCTTATCGACATCATCCGCACGTCATTTCATGTACCTAGGTAAGTTGATAGCTCCAAAGCTTGCAGCCAATACATGCTATTGCATTAACTATATATTTTCGTCACCCTTTTGTCTACGACGATGTCCATGACGATGTCCATTTCATTCGGCTAGGCTTTCTACTCAATTGCAGCACATTTCCTCCCCGCCTACGCAATGTCTGCGTGTCGGGCGCCGGTGCGGTGGTCCGTCAATGGCCTCTCCCAAATCCGATGCCTACACCAAGCCCGGGCAACGAGGACCCAAACATGTATGCGCTCGGAAAGTGTCAGACGTCAGGAAAGAGATGCACTCGCGATCCTGCAGTTCCTGCAAAAGCGACGGCAGTCCTCATCGTCTGGTGGGAATCCTAGCGAACAGACACCGCCCATGCCGCCGTCCAAACTTATATTTCGAGCTTTACGCCAAGGCCTGAGCTTTCGGCCCCTGCTCAGTGCATTCCGTGGCCAGAATCTGCGCAATCTCTTCCGCCAGAGTCCTGAAGAGCTTGTTGTTGCCATCGTCCTGTATGCAATTCATTGCCTCGTCCTGTAACTATGCTAACTTAAGTGTCCTTTTCCTACAGCCTCTGCGGCTGTGCTGCTGTCTCTGTCTATGTCGTATATAGCTATTTCAACTACTTTCAGTCGGAGCAGTTCACCCGTTTTCCTCCCGAAATCGCGAAATCTCTACGACGTGCCTTGTATTATACCAACTACAGACCAGATCCGAAGCTGGCGCTCAAATACTACAAGCTTGCCCTTCAACAGTGCACAGCGGCTGGGATGGACCCCTTCTCCGATGAAGTGATTGGTGTTCGAATTCAGCTCGCGGCGTGGTTGGAGAAGATTGGAAAATTTCAAAACTCGATCGAAGTTCTGGAAGCGCTACTGCATGATTGCAAGAAATGGGTCGAGAAGATGGAGAAGAGCGTCCAGGACGGGCTTATTGATAGGTCAGGGAGGTTAATAAGCGCGGCCACAGCACAACAAAAAACCCCTCAAGAGGGCGATGATAGTGGTGCCGAGGAGCCGGAGAACCTATGGGCGAAGCGCACGCGGGTTTTGGGCAAGTCTGTAGGCATTAGCGTCAAGCTCGGTGAGTTGTATGCCGACGACCACGTTCTTCAGGGCGATGTGGCGGGTGAGCATTTGGTTTGGGCAGTTGAGACAGTCCTAAAAGAACTTCAACGACGCCAAGTCGAGGGCGTTAAGGAGGGCGAGGGTGACTGGATGAACCCCGAACAGATTGGAGGGGCCTTGGAAGGTAAGTACAAAGGGATTCAAATTCAACCCGCCAGCCCATATGTCAGCCCTGAGGTCCATCATTGATAATATCCACAGCTCTAGGGAATCACTACGAGTCCAAGTCTCAGCATTATCTTGCAGCCCCATTATATCTACAAGCAGTGACACTTTCACCACCGAATAGTTGTCATACTGCTGTATTGAGTGAGTTCTTCAAGCCTCACATGCCAATCTTGTATTGACCAGGAACGTCGTGTAGTGAATAATCTAGCTATCTCCCTTGCCCAGCAGCCGGTTCAAGCCCCATTGAACACTCAACCGACTTCAGGAAATGAGAAGCCAAATCAAATACCCACTCGGGCTACACTCCTAGCTAGTTCTCGTTCGTGGGCTTTGCAGGCGCTGGGCACTGCGGGAAAAGTGACTGGCGAAAGCAGAACCGAGGAATGCGACGAGGCTTGTGCGGTAGCCATGTGTAACCTTGGTGACATCGCAGCCATGGCTGGTGATATACAAGAAGCGAAGCGTAGGTTTCGCGAGGGCCTTGAGCTGAGCCAGAAGCTTTCTTTCGAACCCGGAATTATACAGGCCAAAGACGGTCTCGAGCGCGCATCGTCCACCCCACCATCAAAGGTTTAATGAGCCCTCTCTTAGTCAAAGGCACAATCAGTGGATTGAAACACTATGTACTATCATCAGCCAGTTAAACCTAACGGCCCACCTACCTCTACCCGATCCTCTGGCTTAGCCCTACTCTCTTGCGCTTAAACATGACGAACTTCCAGATATTGTATATATATATATATATATATATATCAGCATGTATATAAGGTAACATCTGACGAGAACTTATTTACGGTCTTGACAGAAAATCACGAGGGCCATCCCGATACCTACGGCCGCTTTTGGGGGCATTATTGCAACTCTCAAGCCAGCATCTCGAAATAACACAAAGAGACTCGCACAAACTCACCTCGTCTCCTATGCATAGATTTAGCGGGGTATAGCAGATGATACTACGCTGGACGAGTCAAACAATGAATTCTCCTCGACGAACTTGATGTTAACTCCAGCCTGAACGTCACCTTGCACGAAGTGCGAAGTCGGCGGTCCCGTGCGACTGTTTATGCTCTCCACGGACTCATGACCGGAAAAGCATATCGCTGCGGCAGGACGTTATTCATATCTCTCCGGAGGGAGGGTCTACATGCAGCTCGGCGAAATCCATCTCTCCGATCTGGTAACCCGCGCCCGTTCGTCTGTCTATCTTTGCGCCGGCGGTGAGTGCTGCTTAGTATACGGCAGTCGAGACGGGAGAGGCGGGGCAATATGTGCTGGTAGTATTCAAAGCTCCGGCATGCACGCAGTTTGTTTGGGCAATATCGACATTGTTTGGGCAATATTGATATATTTGCTCCAGATGGTGATGTCTATACTTGGGTCTTCCAGATAGGTACTGTATCACCGCGGAATTGCGGGCATGCATACCCCGAACATAAATCTCAACTTCAATAGTGTGCCAAAAGATCATCTATTTATTTTCGTCAACGTTTCAACGTTTCAATAGTACATATCCCTTATGACGTAGACACCCCTCGGCAAGCCTCTGCTGTCTGCTGCGCTCTCCATCGTCGGCGGCATCCAGTCATTGCACCCTTGGTAGCCCATGCCGAACCGTGGTGCCAAGCTGGGTAGGGGTGTGTGCGGCATGTGGGTGGGATCGTCATTATCTGGGTTGCGGTCCCGATAGTACAGTAGTTTGTTGAGGTCTGGAAAACCGGGCTGTTATCTTGAAGGGAGACACTCCGGATGGACTGAAACAAAGTCAAGGATATATATATAGCATGGGCTCCGCTCGCGTTGGAGATTGTTGCTCAGTTGGGTTCGATCCCTAACAGCGCTAAATCATTTCGCCAGTTAGCGAATCTGTACTAACCTAGCATAGTATACGTGCCAACGCAGTACCAGCGGGTTTCGTTTCCGCCCTACCGCGCGGCTAGCCGTAAGTGGCCAATGGTCCCCTGTGAGGGGTTCCTGTCAAGGGTCTTGGGACGGGTAATTCTCCATTCTTAGGGCCGCATGTACTCGATGGGTAGTGTGGGTAAGGAGATAGAATGTATAAACCGACCTAACGTTAGTGTACTGCTGCTATACATGTAGGAGTCGTTTGTCGTTAATACTTACCCACAACAAGAACGCCAGGCAGCGAATGGTAAGACAGGTTATGAAAGACCGTCTAGCTTGGCAATGTATATACGAGTACGCCGCTCTCACTTGCGTGCAATACGAATGAGATCGTGGAAGTTCTTCTAGAGGAGGCAACAAGATGTGTAATTCGAGGGTCCTGTGAAATACCTTACTGCGTACGTTAATCAAGGGTCTAGTGAATATAAGGTTAGCAGGATCTTGACGACGGGACGGTGTGCAAGTGATATCAGACGATACCAAGTTCGCTAAGTATACTGAACTAGTCTAGCTGCCGGGTTCCTCATGCCCATTACCCACTCCGACATATGTGTATGCTAGGTTTCTACATGGCTCTAACATGCCTGTTGGCCGCCGACCTATACCAAATCTCCTTGGGAGACCAAGAGATTTCATGCTTGGAGCTATACTGTGATTGGCTTAGCAGGAGAACCCTACCTGGTAGTAATCTCGTTTATATGATCGCTTCTACAGGTAGCACGGTTGTTACTCTATAGTGTGGCAAGAAGTTTCACACTATATAAGCATAGTGTGTGGCGACTGGGTCGGGGGTGGTTGGCATGTTTGCTGTTAGAGACTTCTAGAGATCCTTGTTAGTTAGTTGATGCTAAAGATGGTTGAGTACAGGGTGAAGAGTGAAGAAGATATGCTTCTAGATATGACTTTGTAAACAAGTGAGAGAGCCATAAATAGAGATTGAACTATCAGTGTAGATAAATTAGCTATAGATGTATTGTAGAGAAGTAGGGAAACAAAGGTGAACCAAGTTTTGTTGCGGTTCATCTTGCAATACAAATACTCCGAATGCCAGGCACTTGACATTATGTAGCAACTGGAGAAAATATGCACTAAGCTCCGTTGCTCTGTCAACATGGTGTTACTTCTTGGTGTTGTGATATTGACAACTGTTTCATGACACCTTGAGCCTTCAGCTAAAATCACCTAGCACTAGCAGTGGAGAGAACTAAGAGATGTTTATTAACAAGGCAGAATCTCACAGCAGCTGGGGTGAGGGCTGCTAAGATAGGTAGTCATCTAGAACACACGGATATTATAGGATGTTCCTTGGAGCAATGTACCTATGTCTAAATATAAACAATTACATTTAAATATGAGTAAGTTTTTATTTTTAACAAGGCCTAGTGTCAGGGATTGGAACTGAGTAATTGAGAATACAATAATCAGTTATGGCTGCAAAAGTCCATGCCTCCCATCCGGGCTTGCGCCGAGCATGGTGGTTGTCCTTGCGTCTATATACAATTGGTTTAGGCCTCCTAACCTCCGGGGTCCGCCAATATGTCTTAGATAAGCGAGGGCTGAATAGCTTCACTTCTGGATATGCGAGACAGTCTCAATAGATCTTAGTTTAGCGTAGTGCGGTCAAGGTGTCTTACTGAACTACGCGTCTGGAGATGGCACAAGGTGTTCAGCGGGTTCAGCGTGTGTGATATTATTTAAGTGCAGTAAAGTGAACTTCTTTATACAAACTCCTAATTAAGAGGGCATAAAGTTATTTTCTCATCCTGAATGGGTATTAGCCTTTTGTTAACCTAGACAAACAGCCAATCTAATTTTTCTATGTGAGCTTGTAGTAAAGTTCTTTTCATCCCCACCGGACACCTAGATGTGCATCGGAGATAGAACCTTCCGGGAGCGACTACCGCGACCTACCACCAGATGAGTACTGAGACGGCCGCGTTCTGCCGCCAATTACACGGGGCCACTTTCACAAGTTCCGAAGATGGAAGAGTTTCGTCAATATCTTGGTTGGGCCGCGACCGGTTGCCATGTGTAACCGGTCAAAGAACACATGCCGCTTTTCACACCTACTATTTCACAGGACATATAACAGCGAAGGGGGGCGCCCATGATACCGGTGAACCGAGATAAGAAAAGTAAAGGTATCCAAGGGGATCAAGTCCTACACTACTGCGGTTGCAAGATGTTCATGCAGGATAATTACTCCGAAAGGATCGTCAGATAGGTTCTCCAGTTGCCAGACAATGTGAGAAATCGGTTATAGCGGACAGCATGCGGGACATCCGCCTGTGGGTAGTAATCTGCGAGCTCTAAGACTTATGTCTTGAGAGTTTACAGCTGGCCAACTAATCATCGTACTCTCTGTTGGCATGAAGATGGCTTGGTGTATGAAGGAGTTGAGATGAGTCAAGGATAAGGGGGGACGCGGCAGCGGGATGGCTGTTGATCGTGTGGTGTCGCGAATGAGATGATGCCTTCAGCCTTATGTGATGACATTGTGGCCCAGCATCATCCTTGGCATCCTTTCCAGAGCTACATGGGTATACGTATCTCGACCCAAGCGACCACGTGTGTTAAGCGAGAGGCAACTAAGCAGGAGGTAATCAAGCGGGAGATATAATACCGGTATACCTAGATGATGAATGCATTAATTTGCCTTGGGTTGCTTTTGGAACACGGCGACATCAGGCAGCAATTTTGTGGTGGCCTGGGATTACTACGTATCCATTGTAGGTATGCATGCTCTCGAAGCCTTTGACACAGTCAATATACCATCCAGATACTTATTGAGCAGACCAGGGTGAACTACCCCCACCTCATACCGCAATCGTGTCCTTGGCCCCCCGCATGCAACGTCGGGTTCCCAGAAGATGATGCAGAATGGAGAATAAACGCATTTGGTAGGTAGGGTTGTACCTTGGTATCTGTACAGTACATCAGCAGAGAGACTTGAATCATCTCCAGCCTTAGTTCAGCAGGGAAGTAAGTATCTACCTATCTAAGTGTCTAATCTACAACTCTACTAGCGGGTTATAGTAATCATCTACTCGTAGCGCTTTCCTTGACTACCTAGTGTAACTTGAGCGAGTTAGTGAGTACTTCAAGTTTGTAGCATTACCCGACAGTGGTTTCTTCCTAGGCAGGTTCGATAACGTCCATACAGCGTACCTAGGTAGGGGCTATCTAGAGCATCCAAGGTTGCTTTACAGCTTTACAGAGGTAGGTTACATAAAGTAGGTAGGTACTTAGGTACATAGAGGCTGTCAATTAGACGCCCGCATATCTACCCTTGTCAGTTTCCGACCCTGTCTCCTGCACCTAGTGCGTCGAGCCTACTCCCAGATAGCAAGCATACTGCATACTAGCATCACAGCAGATAGTCTGTCAGTACGAATGCTGGGGAGGCATTGGAAGGCAGTTACATGGGTATTATGTAGACTATAAGGTACAAAGAACATAGTACAAGCAGCCGGAGGGCACCTTACCTTTAACACTACCTAAGGTAATATAAAAGTAAAGTACACCCTGGATAACAAAGCCTAAACCGTGACCTCGTGCTCCGATAGAGATACCTACTTATATATATAACACTGCAATTGTCTTTGGCTCTGTGACATACTCATAAGTTGTTTGCTGTATACCACATATGTTCATTATCATCACGTTGGTCTGTTACCGCCAAGACACACGAATCACTTCCAAGTAGACATGACTTAATTCCGGATATGAATCATACCAATGGCGCCTACAATGAGCTCGTCTCTCCTCCAAATTATCTCCCTCTTCCTCCTGACCAGAGCTCCGATTATTGGGATCTCAAGTTACCAAATTCCCCTTATGGTAGCAGCAGTAATGTGTCTAGATCAGTAAGCCTACTTTATTGATACTTCTTACAAATTCAATTCCAGTCTCTCACAGCCACCTCACAGTACGACTTTCTCTACTCGGATGATAGCACCGAGCTTGAGCCGACAGGAGGGACGAGCAACGACCGGACGAACCGGCTCGTCCAGCCGGCTCAACCAACTCGGCCACATCATCCACATCAACTACATCAACCACATGAACCACCTCAACAAACTACATTACCACAATCCGCCCAAACAAAGCCACCGGAAACAAAGCCACAGGACCCATCCGGTAAACCAAAGCGAAAACGAGAAAACAGATATAAGAACGCACCACCGTCCGTTATCTCGGTGAGAAATTCAATATATTAACCGCTGTTTCTGCGCAATAAGGGTAGCTAATAAAAGGTTATTTTAAAAGCGCCGGAGAGCTCAGAATCGAGCATCCCAGCGAGCTGTGAGTTCTGCTGTTTTGATTTCCGACGCTCCGACAAGTATGATTTTTTTGACCTAGTCATCATCGTATTGCGGCAGCTTTTCATTCTCATAATAGGCTTTCGCAGTCCCGCGCTTCCGCGCTCCTCCCCACTCCGCCGAAATCGGAAACAACTAACACAGATCATTGCAGTACAGAGAGAGAAAAGACCAGCGTATCAAAGACCTTGAAGAGAACATCGCAGAATTGCGGAAGAGGAACGAAGTGCTCCGTGTGGCTTACGAGACTGCGCAGAGAGAGCTTGACCAGCTCCGAGCTAATCTGTGGCAACCCGATTACAACTTGAATGCTGGTATGGCATTTCCCCAGCCAAGTGACGGGGGGCTCTTCGGGGGCGGCCACACCAACTTCAACATATAAGCTGATAAGGATGTCGGCAAGCCCATCATTCCGAACGGTGCCTGTCGGATAAGAGACCTGGATCGCACCGGAACGGAGAAAATCATGTTGCAGCACACGTATGGAGATTCTTGGCTCTCCTGTTGAATTTATATACAAAAAGAAATTCATCATAAATATCCGTTATGGAAAGCAGTCGCTTAATAGGATGAGCACATACTGGACCGAGAATTATTTGAAGAATAATCACAATCGCCTCGTGTCGCAATTCAACTAAGCGCACGAGCGTTGGATTGACTTGACAACTAGTTGAGTAAGCCAGGAGGAAATCATACACACAGACTAGATGCTTCGTACCCTGCCATGGATACACTACTGCCCTATGATGTATACTTCCATCATGTTTCTTCTACGGGTAATACATGCAATGACAACAGTACTAGCGCAGATTGGACTTCCCCCTTTTGATGTTACCTGCTTTGTCATTGAAGGAATTCAAGTAACGATATATAACTAAGTTTTAGACGTAATAGTAATTTTAATTGTGTCTAGATATATTGTGACAATATAGCCCCTACTTTTCTTCTGAATCATAAATTATATTCATCTACGCTCCTTTGAATCTGTTTGTAAAAGGGATTGCGGCTACGAGGTTATCCCAAATCTTAGAGGCCGCTGTGCCAAGTTTCTGTAAGCTTAAGTTCCATGCAAGAAAGATTTCCCGCCCTTCCTCGCGGCCAGATCGAATCCACCAATCCTAAATCAAGGTGCAACCGCTCAGGAATCCATGTGCGCGCAGAATAGTCAATCCTAATAGCCAACATAGTTAGATTATAACCTTCCCTCGAAGTATTACCATCTATCCAGGCCCAAGACTAGCATCAGCCTAAGTGCACCTGCAAAGTCCAGATAATTTTCACAAAAAGAGGATACTTATGTAATAATCCCGGGTGTTATGTGAAGTACTAGCAACGGAGACGGTAGTCATCTCGGGCCCGAGACCTTCATAGTCGTCCGCTAATCGGATGCGGGTAACTGGTCAGCGCTTTAGCATAGCGACTGCGGCATCAAATCGGTAGCATAGATAATTAAGTTACGGGTAGTCTTACTGTCTTCTACGGTCGCTTTCGGCCCGAGTACGCTTGCATGATACTCAACTGCAGTAGAACTACGCAGGTATTTCTGTATCCCTCACTTGAATGGTTCACTGCTGTGTCTCCTCCCTTGATGGCCCCGTTGGTCTGTCGCAGTCCGCAATGCCTATGATATATGGCTGTTGTTGAAGCCCAGACGGGAAAGTTTTATCTATGTTAGTAGAACCCGCACAATCAACTTACACAGGATAGCCGTCTGTGTAGTTGGTAACATTACATAGTCAACCGCCCTATCAGACCGTTGTCATCCGTGGAGGGCACCCGTTGATGAGAATTTGGACGGAAGTATAATTATTATTCCTTTAAGGCATTCTAGATAATCGTAGTTCTACTGTCAAGAGATACTATACATAACACAGAACAGCACGCCTGGGCCTAAGAAATTGGCTATTCGAACCTTGTCTCACATTTCTCACACTAAGCAGCAACTTGGATAACATGGTTATAATAATAATATGAGAAGGATGATTGGGATAATCTAAATCGCCTGGAATTAACTGCTGACAGTCCCTGGGGCTTATGGCACTAATTACTCACATTCCACAGATTGATCTCTAGACTACCTAATTAGATTGTTAGATATCTGAAATTAAACCTATGACCAGAACTATTAGTTAACGCAAAAAAGCTGCCACAATGTAATTATGCGTATCAAACGGATCCCTAATCGTTCAAAAAATCTATTACGCAATATAGAGTAAATATAGAAAGTCGGCACATCAAGGTGCTGTCAAACTGCTATACTATACCTTTTTACGCGTCGCGCGCGAAATCTCGACCCTGGTTCCATCATACATGTGTCCGCACCTTAGCTACCGACCTACTTCTGCAGTGCTGTCTGTCCTAAATATAGTTCTTCTTCTTGTCCGCCGTCGCAAACAACGAGGTTTTACATTCGTACGCGTAGCAATCAAACATGAAGCGAGAGGTCGATCGCCCAAAAGTTTACGCCTTGACATGCGCGTCTCGAGATTTGATTTCGGAGATGTTTGGAAAAGGGTGGAATGATGTAGGAAACAACCTCTCGCGTCACATGCCAGCATCCGTTTCACCTCCCTGACATCTCTGCGGCCGTCGCTTTTATGTATGCGCTGCTTGTGAGTTCTACATAGCATAGCCGGCGATGTGCTATTTTGGGATTCTGTGCAACAATAATATTGACATGCAAGGATTAAACATGATGCGTTGTATAGGATTTCTCTAAGGGACGTATGGTATTATCGTACTTGAATAGTAACATATCACGAATACACTCTGCCTATTCCGATTCAAATAATATGTAGGGTGATGTAGAATATTGAACTAGACGTCAAATTGGTCTTCCTTGCATTTCACCTAGGTAGGAGCCCTAGTGTTCTTTCATAATCGTAATGTTACATTTCAGTAATAAGTGAGTAGAACGTTACTAGATTGCAGCTAACCCGCCTGTGTTGCTTTGGGAGCTTATCAGATTTTACACTTGGAAGATCATATCGCGAAATCTTTCAATCGCTAAATCACGATGTGTTCTGTTTGATTGAAAAGTCACCTAATTGAAGAACCAGCTATATACGTTAGGAACTATAGATCTCCTGATAGACAAACTAGGTGAGCAACCCCAATTGTTGTCTACTCATGTGCTGAGTGTGTATGTCTGAAAACACACACTAGAATTCCACTATAGTTTCAAGCACTTCTTAAGACATTTTTGAAAGTTGAGTCTTAGCGGCGGTGACTAGATACCGGTAGTTGGCTGGATGCCTGTATAGAATGCTTGGCAAAGACCCCATTCGTAACAATTTATCTTGTAAGTATAGACGCACTGCACCATTTCAGTACACAAAAGGGAATCCGGCATGGAGCAGATAATGTCAGTGATAAGAACTGCGATATCGATAGAACCATGGAGGTGATCTAGGTAGCTTATAAACAACATAGACAGTGTACCTCCTCTACGAACAAGACCCCTATTTATTAAAGTGACGTCAAGGCCTGCATTATCTAATCTCTGGCCAATAGGAGTTTAAGAACACAAGGGGTGAAAGCTGGCACCTTGTTAGCTCATTCCTTGCACTTAGAGGTAGGCATAACTCCTGTCCATCCAAGCATAATTCTAGATAGATTGGTTACTAATGAAATCTATTAACCAGATCTATGCGTAAAGGCATCTCTGGATCCTCGCTATGGCCCTTTGGCAGTATATATTTCATACGGGCTGTACAACCACCGGATGACTGTTCCCCTCTCGCCTATCACCCTTGACCACCCCCACGCAATTTCAGCAGATGGCATGATATGAACTGCGTGGGTGGCTATGGAATATCCATTCCAACGTAAGCTAGTCCTCTGCTGGCTCATCGTCGTCTACCATAAATCCGAGGATGCCTTTGACGAGATCATCAGTCAATGGCTCTTGGGTACTGCGGATAATAGAAGCAGCACATGAGACAGCATTTTTGATCTGACTACATATGTCAGTAATGGGGTTAACAGGGGTACTATCATCTACTGTACAGTACCTCTCGACCGTTCAGTGGATACTGCGCTAGCCCTGCTAGATCTATATCGCCAAGCTTTAAGCCTCCCATGCTAAGCTGCATGCTTTCTAGCTGTGTCTTCCAGATCTCCAGGCGATCGTTAGCGTTTAAGTCCGGGTAATGGAACTTGAAATGGATACGGCCTAAACAGTGATTCTTTGTTAACGAAATCACAGCTTGCACCTGAGCTCGATGGGCCATGGTCATGGACTTACTCTTAAACGCGGCGTCGATATCCTTCCTCCGGTTCGTCGTGAGAATGACAATCCCTTGAAAATATCTGAGCTTCGTTAGCATCAAAGAGCTCGACTTTCTATACACACTTGCCCAACAAATAATACGTACTCAAGTCTTCGTAAGAACACACTGACGAGTGCATTTCTTTCCAGTTGAGCCTCTTCCCGTTTATATAAAAACACGTCGGCCTCATCTATAAGTAAGATGCAGCCCCATCTTCGCGCGATGTCTAAAACCGCGCCTAATTGATCGTCCACTTTGCTGACCTCAGTGCCCAGCTCTCCAGCGGATACTGTATACAGAGGCCTTTGGGACAGCTCAGCAACAACCTCTGCCGTGAGAGTCTTACCTACGCCAGGCTTTCCGCTCAGGAGTCCTACAAGTCCCTTGCCCTTGCCCTTGATAATATCGTCATGTACTGAATCGTCAGTTCGGTGCGACATAACCAATTTGCTGATCATCATGCGCTTTTGGTTGTTGAGGATGAGTTTGTCGAAAGCCGTCCCATCCCATTTTACGTCGGAAATCCTGGAGACGGCGAATGCACCCCATCTTTTCTGCGCAAAAGAGAACCCCAAGACGCGGTGATTGCAGAAGAGCAAATCACTGTCGATAAGGGAATTGGGATTGAGTGAAATCTTCTGAAGGACTGGGGGCCTGATAAGGATGTATGTGTTTGGGTTCCGTGATGCATACGCTGCGGGATCAACCATTATTCGACCAGTTGCTGAGAAACATTTTTCTTCCTCGTCCCCTTTTATATTTTCTTGCATATAGACTGCTTGATCGACATATTCCTGACACCTAGGAGCCGTCACAAGTTCGAGGAACTCCTTGCCCCGGCCGAGTAGCTTCGCGCGGAGATCAATCTCTCCCGAATAGAAGGAGAGGGGGTAGGCAGTCAGGTCTACCACTTTTGCTGTCCCCTCGAATTTATGAATTCGCAACTCTATTATGCCCCAGCCGAGCATATTGCCATCGTGGTGAATGATTTTTGCAAGGACTGAGTACCAGCTTCCCTCGTTCGTTTCATAATAACGCCCTGTGGTGCACCTCACTATTTGTGGCTCACCTAGGGTGTTGGAAACAGTGAAGATCTCAGTTTCCGGTTTGAACAACGTCCATACTAACTGATACGAAATCTCACCATGCTCCAGTAACCAATTTATGTTCGCTATTGTGGGAGCAAACTCCTCGGCAACGAAGTCTAAAGCAGCCCTGATATCGTCGACCAGTTCCTGATCCTGGTTCTTGCAGCCATCTTGATGTTCTCGTAGGTGTTTCAAAAGCCCAGATCGGCAGTGGTATAGAATCTCCGGGCTAACCTGGCGTCCTTATTAGTTGAATAAAACATCTCGATCGTAACAATTTAGTTCGACTTACCTTTGGTGGAGATTCATGCAGTTCTAAACCTTCGACACCTTCTAGAATATCCAAGAGGACGTTGGCCAGCTTCTTTGATTTAATATCGATATCGGTCTTGACTAATAACCCTTTAATGGATATTACGCGTCTCACCACAATCGCGTATTTTTGGAATCGGTCATCCTTCGACCTAACCTTGGCCGTTCTTTTGTAATTCCACTGCCGTTGCTGTCTGTGTAATGATTAGAAAGCTCTTGCCTCAGCGATGCGATCTTAAGACGACGACATTACGGGAAAATACAGCAGACTTACTTGCTCCAGTATTGGTCTACGCGTAATACGCGCTTCAAGGCAGACGGCGTGTCGCCCTCAGGCTTGGTCACGGTCGCGTCACCACAATCCGACATCGTATCACTTCACCGCTGCTTACGCTTGTCACGTTTAGTAATACAGCGGCTGAAGAATAGGCGACAGGGGAGATTAAATAGAGTAATACTCCTCATCAAGGACACTAGAGCCTCACTGGCGGCCTCTATCGATATCGCTAGGGTAGTATCGAAATGAGGGGTTGAACATGCATTTTCACAGAATGACCGCCCCCTGAACCGCAGCACGCTGTACCTACGCAGTCCGCAAATTCAGCCTTATAATCCCCTATTTCTTTTGTGTTTGGTCTTTTGAAGTAAAGAAGACTATTCTGATAATATTGTCAAAAATGCAGCAGCCGTCACCATTCTCTGAAGCTGTGCACAAGTTTGCAAACCAACATACCAAAAAGAGGCAGCCGGGTTTTATCCAGGATGTTATCGATAGTAAACAGAGGATTACTGCTGAAGAAGTACAGACTACAATGATGAAGTTAGAGGAAGAGAGTCTGCACCGGACATCGTCGAAGATGCTACGTGCTGTCTTTGACTCAGTTTGGGATTATGACGGTGTCATCAGCGTGTTGGGTAGAGAGATGCCCACTGCATACCTTGAGCGACTGCTAATCAGTATAACAGTTCAGGCCGATCCACTACCTTCTGCGCTTATATGGGGTGGATTGAAGGCATTCCTGGAGGTCAGCTCTAAAGCTATGAATTTGACAACATCCGTTCCCTGTTAACAAGGTGCCATAGTGCTTCCGCAGGTATAATGATTTACTGGATAAATTGGGTGGACAGCTGAAGAAGTTGACTCGGTGTCTTACGAGGCTCAAAGAATGTGAGGATTTATTTAACCAGTCAGACGAGATGAGAGACCTTCTCCAGTCATCATATCTGGGCATCATCAGATTCTGGGCATTAGTCGAGGAGCAATGTCCTAAGTCCAGATTCGCGAAAGGGATAAAGTCTCTGACATCCTCAACCCTCAAAATACTAGACGATATTGTCTCTCAGATAGAAAATGACAGCGCCAACATTGAAAAATGGATACCAATCGCCTCTGAGCGGATTCGCCGGCATGAACACCAAGATATAGTCAACGAGACGCGGCAGGCTGGGGCTGATTTGAAAGAAATCTTGCGGCAACAACATCAGGAGGTCCAGGAAGGTCCGTACTATGTATCCATCGGCGTAAGCACAAGATATACTAAACTCTACAGCTCGGAGAAGAGATGAAATACATCGAAGAGAGGAAGTGCGTAAAAGAAGAGAGGAGGCATGGAGCTGGGTTGTCCAGGGCGATAATGACGCACTACAGAATGGAGGCAACAATTGGAGACACGATCGGCAGCTTTTGAAAATTAAGCAAGGTACTGGGACTTGGCTGTTCGAAGATGGCCGCTTCAGCCGTTGGCAAAGCCCCGTTTTAGACTGCGCCTCTCTTTGGCTGAGAGGAGGCCCCGGAGCTGGCAAGTCGGTTCTATGTGCTCATGCCATTCAACACTTGCAAGCTGGCTCACCGGATTTTACAGTAGTATTCTACTATTTCGACTTTAACGAAAACGACCCTTTGCTCACAATTTATAAGGATATTGCTAAGCAATTGTTCTGCCAACTCTACCCACGAGAGTCTGAGATATCCCAGGATGTTTATGAGATCACTGGGGGCAAATTCGGGTTAGATTCTCTGAAAAAGCTTATCAGAATCCTTGTTGCCGAGTCGCGAACAACCTTTCTTTTTCTCGACGGTCTTGATGAGGAAATGTCCATTGGAGAGCGTTGGCAAGCCGTTAAGAATATCGTCTCGTTTTCCTTGGAGCTTGCCAAGTCTGAGGACTCGCCTCTGAAGCTCTGGTGCAGCTCTCAAGACCGTTATAAGATTAGGGTTCTTCTGTCTGGCTGCGAAAGCATTGAGCTGGGAGCTAGTACGAACAACAAGGATATTGAGACGTTCCTCCAGATCGCCCTTGAGGACGCAGAACTCGGCGAAATGGACCAAGATATTAAAACCAAAGTTTTGAATAAACTGCAGAAGAAAGTCGACGGAAACTTCCTTTGGGCTGCTTTTATGGTGGATACTATTGCCGACTCCCCCAGCCACAAGGATCTCGCTAGGGTTCTTGAGATAGGACTGCCGCAGGATTTCGAGAACTATTTGAAAAAGAAGATCGCGACATTTAAACCTGAGCAATTCGATTTCCTTAGGTAAGCTTCCCGATTTTCAATCATGTCAAAAAACTAACGCCTGTATGACAGTAAGGTGTTTTCGTGCCTGGCATTCGCTAACAGGCCCCTTTTCATGGAAGAACTATGCGAGGCTGTGGAGATCTTCGATTGCAAAACTGGAGAGGATCTTATGCCTAGATGCCAGATCTTCAAGAGCAGGCTGCAGGACCTTTGCGCCCCTTTTGTGAGCGTTCATAGTGTGGAGATCAACTCAGGAGAAAGACAGCGGGTAACACTATCGCATAGTTCAGTGAGGAAGTTTTTAGACAAGAATCAAAGTATCCTGTCAAGTGAGGAGGATCTGCGTATTTCTCCCACCAGGTTAGCCTTGGCGATTTTCAAATACCTCCGCCAGCCAAGATATAGCCGCCTTCTGAGGGAAGACGAAGCGTCGTTCATAGCAGCTCAAAAGGAGAGCATTCTTGAACACCCATCTTCTCGCATATTGTGCCAAGTACTGGCACCGCCATTTGGACAGCTTACCGTACTCTTCTAAACTTTGTACCGAAGTAGAGGATTTTATTAAATCCAAAAACTTTGCAAGTTGCCTCCAGGTTCAGAGTTTACTGGTCCAAGGTAAACGTGCCCCATGTGCAATCTATTTCAGCATATCTAATATCCCATGATAGGTCACTTTGCAACTTACCAAAGGCAGGAAGACGAAGAACCACAAATCGTGCGATCATTTCTGCGCTGGTTCACTAAGGGCCATCCTCTGGGTAAAAGCATTCAGCGCCAATACCAAGCTGCCATTTTTGAATGGGGCTATTACCTGAACAAATTCTCTTTTTTCCAGGGCGAATACCCTGGGCAGCTAGGTCGGTGTTGGTGGGCGAGTCTAGGAAAGGGAAACTTCCTTTATAGAGTCGCAAATACTTTCAAGAGCTTTACCTTCCACGAGTCGTTAGAAGGAAAGTCGTGGAAATCCGATGTGCGTTGGGAAACAATGAGTGCTTCAGGAACGAGTCTGGATCTTTATACCTTGGATTTGTCGTAAGTTTCCCGTTTATTCGATATTCATCGCCAGAGCTCACAACTTGCATAGGGACGAACATGGACATGGAGCTCATGTCCTCCACGAACGGTGGACCATATTGCCTGGCCGTAGGCCGAAGCTCCACGCTACTTCTACACTTAGCATTTCGAATGATGACCTAATGCGCTGTAAACGCCAACCAAATAAAACTAGTGCCGCCAGATTGAGCCAATTCGAAGCCACAGAGGGCGGAAAGGTACTCCGGATTGGTACAAACATTTATACTTGCTCAATGTCTACGCCTTTCGAATATCGTCGTCTGGACTTGGCAGAAAACCAAATGGGAGTCATTCAGGAGATTGGCTGTAACGATAGATTCTTCGCAATTGCATCTCGCAATCGATTTGACGAGGGCGATCTCGCTACGCTGGACGACGACTTTGGTGATGCAGAAAGGCAGACAAATAAGAAGCCGAGCGTCGATGATTATGAATCTGACTCAAGCGACAGCACAACAAGCAGCAGTGATAGCAGCTCATCTTCAGCAAATAGGGAGACGGAAAGAAAAGAGAGCCGAAACCAGGCAGAACCAGTGCAACCAAGATCCAGGAGCCGTGATATCAGTCAAGATAAAACGAAGTCGTGGCTCGGCCAGATTAGCGATCGACCCTCCGATAGCATAGACAAGGGCGACGGGGGCTCGAGAGTGCTTGAGTTCGATGAGTGGAGCGAGAAAGTCGAGTCTAACTCCGCCTATGAATCTTGGAGCGAAGGCTCAACAGCTCCGCTTTCCGACGAGATCGAGGATGAGGAATTATGGCATGACTTCGAGTTCGCCGACAGCAATGACTGCAGTGATCTGAGCATAAATGAAAACAGTGATGCAAATATGGGTCACTTGGATGACCTATCCGAGCCTGATTCCTTGTCGTTAAGTGATGTTAGCTTTCCCGCGAAGTCTCAAACTCGAGATAGACTTGGATCATCACGTAAGTCTAGCGTGGAATCCTTCGTTGATGATCCAGGGGACCCGGATTTCAGCAGCGGGAGCAACGGGAGCGACGGGAGCGAGAGCGGCAGTGATGAGAGCGATTCTGAGGACACCGGCGACGAACGACTAGATTTGTTACTTGGACCCGAACCTCTGATCGATCATAACGGTCCCATCTGTGAGATAAGGGTCTTCGGAATCCCTGCGATTGGTCAAAAGGCTCCATACATCTTTCGGTTTACTCAACGGTCCGCCATGCCCTTGTATTCGTCACCACCGACCCTGCACCCTACGGAAGATCTGCTCGTTTGGCCCCTCGGCGCCAATGAGATCCTCTTTGCGAACTTTTCGCAAAAAAAGTACTTCATCCGAGTGATACGGACCACTTATGAAATGAGCTGCCAAATTTCCGTGACTTGCCGGTTTTCACCGTGTGGTCTATACCTGCACATTGCATCTTTAGACGGCGTCGTGATGAAGACTGACGACAGTTCCAAGACACTCGGGCTTCGGCTACATGTCTCAACGCACCGACTATCCCAAAGAAAACCAGCACGTAGTCCCCCGAGACTTGTCTATCGGACATCAGTCAACCTCAAGCAACGCTTCTCTGTAGCTCGGAAGTTGTCAGTCTTTAACATGCCCTGCGCCCTCACGTGGACAGAATCGCACGTCTATCTGACCGAGAGCGACGAGAAGCTTCGGGTATACCGCATTCCTTTGTTCCGTGAGGTACACGAGAACGAGAAGATCCCAAACGCGCCTGAGGGGGTTCTCACAAATACAGGAGACGTATTTCTTCCATGGTCGGCACAGGTTTGATAGATATACTTCTTTGCGTCGGGCAAGCCAGGAAAAAAGCCGAGCGGCAAAGCCGACTACTCTGCGCACGTGATTCTCGGCTCGCAAAACCTCTCTAACAAGTCGAAGTTTCAAGGCCGGTTTGCTACCGTACAGGGTCTCGAGCGGACTCCTCCTCAGGGTGTTCATCTGACGCCTGAGCAACTGGGGGATTGGGAGAGCGTTGAACTAGATAAGGATGAGACGACGAAGCTTAACATGACCGCAGTGTGGAAGGGGGGTCAACTCCTGGATAGGTTTAAAAAGTTTGACCATAGTGAAGATTGTGACATAGTTCCCTTTTTAGAACCCTGAATTGTTTTGTTTATTTTTGGGGGGTTGAATTCGCGAATAGCTCCCGAACAACACTCCAAATACAGCTAGCTTAAGTACGATTTAGGTAGGCTGTGGAGTGCCTAGCAGCATCTTTGGGGTTGCCATGTGAACTAGACCTGACCTGGTAATAAGTAGAGAAGGTCAATACTACACAACCAGGTTTAGAGATTACAGTGGTCGAACTAGGTATAATTGACCGAAGTCAATATCGTGATGTTTCCCTGCTCTAAACAATAAGGACCCCTTTAAACACCTGTGTGACAGCTCTCTTCAAATCTGAAATTTATTTCCAAATGTGGCGCATAGGGATTAGATCAAATGAAGGGTCGGCCCTTCAGTCCTCAATGACAGCGACCGCTGGCGGCGCCGCCGAGATTGCCCACTCTTGCTCCATATGCGATCAACTCGTAGTGAATCTAGATGACAGGGTGCAAAGTCACATTCTAGGGCGGCTGGGAGAGTTAAAGCAGCGAGTTGGTGCAGAGCAATGTGAACTGCTACAGCAATACGCCAGCGTCACGAAAGCAGGTCCAGAGACTAGTGTCGAGCTCCGCCTCGGCCGCTATCGGAATCGTAAAGATGATGTGCGAGCTGTCATTGCGAGGCAAGGATGGGACGAGGACGACGAGGAGGGGAGTCAGGAGGCGCAATTCTTCCGTGTCTACGCACCCGCCAGTAGGTTCAAGGAAGTCGATTACATACTGCTATAATTCTGACTATAGCTGTACAGATGATCCTTCCCTCAAAGCCCTTCCCATCGAGCCCCCTGGTTTGGACATTGGTTCAGAGCGAGCTTTCGCCAAGGCTCGTCAGTGGTTGAAAGCTTGCTGCAATAAGCATTCGACGTGTGATAGTTCTAAGGGGAGCCCTCTACCCACGCGGATCATCGACGTCTCAGATGAAAAGATACGTCTCGTTGATACGCGAGCAGAAGGGCTCAAACGTGACAAGTACGTTACTCTGAGTTATTGCTGGGGCGGGCCTCAACCAGTCACAACCACCAAGGCAACACTAGAGCAACATCTCCGAGTGCTACCCGCAAGCGAGTTTCCGCAGACAATCAAGGATGCAATCATGGTAACCCGGGCGTTGAAAGTCAAGTACGTCTGGATTGATGCTATCTGCATTGTCCAAGACGACCCTGAAGACAAGGCCGTGGAGATTAGCCGGATGACAGATATCTACAATCTCTCCTATGTGACGATATCCGCCAGCACGGCGTCGACTTGTCACGATGGTTTTCTCCAGACACGAAAGCTAGACAAGACGCCTATCCGGCTCCGTGCGGAGTTCTCGCGCAATCAAAAAGGCAGCGTGCTGCTTGTGGTAGACCCCGCCAGCGAGGAACCTATCCACACACGTGGATGGACGATGCAGGAGCACCTTTTGGCGCCGCGTCTGTTGATGTTCGGGTCACTATGCATGGAATTTCGCTGTCTGAGCGGCCAGGAGCGTGACGGCGGCTCAATCCTTCCCTTCGGCGTGCAGCAGCCCGGGATACCGGCCATGGAGGGCCGTGTGGCATCCGTGCTCTACACTGCCAAGTACGGCGGAGTCC
Source organism: Xylaria sp. FL1777 (assembly GCA_022578965.1). Classification (NCBI taxonomy): domain Eukaryota; kingdom Fungi; phylum Ascomycota; class Sordariomycetes; order Xylariales; family Xylariaceae; genus Xylaria; species Xylaria sp. FL1777. The sequence continues at coordinate 339,084 of MU400544.1, read as the reverse complement.
CGGATGCGAGGCACAAGAATGTCCTCAAACGCAACACATTCTTATACCGAACCGGCCTCATGTCGCTCGCACTGAAGATGACTGGGGAGAAGGACGAGCTGCAAGGTGTCGTGATCGAGCAATGGGCGAGCATTGTCGAGGCCTATACGCAACGCGCCCTCGGAGTCTTGGATGATAGGTTGAATGCTATATCGGGCATTGCGAAGAAGATGCATCGCGCAGAACTAGGGGAGTACCTTGGAGGTCTCTTCAGCTACAAGCTGCTTCTACAGCTGATGTGGTCGCGGGCCGAAGGACAAGGACAACTACCGCGGCCCTCACAAGGTTACAGGGCGCCTTCTTGGTCCTGGGCCTCCATCGACGGCCAGGTGGCTTTCGGGAATCGAATGTGGAGCTCGGCGGAGGCGACGGCGAGGCTCTTGGAGTTTAACGTTCAGCCGAAGTCGGAGATGGAGAAATATACCAAGTACGTGTCTGGTCTGGTACGGATATCGGGAAATGCGACCACATTGAAGCTTGTGATAGATCCGTTCACTCGTGAATTAGTCGCGCCACAGAGTCACACCGATCTGTCACTCATCCTAGATGCGCAAGAGTTTCAGGATGTCTCCTCGCTCGATGTTTACTTGTTGCAGATACTGCATGATTCTGGTGTAATCCGGGGCTTGGTCCTGCAGGACTATAAGGATGGTACGTTTCGGCGGATAGGATACTGCGACTTACCGCAATATGGCGATGAGACTGCGAAGCTGCGGGAGGGCTGGTTCGAGAAGGAGTTTTCCATTGTTTAGGGTCACGACCACTGCTACAACGCCGTGTGAAGTTACTTTTAACAGTGTGATAGGCATCATTTGTTCACATACCTGAGTTGGATCGCTACACGCCTGGGGAGATCGGGTATTAGGCCCCGGTGTTAAAGTATGTTATGTAAGACGGTCCCGACTTACAGGTCTTGAGGATCCTGCACAAGCCAAGGATGGAAGATTCTAGGGGCGATGGGTAGCCGCCTATGTCTAGCCGAAGGCTACAGGAAGCCCAGGTTCCGTGGGCTCTGCTGTTACCGTGGAAGAAGGTCAACATCAGCAGTGGGACGGATACGAATCACTTACAAAAACCCCTCCACTATCTCAAAAGGGCATCACACCGCGGATACCGCCAGGCTTTTTATAGCTTGTAAACCGTGGATGAAGTCCTCGTCTTCGTTCTCAGGCGATGCTGGTGCTGTCGACCCCCCCGCCCGGGGGGAAACCTGCAAATAAAAATATCTCACACTTTCTCCGAACTCTACTTTAAAGTTACTAAGAGTGGCCAGATGCGGCTGATTAGCATAGTCTCTAGAAATGGAGGTTGCAGACGCCCTCGCGGTCTCCCTAGTGTTCATACTCTGTACCGCCAATGTATCTTGATCAAGACTTACATTAACGTTGAAATCAGACTCAGTCTCATTTACAGTGTATCGTGTAGAGCTTTTCCTGGTTCCGCGTATGCGAATTAACTCAAGCCGATTACAATACCACGTATAGATCTCCTGTGTCAATTTCTAGTAGACGGCCAAATAGACGCAATGAGGGGGGTTTAGGTCCCCTTATCGGGGACTAATTGAATTGTAGCGATTCATAAAGCTAACAACTCTTTACAGAAGTACGAAGTATCATATTAAATAAAAGTCTTTTGGAGTTTTCAATTTCTTCATTAAGGTAGTTTCAGTTTGACCGCCTATTTTGACGTGGGTTTAAGCTTAATAGCCATTAGCCTGATCGTCCCTAGTTTAGACCCTGAGCGAGACCTTAAAAGGTTGGTAGCACATTATTCCCTAAACAGTGTCAAAGTGATAATTGTACGGCCTAACCTAGTCGAGAAAAAAAGAGAGAGAAAGAAGAAGAAGAAATACCATATCTAAGGTCATTGTGGCTATACAGAGGATACAAGTATCCGTTCCTAAATAAAGGGGAGTCCAAATAGGTGTGAAAGTGATCATGCCTTCTAAAACGCGGTTGACTTCCTAGAAGATGGCAATCACGAAGCAAGAAAAAGGGATTAGTATTTCGATGATACGCTCCGAGCTCACGCCCGCGATATGCCTTAGGCTGCTACTGTGCAATTAATTATACGAGTAGCCGTCTTGGAACAGAGTACAGATGTCCCAGGGCTCTTCTCTGCTTGAAGGCGGCTCTAAATCAGGGCGGCATACAGCCATTGAGAATATTTGTTCTCTTACAGGGACCCTCGAGCGCGCCGCGGAGGCGCTCATAGGAATTACGCGAATACGGGCAAACTTCGATGTGTGCAGGTTCGGTCAGCCTCTGGTAGCTTGTCAAGTCTACGGCTCCCTTAGTTTGGCGTTCCTAATTGACAAACAGTATCTTTTGTCTCGATTGAATCTAAGGATAGATTATCTGTCTTTTCATGTCTGGCTGGTAACAAAGATTTTTCGTAATTAAATTGCAGAACTTGGGATACATGATTTTTAGCAACGTCGCTCGGTGTCTCTAAGATCCGGGAATAGGATTCTGGGCAGGATGGTGGACGGATAATGAAAAGGTTCGTAGATGAACATGGCGTCTTAAACTCTGAGGGATGGGTATCGGTTGTTGAACTTAGCCGTTTATTTGCATTGTCAAATGTCCACGCCGAAGAAGCACTGATGCTGACGAAACTGTGCTAGAACAAGAGATGGTGGGAGGACTTTTGACAGGTACACTAATATGGTGATATAGTCAGCCTTGTAGAGTCAACGACTCAACTACGGAGCAGTACAGGAGAAGTTTGGAAAGGAAAAAAAGTGAAAGGATATGCTTGATGGGATAACGTAGTCGAAAGCAGAAGTCGTGGGTACATGGGCTGACCGTATGCCGTATGCCTCGAATAATATTCTGCAATATAAACTTCGAAAGCGAAAATCTAAGAGATCTATTGCTTAACAATGGTATCTATCAAAATCTAACAGGACGGACTTTCTGACATGCAATTTGTCGTGATAGGTTAGACTTACACAATCATCTCCTTCGTTGATTCTCTTTCGTTGGGTTTGAGATTTGGGCTACTATCAAGCTGTGTCCCTTAAAGTACTCTGAAGTCCATGTGCTATGGAGATAATCATGAGATAATCATGAAGGTTGCAAATGTAGATAGATGTCATATCGAAGTGTATCTAGTGTATCGGGGCCGAATGGTGGGATTACTGGTATAGTAACCCACCACATCACGTAAAGGAGGAAATAGTTACTAACTCTCTAGAAACGCTTTACTAGCCGGGACCGACATATTCGCGGCTGACAACATGGACATGGAACTTTATGGCATACCACAGTGTAAATGCTACCCAAGTGATGTGAAACCAACTGTAAAGGCATAAAAGACATGCTACCTTGTGAAATGAAGGGAAATGAAACGGCCTTGTTCGCAGGGGTGGCAAACAGGTTGATCGTCGCGTCGTCCTGACCAGGAAGGAGCCAACCGGCTATTTCAGAGAAAGAAAGGAAGATTCGTATGGGGTGGTTGGTTGTTGTCGCCGAGAGTCCGGAATTAATTAGTGTGGCGAATATTGCTGTTGCGGAGATGAGTTATGGAAGTAGAATTCCCCCTTACCCTGCTTCCTTGGTTGTGGTGCATTCATTGTAAGACAAGATCGTTTATTAACAACAGGGGGACATGAGTATAGTATACATATGTAGACGGATTTTAACGTTACATCTGGTCGATTCACCCGAGAAGTGCAAAATAGAGTCCTAGCTAGGATTTGTAATGTAAGTCATGCCGCAACGCCGTTTGAATTATCTGCTGGAGGTGTTGCCCAAGTTCAAGATTAACGCTGTTAAGATTGGATATTAGCACTAGTAGACGGACATGTGATCAGACTTTGCTTGAGTTTAAGCACTCTATTCTTGCTTTCACAAAGTGGCCAGAGGAAAATAGGTCTTCGGCTACTACTCGTATTTTCCTAGGGACATCAAGCTGGTGTGTACTATTTCCTCCCTACACACTTTGCGCGGAAGTGGTAGCTCGGAGGAACGTGAGTATAGAGCACTAACTATGGCTAATATAAATTGGATGCGGAAGGAAAACGGGGAGAGTGCGCACCGTTATCAGCCACACGGGGTAGTCCATGTCACATCTTCAGTAGTCGAGTCTTCCATGCTATCGCTTAACGACAAGGAACCAGTCTAGAATAAGCCCTTACTACGTGAGGATAACACGCTGGAATGAGTAATCCAATCCCATAGGTCGTACTAATCCTCGTCGGTATGGGAAAATCTAGTACTTCATAGTACACGTAAATGGTACTGAAGTCTAGAAACAGGCCTGAAATCCCGGGTAGCACCAGTAGGATTACAGGAAACTGCCTGTGACTGTCTCTCTTGCCGACCGAAACTACACAGGATGAAATTTGACTGGTAGAGATCCATATCTAAAAGGATACCTTGGTGGCTAACCTCTCAGTCAGCATGGGTAGAGAGTCTGCAGGGGACGCTAAACAGGTTAAAAGTAGGTCCCAGCTCCGCACTTACACGAGGGGAGGGCAGCGTCTGCGCTGAGAAGTAAGTATTTCCCGTCGTTTCCTTGTAGTATGGGCCGATATTAGCGCAACCCTTGTAGAGCACTTATTGCGCGGTGAGGCATATTCGAGGAGTCCTACGCCACGTCCGAATGAATCTAACCTTTGGCATACTAGTTTTAATGCTTGAAGGATTTGTTGTAATAACATTATCTCCCACGCTCGGAATGATGCGGTATGATTATGTAGTATCCGCTTGATCTAGGGGCACCCACATAGAAGGAAGCGCTTGACGAGACTTCGGCTATTGGAAGAGGAAAAGATAAGCGGAAAAAGGCAAAATATGGTGTAACACTACCACGTTCGCCGTCATGTCACGCTCCACTGATTGGCAATGACAAAAAGGACCATACAGATTGGCTTACGCTGGAGAACGGTAGCAGTTGTTGATGATGGAACGCTCCCCGGACTACCTGATTCTTTTGATTATCCAAGTTGGTGCTGTATAGTTTGAAGTAAAGTGAACAGAACGACAAGCCAGTACGTACCGGTATATTGAATTGATCTCCACTTGGACCTTTCTTTCAAACCAGGAGATGGGGTCGGCGTTGGCCAGTCGTACCGTAAAAGCAAGATGGCGGCACAGAGAAATGAGAATCTAAACTGCAAATAGATAGTACTACATAATCTTTTAATAGAAAAGAAGATGGGGATGTACGAAAGGTACTTGGTACGTGCAGTTTTTCAGTATAGGACGAAAGTTTCTGGCTTGACTGGCCACAAAGATGCTATAATAAAACATGAAACTTTACCACTAGTTTATCAAATCGAGGCTTCCTTGAGTGGCATAGCTTAGGACTGGGTGGCGTCCGGACAAGGGCAATTCTTACCATGCAGTCGATTCAGGGGTTGGGCAAGACTGACATTCTTAGTATGCAGTAGGAACTAGCAAGCCATAAAGTAGCATCGGCGTCTAATACCCGACAGTAAACGCGGCGTTTACGGTAATAGGTTGTTCTAGTTACACGTCAAAAGTAGTTCTGGGGTCGACGTGGCCTAGACTATTGTAGACTCGTAGAGCCTAAGACGGTGATCAGCTCGGGTTGCGACCAGTAGTACAAATCCCAATAAAACTAGCACACACTAGACCTAGACATAGCATCTCAAAAAGTTAGACACACAGGGCACAAATTCTAAGTCATGGGGTATTCAGAAACTCTCTATAGATAAGGGAAGGGGGGGCTGCAGGAGCTTAGGTCTTTGTTACTTGTGAGGATAGCCGCCGAGAGAGCCGGTATGATTTCAAAACAATCTTATCCTTTCCCCTTCCGATACCTTCTTGACATAATCAACAGGCCTAGATTGTTCAAGTACTGTCAGCGATGAGCTCTACTAATCTCCCCGACAGGTACCGGTACGTTACCTACTACTTGTCCAAGGATTGCACAGAGGCAGATGTATTCAGAGACCTTGCTCAAACGTTCCGCTATTTTTACTAACATCTTCGAACCACATCTGGCAAACATGTAAGCCGTGATCTGCAGGGACGATGCCGTGTAAATTAAGATAAGCTTGATTTTTGAGTCTTGAGAGCATCAGACGGCTGACAACTCGCTCCACAGAGGGGTTAGAAAGAGGTTTGTCATCCTGTTAATCCGGGGCAAGTACCATACCGCACGATGTATCCGTAAGAAAATGACGAGGCGCACACGAAATAAGGAACGGACAAATAGAAGCCACAGCAGCACCGCCATATTCGACTCTATGTCTTCGTTTCTATTCGCTCGTGGCTGCTTAGGATTATTGGTATCTCCCCATTGAAGTACATCACTTCGTCAGATATGCTTCGGGTGTGATCCAGCTCATGCTATCACCATTAAAGCGGGATTTAGAATGGCACAATGCGTTCGAAATACCCTCATATCCTATCGGGCTCTATGTCGATAAATGAGTAGGTGGCGAGTCTTACGCCTAGCGATGTATAATGCAGATGACGGAAATTGTGGCTGGTTCCCCCCAAAAAACGTATTGGATGGTGAGTGTGACTGCCGACAATGGACCGTGGAGTGAGTGGGTGCGATGACTTATCTCCAACGCAGGTTTGACTGTCGAAGCCCCTCGTCAGTCCGCCTTTTGGGGTAAGTTACAGTTACGGGAAGTCCTCTTGACCGCTCCTGATAGAGTTGCATCGCGGCGTTTCATTGCATGGTCAGTTGGAAAATATGGAAAACAAGACAGAAGCCCCTATACCAGCAGAGCCTCAAGCCAGCGTGAAAGAGACTGCTGGTCACACAATCGAACAACCAGCATGTGAACTCAACGTGGCATTCGCATAGTCGGGACTCTCCTCTGGCGGTCTAGCCAGGAGCGAGGATAATCCCGCGCGCTGGGTTGGGTGGGCCAGCAGGGGAAAGGGGATCGAGTCTTCGGATAATGGTACGCGAGCTCCAAGCTACGGTGCCAATCCGTAGCATGTGCCAGGCCAGACATGTGTCCATACCATGCTGCTGCCATTTCATCTCATCTGAACAGGCGAAGCGATCGTCTACGTCAAACATGGAGGTTGCAGGGAGGATGCTTGTCGTGGCGTCGATGTTGTGTAGCTTGCCCGCGCTTAGAAGACGAGGCAGCGACACGCAATTGGACGACGGGGACGGAAGGTGACACAAAGGAGAACTACTGCTCGTACTGTAACACCTGCAGGGTTACTACTGCCGGGGTCACAGGCTGACATAAGGATGAATGATGAGGAGGTAGTGTACAAGATGATGCGGGACGCAGCGGGATGTTCCTACGGCATCTACACTGCTAGTGTAGGTACAGTACCTACCTACGTGGTAGATACTTTAGGTACCTCCATCTTACCTACCCAGGTACTTACTGCGTACGCATAGGTGGTGTATGTAAGGTAGTGTGTGTAAGGTAGTGTGTGTAAGTGAGTAGGTAGGGTCAGGCCAGGCCATGCTCGACTCTGCCACCGCCAAGGTGGGAATACTCACGAGGGGCACAGCCTTCGATAAGTAGGTAGATGGATAAGATACCATCTTAGCATCTGTATTAACTAACCGGCATGGAGAGTTTCGGGGCGGAAAAGGTAAAGAAAAGGGTAAGGAAGAATAGAGAGAAAGAAAGAGGGCCATTGGCCCGGTTAGCCATAGCCACACTTTTGCCAGCAGAACCGGGCATTGCTCTACCATATCACATATCAGCACAGCGAGCTGTTGTTAACAACGAACCAATCAGCGAACCGTCTCGCGGTCTACTGGAAGACCCCCATATACTTTACCGATCGCAAACTCTGCCTAACGGGGAATGTAGAGATAGTCTATAGATTCCGCCTTGTGGGTGAGTATAAGTGCGTAGCAGCAGACTACCCAAGTAGGCAATGCCAGCGAGTACATACTTAGTACCTAGTAGGTATGCAATAGTGCAGTGTGGTTTGGTGTAGTGTAGGAGTAGTGCGTAAGGTGCGTACATAAGCTAGAAGTGGCTGCTGCTGAGCACGGAAATAACTGCCGATCTTTGAGGTTTTCTATGTACATAAGGCAGGCGGGTGCGTGTATATTACCGGTATACTACTCTGTACATTTGTACCTTTGCTAATAAGTATGGGGATAAAGTACCTACATAATGGGGGAGTACTGCAAGTACATAAGTTGTCCATATCCGGCCCCCAACATGTTGCGTTGTATGGAGAAGTGTGGGTCTACCTATTGGGTACCCAACTGTTTGCTAATGGGTAAGAGATTCTGCAAATAGATGTGCCTCTTTTGTCTGCCTTCGGGTTGCCTTGGCGCTCCACGGACAGAACGTCATGATGACAGTTTCCTATTGGAGCTTCGATATTGCTATTCGGTGAAGAAGCGGAAACAGCGAATGGCAGGAGGGGGATGGGTGTGGCTTCCCAGTGTATTGTCGTTGGCTCAAGTGGATCTTTTTTTAGTGGCTCTGGTGCGCCCTTCTTGTATCAGTACGGGTACTGTGCGGACCAAGCAGACTGCAGCGGCGCTGCTATCTGGTACTTATGTAAAAGTATCTGTGCTCACCCCACACTCTGGACGGTACATGGAATGCAAGTAAACACTTATCGTACAAGGCAGTATTAGCGTCGCGTCATTTGACTAAGGTATGGCATCCAACACAACACCTCTACTTACGTAGTGTACATAGTACGCAAGTTTGATTCGATATCCGGAATGCTACCTTGTACCTAACCATCGCTTGCCCCGAGCAGAACACCACAAGTTCGCGAGACTCCGGAATTCAGAGTGACATCCCCAGTGTCATGTCAGACCTCAGGGTAGTGGGGTAAGAACCAAAATCAAAGAACTCTGACATTAAAGTACATACCTAACTTATACTAGGTAAGTAAGTTTATCTACATTCATGCTTCTTCGGGGTTAAGATGTCCCCAACAGCTCCACGGTTTTAGGCATACTCGAGCTGATAGATAGGCTTTGGACAAGTGGCTGCGCGTGGCTGCGTGGCTTCGCTGTCTTGCCCAATTTAGGAACAATAAATAGTCTGTGTCATTCTAGAGAACTTCTAGTGATGCGAGACATCGATGCGCCATTGTTCTACAGTACTGCCTAGTACAATAATAGCTCTTCAGGAAGCAAGCAAGAAAAAAGAAAAAGGCCACCTGAGAGACCACTCCATATCGTAGAGCTCATCATCGACAACGCCCTGATCTTTTGCCCAGTTGACAACAGAGTCATATCAACACCCAAATACCGGTAAAACAGTCCGTTGGAGCCGCATCATAGAATACGTAGGACACCACAGTCAGCTCACCCGCGTCCTGGACGACGGTAGGGCTCTCGTTGGCACCTTATCGTTGGTGCTGTTTGATGGCAGGCTACATCAGGATGCTTGACAGCGATTGGACCAAATCATTGTTCGGTCATCTCCTCCCACATAGACGGATGTTGACTAGCCCACTGAAGTCTCTCCTCTTTGTGCAACCTTGCGTGACGCCGTATCTATGACTCGCCTTTATGCGAACCTTATAGGCAACACTCTGATCGGGCGGGACGTACCGGAACTCGAGATGATGTTGCACCTCAGAACAAGAAGACCCGCACCCGTTATGCATATACGTGTCTGGTGCCTGGAATTGTCGTGGTGAGCTGTATGCAATTGTACGCCTTCTCGTCTGCCTCCGTCCACAGCTACCCTGCCACTTTTGTCCTCGTCGCGCCTTTCATGCTTGCATAATATTACTTACAATACACGTCTACTGTTTTCCTGGCACTCTCAGCTCATATGTCTCCGGGGCTATTGTTCAACCCCCTTTCGTAGCTAAGCAGAGCGTTCGGTGACTTAGTGTACAAAGCATACGCGTATGGTGTGCTATAGAGACGTGAAAGGGGGCAGGGGACTGTTAAGCAGGATAGGATTGGTTCCCATATCTAACGGGTCGCGTACCAACATACATATACCTAGCGTACGATGTAGGTACATCGTCCCGTATTTCAACCAGCTATGTACTTACACTCGCTTTCTTGGCGCTAAGCTGACCTCTCTCAGGTGGGTCGGCTGCCTTACCCTAAGATGTGCGCGGCCAATTCTGACAGAAAATACAATGTACTCATACATACGCAGTACAGGGGTCATGGGTGTGTTGCATGTGCAGATCCAGCATCCTGCATGAAAAAGAAACAACTGCTCAGGGTCAGAGGTCTTGGCGCACCCGAGGAGGCTCCGCGTGGGTCGTGGGCAGTGACCCATGGCCAGAAACCCTGTGAGCCCAGGATCGGAAAGTATGTCGTGTCGGTGCAAAGGGCAATATAATAGAAAGTTGTAACAGCAATGGCATTTCGGTGTTGATCGGCGTCGAACGAGCTGCGCCGCCCTCTTACTGCCTTGATGGTAACCTTGACCCTCTCCCTTGGCTCGGCTGTGTCCCTTCTAGATTATACATTATACCCACCATATACAAACTATCAAGATCTCGCCCCAACCCTTTTTTCTTCCTCGTTGTTAATTATCCTCCTGGAGCCTTGGTCTCCATAGTACATACATTGACACGACGATACAGGGCTGGTTGTCTCTCTCATCTGCTATCGAATAAGTGACTATCTGAATACTCTTTCTTGTTCGACTCTGGATAGCCTGGACATAGTTGTCTATAAGTTGATTACTTCTTGCTTTGAGGCATTAGTCCCCACTGCGATCGGCTTACAAGATGGCTTATCCACATGCACCGTACGTCGACTCTTCGTCGTATTCACTATACACAGAGCTGCCAATGGACCCTGAAATCAAGCGTTCGGTTTCGCCGACAAGTACTGCTGGTTCTTGGACTGTCAGCCGCTACCTAACAGACAGCAAATCACCATTTCTAATATATCCAACGATGGATTCTGTTGCGTCTGGGATTGTGGCCCCATTCCCGACTGCTCACTTCCAGCGCGCGGGTTCGCCGTCATACACCAACTCATCCTCGACTTGCAGCAGTGGTCACAGTCCGCCAAGGGAGACCGATTATTATCAAGTCCATTCGCCACCCACACCTTCCGATATGCCTCTATTGCCCCAATGCGAGAGCTGGAGCTCCCATCCTCAGGTCTACGAGTTTACTGGTTTAGCTGATGGCTGTGTTAATCTTGAGGATGTCAATCCAATGCAGGATATGCCAATTAGCTTTTATGATGACAATGCGCAAAGGTTCGGCTTCCCCATAAGAACTTCTAGCATGTCAAGCGACGATAGCAATGGAAGCCACAGAGTATGGGATGAAGAAGAAGTATCCCAACACACTAGGTGCTCGAGCCTAAACACTCCGATCGTGAAAGAAGAGATACATATCCCTGACACGGCGGAAAACCATCGCACTTACGAAGACGACGATATTGAGCCTGGAGACGACCCTGAAAGTCCATATCTGAAGACTGAGCCAAACGAAGACGAAGCTAATGACGACGACGAGGATGGCGAGTACAGCCCGTACAAGAAATCGAAGAATGGACTTCCTAGATCAGCACGTAACACCAAAAACTTCAAGCGGCGCAGCACCGCTCACTTATCTCCGGAGGCCAAACGCTCCAAGACTACAATGGACGAATCGCTGGTAGTTCGGTCCGGCATCAAGCCCTCTATCCAAGGGACCAAGGGACAGTACAATTGTCCCGACTGTCTCAAGGTGTCATTCAAAGATCGAACAGGTCTCGACAACCACATCAAGAAGCAGCATACGCGACCATTCACTTGTATATTCGAGTTTGCAGGCTGTCGTTCTACGTTTGCCAGCAAGAACGAGTGGAAGCGCCACTGCGCCTCTCAGCACATTGTGCTTCAGTATTGGGTGTGTCAGCAGGAAGGGTGCGCGCAGGTATCGAACAAGCCTAGCACGCCAAAGAAATCATCAGGCGGCGGGCGCAGGCGCGCCGAGTGCCCTCGTTACCCAGTCGCGCACCCATCGATGCTGCCTAACGGGACAATCTTCAACCGCAAGGATCTATACACGCAACACCTCCGGCGCATGCACGTCCCCGCACACCTGAAGAGCAAGATCAAGTCGAAGACCCACGTGCCCGAGTGGGAGGAGCAGCAACGCGCGCACCAAGACGAGGCGATCCGGACCAGGTGCCAGCTGCCTACGCACATGCTGTGCCCAGCGCCGGGCTGTGGCGTGCGCTTCGACGGCACCAATGCCTGGGACGAGCGCATGGAGCACGTCGCGAAACACCTAGAGAAGGCCGCCGCCGGCACCGAGCCGCCGGTCAAATTCGGCGGCGATACCGACGGCACGCTGGTGGACTGGGCCACTAGCCCTGCCATCGGCATTCTCAGACGGGGAGAGAAGGGCAGGTGGGCATTGCAGAACCCGCTCAAGGCGACTGGGTACCCAGTCCCACCTGTGGCCGCCGTCCAAGACGATGAAGATGTTGACGCCGAGGGCGAGGACGAATGAAGATTGTTTCTGGAACACAATTTCTCGTTATACCCCTCTTTCCAGGCGCGTGTTGTACTATTCTTTTCTTCTTCTTCTTGCTACTTACTTCTATTGGGGGGATGATGGTACACAAAAAATAAGGGATGTATAAGATATTTTGCATCCTCTCTTTATTGATGAAGACACTAGTTTGTTTGTTTTCTCTTAATATGTTCTATCATCGCGGTACATATTTCTATCTGATATATGGGAATGGGGACTACAGCCGGTGGACGCTTCTCGGTCTAGTAGTGTAGGGGACTTAACGATTACGATTATGCTATGATTACCAATATAGAACAATTAATCAATGTATAATGTAAAACTGCTACCGGTATCTCTGCAACTATCGTGATTCTTTACAATGCAATATTCGTGCTCTTTGTTATGCTGCAAGTTACTACATCTCGGACGCGACAAGGGACGTGATAGTGTACCGCACATACTATAATACACATACCAGCCGCATCAATCGACTGACCTGCAGTTCCACTAACCAGGTCGTCGGCGCTTATCCCTCTGGTAATACTAACGACAGGGGAATCGAACCATTCCGCACACTAAGCTGCCAGGAGGTGGCAAAGATGTGGAAACAAAAGAAAATCTGACATGAGTGTAAGCACGGTACTTTCCATCTGGGGAAATGGAACAGTTTTCTGCATGCGCGACATCCGCAGATAGTAATAGCAGAGCATCTCCAACGACTCCCCTTTATTCTCACCATGGTAACACCAGATAAGATGCATGTACGCAGTAGCGTAGTAGTAAGTCCTATGTATACCGCCATGTATTCGATGGGGTCGTGTACAACGGCGGCATTGTTGGGGGTTCGGTCCCCCTTGCTGTGTCCTCCCCTGGAGTCGACGTGCCCTTCGTATAGGCAGTATGGGCTCCGTACCTCGCATACTTCCTCGCATACCTCCTCGCATGAGTTTTCTAAAATAGTGGTCTTGTCTGGGTCGCGGGAGGTGGGCGGTGTGCGCGTACATACTACCCAAGTATGTATGAGTAAGTACGTGGTGTCGCCCTATTACATATAGGTAGTGTAGATTCGGGGGCGTAAGAAAGAAACAGAAACAGTGCGGAACCGAGAAGGTAGCTATCCCAGGATTCCCCCCTACCTACAGCACCTACACAAGACAATGTCGGATCCTGCCATGCAACATGATCTGCGCCATCACCAACATTCCCCGTAGCGACAGCCAACGACAAACCCGAGCCAAGACCGCGTTTCAGCTGGGTTGAATGCCGCTTAGGTACCTGGCCGGCATGGCCTTCTCGATATAGATAGTGTAGATGGACATGCCGGATGACGGGACGGTAGAGGCGTTGCAACTGATGACTACAGAACGATGATGCATGCGCATCGATATCGTGTCGTCGGCGTCCAATTTCTAGAACCATGTAACGCCTGGTATTGGCAATTGGCAATTCAGCTGTTCGCAAGAAACCCCCCAAGGAGAAACCCGAGTCTACGGGCGCGCTAGTGTAAGGTTTCTAGTGCGGAACATCGTCGCTGCGCCGTACGAATAGAGTAGGTAGCGCCAAAGCCGCAGAAAGCGAGGGGAAGCGAAGCGAAGCGTGGTGGGGTCTGTATGCGTACGTGTTTTACCGTTTATACCCACCTGGGCACTAAGCAGATACAGGTAAAGCGCACTAAAAATGCTTAAATAAAGTTAGGTACCTAAACGTTTCTCCAGACCATATAGGGGCTAGATCATAACGCTCTTTCGCTTCGGGAATCATAGCTAGTGTATACTATACTAGATACGTAGTATAGGTAATATCTACTGACCATGACATTGTTTGTTGACATGATCGTAATTAAAGCGTCATAATTAAGCGAACCAACTTGAATCACCCCCGCAGGCCTCGGCAACTCCGCCCCGTGCGTAATGGCGCCATTCATGAGGTCTACTCTTATCAAGAATATTCTATCCCTTACCTAGGTACTTACGCAGTATTGCGTAGGTGCACAACCAACATGTCTGGCCTACATACGCAGCACAGTAGGTGGACACTCATATCTACTTAGGTATGTAGACATGACTGACATGGCATGCATGTGCACGTGTGCAGTACCTATTCGGTATGCACTCTCTAGGTACCTGGGCAGGTATCTGAGATCGCATTGAGATTGACTATGAGAAGCTGAACCAAGTAAAGTAACATCAATGATTACATACATTACACTACCCATGGTAGTATTAGGTAAGTATCGACCTTGCTCAGCTATCTAGTATGTATTGCAGGTATAGGAATGCTCAGTAGGTAAGTACTTACCTATTGCTATACCGACCGTGGCACAGACAGCGCTTGCCCTTGACGTTTGGAGTAGGCAAGTAAGAACCTGACTTGACGTAGTAGCGGCTCCTCTTTGTGTTTTGTTTTCTCAGCCGCAAATTTAGCTCAGCTGTTGGACCACGCTTGCTGCCCCTTGTCTGTTCACTTCACTCTCTCACCACCTTCGCCCAAGCACCATCATTGTTACCACCACCACCACCACTGCCACTGCCACACCCTCGACCGCCGGCCCTATGATCACATGCCCAACGCGGACGACGAGTGACGTGCTTGGTCCGTAGACGGAACCGCCAACCACTTATTAGGGCGCTGCGAAAAGCAACCGGGCGTTGCCCCTGAACCCCCGCAAAGAGGGCGCGCCACCTTCAGCGGCATCAAAAAAGACACAATAGCCCAGGGACCTGTGGTCATAATTTCGGCCGAGGTGAGCCACATTGATCCCAGATGGCCGTCACCCGGGCTACGGAATCTCCCTCCGCGAGCCATGATAGTGCGCCTCCTTGCATGTCAAATACCAGCATGCTTGGTTCGTCAGGTCCAAGTCTGGTTACTGTAGATCTTCTCGCTAATCGGCCAGATCCACCCAATCCTCCAGATCTGTCTGATCGCAGAGGTTTGCGCCTTGGACCCACATCTCCAACGCTGCAGCCTCCGGCCGACGATGACAGTTTGATGACATTGTCTGATGATGGCCAGGGTGGTTCCATGTCCAACAACGAGAAGGATGATAGCGATGCTGTTGTCGATGATAAAGATGCGCCATCATCTCGACTAAACAAGGGAAAGGCCCCCGAGACCGCTTATCTAATCTCGGCTCCCAAACAGCGGCCAGGCACCGGTTCTGATGAGGAAGCTGAGCATGACGATCTGCGAGCGCAAAATCCTAATGAGCGAGCTGCAGAGAATAAGCGCTCGGGAACCCCGGTAGATTTAATAAATACAGCCACCAACGAGGATGACTCTGAGATCTCGAACCGCGCGACGCAATCAGAGTCTCAGGACTCCAGTTATCCATCGAGTCTATTTGAAGAGGCACAAGACCATGATGCAGCCACCACCGCATCGGCGCTAGCGGGTGAAGTCATGTCGTGGAAGAAGAAGGAGAAGCAGAAAGCAGACCCGGAGGCTGAAACAGGGTCCTTTTCAGAGGCGCCTGCAGAGGAGCAACCCTTTCGACCGCTGAATATCGGAGATCCTGGCTGGGAGAAATCAGCAGGAAGACCACCGCAGAAACTGCCAGTTCGATTTCGAGACGCCGTAGGGCGCAACTTCCTCTTCCCCTGGGAGAAAGCCAAGATGTGGACGGTGAGTGCCAGCCCCTTACTCAGATTCATTTGGGATATGGTCGTACCTAGTTCGCACCAGCCGTTCTTTTCATTTGTGATTTGCTTACGAAGTCACAGGGGATGAGAAGGCTGATTAACAGTTGCTTCCTCCACGTTGATGTCCTTGGACCGCACGTGATGGCAGGTCATTACGATCTATCGGTCAGCCTACCTTTTTTTATGGATGCCGCGAATGAGATTATGTCGCCCGGTGCGCCTCTACCATCTGTTCCTACGTCGGCCTCGACCTCGGCAACTGAAACCCTGAACTTGTTTACTACCATTCCCAGCTCATCCTCGGCGGCGCCAGGTCCATCATCATCAGGCAGCGCCACTAACTCTCCCTCCTCTTCTTCGTCTCAGCAACAACAACAACCTATAAGGTCATCATTCGTCATTCTGCCCGAGCTATGGGAAGACACGATCGAACCAGGAATGCTCGTTGTGCAACACATGTGGCCATTCCAGTCCCCCAATTTTGCCCAACCGCCGGTACAACCATCCCCGCCACAATCGCATCACCACCTTCCTCCCGTCGGCCCCGCTGGTCCTGCTGGCATACACGGTTCTGGTAGAGGCCGCGGTGCTCGTGGGCGCGGAAGAGGAGCTGGTGCCTCCATGTTCGGGGGACGAGGTGGTGGGGTCGGCGGAAATATATTCGTTCCTCCGCCGCCGCCGCATGCAGGAGGTCCCCGACCTCCTATCATCGTAGTCGAGCCGCCGCGTAGAGGAAAGACCAGGAAGCGGCAAGATAGAGCATGATGGAATACTTACGAGGCAAAAGTGACCTTATTCGTCGACGTTCATGACCTAACGAGATACGAGAGCTATGTTGGCGTCTTGGCTTGCGAGGTGTAAGGTGTTGGATATCCCGATTGACAGGCGTGATTCTATTCTTCTCCCCCCTTTTCTTTTTGCTTTGTTCCTTATGTTTCTAGCACACATTGGGCACATGGGTTGAAGGCAACCGATACACTACGCAATACCAGAGACTAACTTGCTTGGGGCTCTATTCTAAGGGTTGTTTAGGATGGATACGTTAGGTTTGGATATCTAGTTCTCTGGTCTGCTAGGGACGCACTTGCAGTTTACTTTTGCGTTTTGAAATAAATACTTGTTCGGCAAACCGTGGCGTCTAAGTTCATGTTTATGGTCTAAATGACCGACTGACTCTCTGTCTGTCTGCATTTTTTATCTTCTTCCACGTAAAGCGTACGCTTTCCAGCCTCGGTCTCGCAGACTTGAAGTTTTCCCCCGATGCCTTGAGAGCTCCAACTTGAACTTCATTATCCTATAAAACCTAGGTAGTTGCATAAACCCCCGTAGCTAAGTGGAAATGCCTATGGCCCACAATTAGCTAGAATAAGAGCATCCAACTTACTGACCGCTGCTTCAACAACAACTGTGGTGATGAGTCAACGACACCTTGATGAAGCCGCGGCAATCATGCCTCATTCTCATCATCTTTTTCATTATCTTTCTGAGAGAACGCAAATCGGCCCCTACATAAGAGAGTTGCTCTCCATATCGCTATGCAACCTTCACCTGTCTATCTGAAATTCTCAAGAGGACACAGTGAGGTCAAATCAAGGGAAGGCAGACAGAAAGAATGAGTCAACAAAAAATTCCCGCCCCGGCGGCACCTGATTACGGCTACTTTGTAGAAGACTCAGATGATGAATGCGATGTTAAGACGGAGGCGGAACCTGCTGAGATGTACCTGAGGTAAGGAGCGTCCTAATTCCGTCCCCTTTCTCGATGCCTTAGTTTCATATCACAATTCCCTTAGAAAGTGACCGAAAGCTCCTTAAAGTACCTATGCCGAGTATAGTTGTGACTGACATAGGACCCTTAAGAGACTTCTACTGCCCACTTCGGATAGGTCAGGAACTCGGGGGTGGCCCTTGGTTTCGTATTGAACACAAACTTGGCTGGGGGGGTTACTCGACGGTCTGGCTCGCGCGTAACCTGGCCGACGGCGGACTTGTTGCCCTCAAGGTCATGAGCCCAGGCTGGCGCGGAGATCACGAGCGTCGGATAAATGACGAGATCATTCGAAAGACACGGCAAGATCTTTCCAATCACCTCATCATTTCCCAAGCGGCTTTCTACATCCCCGGCCGCAGAGGCAATTCTCATGGCGTGCTGGTCTTTCCTTGGCGAGGCCCAAGCCTACAGATCGCCTGTTTTCTACTGCCGGCTTCTCTTCGCGTACCTGCGGCGAAACATTTACTCCTAGGCTTGAAGCACCTGCATCATGCTGGCATAATACATTCAGGTCAGTTTCATCCATCACACCTGTCTCTTTCTCTCTCCTTTTGATATATACTGAGGGATCCCGTAGATATTAATGCTGGCAACGCAATGTGGGACATTGGTTCTG
Organism: Xylaria sp. FL1777; assembly: GCA_022578965.1. NCBI lineage: Eukaryota > Fungi > Ascomycota > Sordariomycetes > Xylariales > Xylariaceae > Xylaria > Xylaria sp. FL1777. Next base: position 320,641 of record MU400544.1, on the reverse strand, counting down.
AATCTGATCACTGGTCTACCGCTACTCTCTATCAACGCCTAGGCCGACCGCGCAAGATTTTGTTGCCGGAAGAGGTTGGCGGAGGAGAACTCGTGGAACCAATACAAATTCCAGAAAGCATGCTCCAACCTAAACTACACCTTGGTGATTTCGGTCATTCTCTCATATACGGGACTACACCCAAAAATCCGCTTCAGCTACCGCTACTATTCTGTGCCCCAGAGCGATTTCATGGTGAGAACCCGAGTTTTGCAAGTGACATGTGGAGCTTCACATGTGTTTTTGCCCAACTCTATCTCGGCGTCGAAATCACCTACGGCGACGGCCTCGGCTTCGTGTCTCGCCTAGTGGGAGCCCTGGGCCCGTTTCCAGCACATTGGAGAGGCAGCTATCCCGACAATAAAGGGTACGATTGGTGGTATGATCAAACTGGCCAGATGCCTCGATCCCACCACCCCTCAGACTTGGAGACTCTCGAGCACAGAATTGATCGCTGTCGACCTGAAATTAGTCCTCGGGAGCGCGAGCTTGTTCTGGAGGTCTTCCGAAAAGGGTTCGAGTATATTCCTGAGAAAAGAATCACCGCTGCACAATTGTTGGAAGATCCATCATTCAATGCTCTTATGGCTTATTATTAGACTTAATTATCAGGAATTTTATATCTATCCTCATAAACACATAGAATGAGCACGGAGCTTTATCAACGGTCCCTAAGAAAATTCGTATCACCGGCCAGGTAAATTCGCGTGACCACGACTTGACTGCCGTACGAATGGTTCCCTCCGCATAGAGCATGGCGACACCATGTGGAAGCCACAAGATACAACGACCTATTACAGTCACAAGGCCCCTCTTTCAAGATATGCTTTGCCTTTGATAGGGTTCCGATACGGTTCTACTTAGAGACGCACCGGGAATTACGCAACGAATGCATGCGTTGGTAAGTGCGGTCCCCGAGATGGCCTCTATACTGCCTATACTGCGTATTTCGCCGGCGCTTGCCAACCCCCGCATCATTCCATCGTGAAGCCGGCCCAATCAGGCAACTAAGCCGCGTAGTCCTCGTAATGTATAGGATTCCAACCCCGGACATGTGGGCCTTCGGCGGCTGATCAGTTGTAATGTACCGATACAAACGAAATGTGATGAGCACATTTACGCGCCTGGAACCAGACTGTCGGGACTGAATAGACGGAGCTCGCCTAGAGAAGCTATGTATCATATATGCGTAAAGAACCAACAGTCCTGAAACGTACAAGCTTCATGGTCGTCGGCTAAGGATGGAAGGGTCTCTCCATATTGCCGGAACTAATGCATACTATATAATAGTGTCCGAGATATTGCCGTTCTGTTGTTAGTTGTTACGCATACTTAGGCTGACATGAAGGTTGCATAGTTCTCCAGGATGTAGATAGGTCTAGGACTTGAAGTACCGGCTACGTTGAGTACTTGTCATTCGTAAAGAGACTGGGCCTGGGCTATACTGACTATTTCCGCTATACGATCAACACCCTCGTTATTCTACAAGATGGGACTTGTAAGCTAGTAAAGGTACCGATATGTACCTATGTTGTAGCTTGTTGACAGCTCAGTACCTAGGTTTATAGTATACAAGGCTTGTTGTTTCCATGGGATATGCGGCTTACCAACAGTCCCCCTTTCTAGAGGCGGTTTGAAGGCTTACATGTGAAAAACACTTTGTCGCGGGAGGTCTAACATATCGATGATAGTGTCAAATGACATGCTTGATATCATCAACACGAAGACTAGTGGGAGATGACGCGGAACGGAACTGGAGCACTATACCGTCGCCCTACTATACCTATCATGCGGTACTACGTACTAGAAGTTGGATAATGAGTTGCCGGGCTAGGAAAATGCATATCAGTGATTTCCTCCGCCACTGCATCACCGAAAGAGGAAGTATTATCATCATCATCACCGCAGTTACAGAGTGCGCTTCTGTACGTAGGATTCGACTCTATCAATCATTTTCAGTGAAATCTCTCTAGCTCTGGCATGAGAAGGTAGGCCATCATGCTATATCCCAAGGTTTCAATGCTACGGGCCACGTCACTATCATGAGATAAGTTAAAGTTACGGATCTGTCTATTTCGGTTGCTCTAAGCTGACTGATGATAACCGACATGTAGCTTATGCTATAGGGAGATGAGAATTGGTGTGGTGCTGAGTGTGACAATGAAATAGGGGAACAAGCTCCCTACAGGTCGATCAACTGAGGACAGCATTGGAAAGAGCGAAGTATTAAAGCATAGAAAAGCCCTTCTGGGCCTAAAATTCCCTTTGTAGTGCATACGACTGCGATAGACACAAGAGAGTCTATAGTAGAGGTTTAGGGGCTTTGATGCTAGCATTAAACCTAGTACAGTCTCTTGACACTTAGGCAAGAATAAAATTGTTATGCGCTTAGGAATCAATGCGAGTCACGACTAAGGAGTATGTCATCTTACTATCATCGATGCTGGAGCGGCCGCCAGAGGACGTAGGACTGCTATAATACCTTGTCATGAGATTCCGGTCGAGCCGAGATGAATCGGCGCTGAGCACCAAGCACGACACTGGGGTATGCACTGACGAGGTCGAGGGTTGAAGTGTTCTGGTCGACGAAGAAGTAGCAGGACTCCCCCCTTAATGGCTTCTATGAAACTAGTTCGCAGATGTCGTGCCGTCGTCATGTAACCGTCGCACAAGCCACCCGCATCACCCGAACGAATATGTACGCAGTAAGCTGTCTGCGCGAAGTCATCATTAATGCCGTCATTGTGGACGGCATACAACGTCGAGTATCTAGAGTCAGCAAGACATACGCAGTAGGCGCTCTCGAGATAAGCAGGCTGTAGGAAGTCAACCATGCGTAGTAGTCGTATCCGTTGCTGGCTGATGTAGGCTATCTTCGGTCGGATGACTACCATAACATTTAAATAAGTGCCCAGTAGTAAATATGGAGAGAAAGAAGATAAACGTGTACTGAGGCGAGAATTGAAAGGCAAGTGAAGGCGAAGGTACTGCGTAAAGGGGCGGACGCGAAGATGGCTTGGCATCAGCTACAGGGGCTTATCGAGCAACGATGAAATTAACCCGTAAGCAGGAACCTCACAAAGTTAAAGATGGTTTCCATTCCAGATGACTCTGACCTCTGCTTATGTCCATCCTTTTCCGTACGCCTTTCTACTGCAGTGCAAGATAAGGAGGGCTCAACGATACGAATACGTCCTCTCCATCATCTGAACTAAATAACTTAACTCGTCTACACTATATATTAACACCCGCAACCCTTCAATATGTCCTAGTTGGTCAGTCAATCGTGATTGTAAAGCTATCAACGCCAGGATATTCCGAGTCCGGAACATATCGCCCTATTGCGTCTTGTCTTGGGAAAGGGCCGCGAGAGACGAGTCGCACGGAGGATTGCATTGGACCGTCGTGGTTGAGAATGCAGTCGAGTTGAACCCGGCCAAGGCATGGATAAATCGCCGAGAAAACTGAATGCTGACAATCTCCCCGGTATGGCACGGGTACGAGTCAGCCAAGCTATCCATTCCCTGGCTAGGTCCATCTCTACATAGAAAACTACGATATCCAAAAGACACGAGGATAATTCGACGGCATGCTATGTGAAGTAACGACACTACGACAACTGGAATTATTACAGCGAGCCCATATGAGGAATCGGGATATGTCATTGTACCCCTATTGACTTACCTGAACTCGACTACGGGAGGAAGAAGAGTCAGAATAGATTGCTAGGACCAGGAGCTCTAACAAAATCCGAATATGATCTACACTGTCACCGTGCACATTATGTATACACTGCTTGCGCCAAGAAAACGTTTTTATTGTATTGGTTCCCGGCGCGCCGAGAGCTTGTCTCGTCCGGCGAACGAATTATTTTTCAGCCGAGCCCTTAACGAACCTTGACTTCCCCGCGGCCGTCGCAGCCAACTGCCCAATCTGCTGCCCGCTCGTCATTTCAAAGACAGAGACGTCGGAGCCAATCTCCTTCGTTATCCAAGTCCGCAGCTCGACGGCCACGAGCGAGTCCACTCCGTAGGCGTGCATGGGCCGCGCCGGATCCAGCTCGGCGAGGTCGACGCTGAGGACCTTGGTCAGTTTCTCCAGCAGGGCCTCGAGGACGATGCCCTCGGCTTCTTGCGGGGTTTTCGCAGCCGACAGGAGCGCTGCCGTCGATCCCTTGCCCGATCCCTTCTTGGCATTGGCGGCGTCGCCGCTCATGTTGTGCACCACCATGTGATTGAACCTGGGCTCGTGCTGCCAGGCTGGCTGGAGGGCTCCTTCGGCTGCGGAATACCTCGGCAGCCAGAGTCTCGGGACGACTACCGCGCGCTCGGCACTCATCTTTTCATCCTTGCCTAGAGGACGGCAGTGGTAGTCTATCACGGCAATGAGCTCTTGGGTGTTCATGTGCGACCAACCAATGGAGAAGAAGTATTCCATCAGGGCTGGCTTCGTCGCGACCATTCCGGCGTCACTCATCATGGGAACGTCCAACGCAACGACGTTGTGGCCTTGGGAAGAAAGTTGTCTAGCCAAGGCGCCTTGGTACGAATTTCCAGCAGCGCTGTTTGAAACCGGGGTTAGTCATCGCTTAAGCTTCGAGATACACGGGTAAGAGAGACTCTGGGATACGTACTAATTGGCCTGGCCCGGGTTACCGATGGTTGTAGCCATCGACGACAACATGACAAAGAAGTCTAGGCTCTTGTCTACGTTCTTGGAACTGAGAGTCTTCCACAAATTCCAAGTTCCCGAGACCTTGACTTTAAGCGCCCTATGCCATTGGTCGATGGTCATCTCGCTGAATTTGTTGTCCTAGTAGCAAAAGTTTAGTTAGGAGCCCACCAATTTTAGAAAGGAGGAAAGGAAGTCTTACGTTGAGGATCATGGATGCTTGGATGCAGCCTCGAACTGGTGGCATCGTAGAGAGGCAGGAAGAAATTGCCTTCTCGACCGCACTCTCGTCAGTAATATCGCAAGCTGGCGCGGCAACAGTTACGCCCTCTCGCTGTAGGTCTGCTACAAGTGCTTGCGCTGACTTGTCTACCGCCCCTGATCTCGAGGTCACAATAAGATTTCTAACCCCCAGATCTACCATCCATCGAATAATCTTCTGCCCGAGTCCTCCAAACCCACCAGACACGACATACGTTGCGTCAGGGGAGAACTTGGCGAGCGGCCGAGGTCGCTGGAGCACTGGGACAACGTCATCTTCGTGTGGTTCGACGACGAGTTTTCCGATGTGCTTGCCCGATTGCATATGGCGCAGGGCATCTTGGATTTTCGAAATAGGATATGTCGTGATGGGCGTCGCGCGGCTTAGTCCCAGGACGCTGTCGATAGTTCGCTGGAACAGGTCCTCCAGCCGTCCCATGTCGTTTTGTTGCATGTAGTTCAGCTCGACGGCCTCGAATCTCACGCCACGGGCAAACGTGCCCATTGATATGCGAGCCCTCGACTCGATATCGCTCAGTCCAATCTCGGCGAAGCGCCCGAACGGCGCGACACACTCCCAAGAGGCTCGAAGCATTTCGCCAGCGAGACTGTTGATGACGATGTCGACACCGCGCCCCTTCGTCATTCGCATGAGACCGGTCTTGAATGTCAAGTCTCGGCTCGAGAAGATGTGATCGCGCGGTAGTCCGTATGTTTTCTCCAGGAAGTCCCGCTTCTCCAAGCTCCCGACAGTAGCGAACACCTCGGCGCCCTCGCGCTGGGCTAACTGGATAACGGCCTGGCCAACACCACCAGCCGCTGCGTGGACCAGCACAGTCGTCTTTTGGCCTCTGCTTGTGCGCTTTCCTAGGTCTCCGATGTCGTAGAGACAGGTGTATGCGGTCGTGTACACGATTGGTATTATCGCCGCGTCCGCAAAGGATAAGTTCTCGGGTATGTGGGCAATAGTACCATCTAATCCCCTGACGTGGGTAGAGAAGGCTCCCCTGAAGGCGAATCCAAAGACCCTGTCGCCCTCTTTAAAGCGCGTCACTCCGGATCCTACCCTTGTTACAATACCTGCAGCTTCAAGGCCGACCGGGGTCTCATTGATCTTTCCCAGCATCACAGCCAAGTCCTTGAAGTTGACCGCAGTCGCCTTGGTCTGGAACTCAACTTCATTATCTGCCAATGGAGCCGCGTGCAATGGGTCATCGTCGAAGCAGAGTGAGTCCAACAGACCGATTTCACGGACCTGGAGACGCAGGGAACGAGTAGTGTCGGCACCAAAAGCGGCGTCGACCACGTCGCTAGCTAAGGTCTGCTTCTCGACATGCTTGGTCACAGCAGTGGCCTCGACAAGACGTGGAACGGTGACCACGCCGTCAATGACCTTGTACGAGGTTTCAATCGCGCCCTCGCTCTCGACCACAGCCGTGTCAATCTCCAGAAGCTTGTCGGAGATTGTGCTGACGCTATCCGCCGGCTGGAAGGTGACGATGACGAAGTCGAGCTCGGGCCTCTCCAGACGAATGCACGTAGCAAAGCCGGTAATAAGGTCTGTATCCGGGGATCCGTCCTTGGTCGCCCAAATGATTCGCCTGCTGTTCACCAGACTCTTGAGTGTGGTCAGGACGTCCTCCGTGACCGACGTGAGCAGACCTGCTTCTAATTCCGGCAAGACAATGCACGTGCTGTTGCTGAGGGCTTCGGGGCTCGCCGCTGCGGCGAACTGCCCATATTGCGATAGCGTGCCGAATATAACTGCGTGGCCTCTAGCTGACAGAACAGAGTTTAGTTGGTCGGCTATTTTCTGCTGTAGCTCGGAACTGGGATCAGCGATGACATAGTAGCTGTTCGAGGTCCGCGGTACTACCACTGCGCTATTGCCTGCCGATGGGGCATCGGAGACGAGTACTGATGAACTCTCATCCGACAATCCCCTGACTAGTCCAGTGAACCCGAAGCTCGACAGCTGTTTGCCCCAGACATCACTTGCTCCTGTGCCTTCTGTCGTTTCTAGGATGAGCTTTCCGCCGGGCTTCAGCAGGAGAACAATATTCGATACCGTCCTATCATTATCTGCAGTGAGTCCGTGACCGGCCACTGCCAGAATTATGTCGTATGTTCGAGTCTCCAAGCCCTCGTCGATGGGACCAGCTGCTAGATCAAGGGGCTTCGAGGTTACGCGGCCGTCTGTGAAGCCTTTCTGTGACTTGATAGATTCGGAAGGAGAAGCTTTGGTGAAATGATACTCTTGGTATCGCTGACCCAATGTAGATAGGATATCACCAGTACCAGCACCAATTTCTAGGATCTTCATCGAGGGGTTCTTGTGCGCTAGGATATCCAGGTATCGTAGGAGACCACCCTTCGTCCCGAAAGCCTTGTTCGTCTCTTCTAGACTGAGGAGCTCCGGGTCTGGCTTCCAATCAATGTTCCATGATCGGTGTTTGGGGTCGTCTTCTACCTTAAGCGACTCTATTTCGCTGTCAAGCTGTGTAGCAATCAGGCCCGTCAAGAGGATCATGGGCTCTTTCGTGTTGGCATCAATAGCGGTGCAGTTTGATTTGAACTTCTTTCGCCCATGATCTTTGGTATCAGCAGTGGCTACATACCCGCTGTCTAAATGTGGTGCCCCGGACACCCACAGTTCATTAATAAACGTGGGAATGATAGCATTCCCTACCTTCTGTTCGGGATTTGAAATGATGGGTGCCAGGCAAACTTGCATTGCAGCATCTAACGTCGTGGGATGGATGAGATGAGGCTGAATATACTCGTAGGGCATGAGCTTCTTCAGAAGAGGGACAGTCGAGCTGATCTTGGAGAGAGCTTGACCTGAGTTGTGGTCGACGAATAGGTCGGTCACTGTCTGGAAGAGTTTGCCAAATACAAGGCCAACGCTCTTCCAGGCATCATATACGTCCTCGGATGCAATTCCAGTAGTGCAGTTCTTCCGCGCTTCATCGATACTGCTGGTGCAGCTATTTCGGAGGAGCTGCTCTTCCCGGCCACCGTCTACGATCGTGTCGGGCTCGTCGTATTCGATCAACACCTGTCCCCGACAATGCTCTCGCCACTCGTCGTCGTCCTGCGCGGTGCATACCTGAAACTCGTTCCATTGGGAGGCCGTGTTTTCTATCGCAGCCTGCTTGACCGGCCGGATGTATAAATGAGATTCGATACCCATCGCATCGTCAGGGACGACCAGTGCCGTCTTGAAAGACACCTCGCTGAATCGGAAGCCCTTGATTTTCTTCTCAGGGTTGGAGCGCTCGGCCAATTGACGGCTGCCCTCGATAGCCATCACCAGCATACCAGCGGCGGGATATAGGAGCGCCCCTGAGACCATGTGCTGCTCAGTCCATGGATTCTCGGAAACTCGAATCCAATTCCGCCATATAGCGTCATGTTTTCCGTCCCAGTCGATGACGGGTGCCCCGAGTAGTTCGTGGCGAGGATATTTACGGTTACGGAAGTTTCTGCTAAGCCGACCTTCGCACCAGTATTCCTTGCTATGGTTGAAGGGATACCGAGGAAGGCCAATGACTAATGATGGCTTGTATCCTTGAACATAGTTAACCTTAGTTAGGTCGATCGAGATGCCTCGAGTGAATAATGAGCCCGCTGCATTTAAGGCTGTTTGTAAGACTGCTTCGTTGCGCCTTAGGAAGCTGTGGTATTTCACGGCACCATTACCCCTGACCTCGTCAACGATGTTGCGCACTGGACCGCTGAGAGCAGCGTGAGGTCCAATCTCCAAAATGTCCGTAATAATTTCAGATCCGTCATTCCCAGACAGAGTTTTAAGCATAGACGTCAAAGACTCATAGAAACGTACTGGAGAAACCAGATTCTTGGTCCAGTATGACGCGTCTTGTAGCTTAGAGGGGTCGATGAGAGTGCCATATGTTGATGAGAAGAACTTTGGCTTGGGACCGCTGGTCGTCGAAGATGCCGGCTGAATCTCTCCTAGAGCTTTGGTGTATTCCTCGGCCATAGGTTCCATGTATCGCGAATGGTACGCTAACTCGACGGCTAACTTCCGTACGAAGATCTGATCGTTCTTCAACGTCTCGACTAACGCATCGATCTGTGCGGCGTCTCCGCTAATAGTATGGCTGTCTTTACTATTCATACAGGCAACAGTAAGCTTACCAATGTCCTGGAACCCATTTTTATTCACTTTATCAATGACATCTGTAGCTCTTTCGAGGTCGAGCCCAACCGCAGCCATGGTTGTTTTTGGCCCTTTCACAGACCGAGCTAACCTGGCAGACATTTGTCCTTGTTACGCGAAGAGATTCATGTCAGCATTATGCGGTATATGAGCGAATCACAGGAATACATACCACGCCAATATGCTATCTTCCAGGCGGATTCTCTTGAGATTGCCCCTGCAGCATAACCTGCCGCAATCTCACCAGAAGAGTGGCCCGTGACAGCTTGCGGCGACACACCCCAGAAAGTAAGCAGATCGACAAGAGCAACTTGCAGGACTGAACATAGTGGTTGCGAGAATTCGGCTTCGTGGATTCGAGAACTTTCCAAAGTTTTTGACAGTTCATCTACCTTCCAAGTCAGCTGCCTTGCCAATGATGCAGTTATTGAAGGGAGTGAACCGCTTACCAATCGCCGACCAAGAGCTGCCTAGTTCCTTCATATATTTATCAGCCAGTTCCAGGCTTTTCTTAAATACTGGGTAGTGAACTAATTCCAGCCCCATTCGAGCCCATTGGGCTCCTTGGCCGGTGAAAACGAGCGCAAGTCCATGATCAGCGCCAATGCGTTTAACATCCAACTTTTCAGACAGTGCAATTTTTAATGATTCTATCGAGTTAGCAACGATTGCCGTACGCCAGTTAAATTGAGTTCTTTTGGCCGCCAGAGTGTATGCAAAATCATACAATGGGGCATTGATGGGATTTTGCGTGTAGACGTTACTGAGCCTAGAGATGCCATCTTGGTCGTGAGAACTCAAGACGATGAGTTGAGGGGAAGAGGTCTCATCACTGGGAGGCGTTAAAGGCTGTGGGATAGCTATAATTAAAGGTTAACAAAGTTAGAATGAGCAAAAGCACCGAATTCAAGATGAGAGGTTAATCTCAGACTTACAGGAAGGACTTGGTAGCTGAGGCACATCAACGGTCCGGTGGGGTGCGGTGTATCCGTGCTCCTTTAGAAAGTGATAAGCATCGTCCATCACTATGTGCGCATTAGTTCCTGAGACGCCGAACGAGTTGATGGACACTCGGCGGAGGCCCGTCTTAGTTTGCGGCCATGGGACCGCTTTGGTGGGAAATTTAAAATGCCAGTCATCCGGAATTTTGCTGTTGCGGTTCTCGAACCAGGCATTGGCGGGTATAATGCCTTGCTCAAGTGTGAGAATGCTCTTGATGACTGAAGTAATGCCAGATGCTCCCTCTATTTAATAATATGGAGTTAGTAATCATCATACGTATCAGAAATTAGAGAGGGTTCGAGAATTCGCAGTATTTGAAGGAGTAGAGCCCCCTGATTAGGCAGCTCATGTTCCCAAAATGTGTTAAAAGGGGTTAAATGGGGTCAAAGGACTCTAGCGAACTGACCTGAGTGTCCGATATTGCTTTTAACAGCTCCAATGTAAAGGGGCTCCTCTTCGGATCGGAACTCGGTGAACATATCACTGATCGCACCTGCCTCGATAGGATCTCCTACCGGCGTGCCAGTTCCGTGGGCCTCGAAGAATCGCGTAACTGCCGGATCAAGGCCAGCCTGAGCGTATGTTTTGCGCATAAGCGCTGCCTGTGACTCCTTTGCCGGTGCGGTAAGACCGGGTGAGTGTCCATCATGGTTGCACCCCGAATTTCTGATTACCTTTGAACATAAGGGGTTTAGTGAAGGGTTCTATAGCAGTATTCTCACCTAGGAGCATATATACTCCTCGTTTCGAAAACAATACGAAACGAATGGTTTTAGGAAGTACTTACAGCACGAATAGCTAATTAGACGATGAGAGAAGTCAGCATCGCATAGTCCTTCGTTAGCAGCATAGTTAAGAATCGAATGTGACTTACTGTCTCCGTCACGAAGAGCATCTGAAAACCGCTTAAGAACAATTGCACCAATTCCTTCACTTCTTCCATAACCGCTCGCCCGCTCATCAAAACTATATGAAGTTCCATCTCGGTTGAGCACACCGAGGGCGTTGAGCTCAAGCCCCATTTCAGGAGCGAGTATTAAGTTAGTACCGCAGGCCAGAGCCTAAACGAATATATACTCAGTCCATGTAAATCTATTGGAACGGGGGTGGGCTGGATCATACCATATCACAGTCTCTTGCTTTTAAGCTGACAATAGCTTGATGAAGGGCCACCATACTACTCGAACAGGCAGTGTCACAACTTAGAGCCGGTCCTTGGAAATCGTAGAACCAGTTAACACGGCCGGCAAGTGTGCTGGCAATTGTGCCAGATCCTGTGTACATCATCGGAGCATCGACATCCTTCATCAAGACATCCCGATAATCCCAAATGAAAGATCCCGCAAACTTGGATATACTGTGTTAGCAATTTTCTCCTAAGTTGATATTATAGGCCCCCCTTTATTATATAAAAATTGAATTGGGAATTTATATTCATCAGTTTGCCTAGATAGGAGTTCAGATGGCTTGATATTACTCACTGTCCCTGTTAGTGAACCCTTCACTGCGTCCATTGTGAGGCCGGCATTCTCGAGGGCTGTGTAGACGCATTCCAGAAGCATTCGTTGTTGAGGGTCCATGCTTGCCGCCTCTGCAGGCGTAATCGAGAAGAAAGGAGCATCGAATGCTCTGACATTGCCTTGAATGAAATGTCCCTCTTTCCCACCAATCTGTAATTTCTTAGTTAGTCACATCGAGAAGATTAGCGAGAGGGCACAGCATACAACTCCATCTCTGTGGTTATCTGGGTGCCAGAAAGCGGCTGAATTGTACCGCTCCGGTGGTATGGGGCTTCTGGCGGATCTCCCAGCAAGGAGAAATTCGTAGAATTTCTCTGGAGTGTCTCCATCACATGGGTACTTGGCATCCAACCCGATTACGGCAATGGGCTCAACAACAGACATCTTGCTCGAAGGGGTGGGCCCTATTCTGATAAAGTTGATATATGAGACTGGTTCACTGGTTTTTTATGTGTCTTAGATTGAATAGTGTTAGGGATGACTGTAGGAGATAATAAAGTTGTCGAAATAACAAATCTATGATCTATCCAAGTGCGACTAATTTTTCTTATACTCGCACAATACCCAATGTTTCCAAAGTAGCCGCAAAGTTACATGTATAAATCCCCCTTCACTATCTAATGCCACCTCTTGGACCGGCCTGACCATAGCCCCCACGATAATGTGAATGTGCCCAATCCGGAGGTGAGGTTACTGTAGAAGAGGAGAAAAGACGAGGCAGGCTAATCGCGTGCGTGCATAGTCTGGGTTAACAGAGGGGCTATTTGATATTGAGCCCCTGTCTCTCTCAAAAACGGCCGTTTCTCGAAAATCGCCTATCTCAATGCAGTTGAGAATTAAGTCCTACGCCTGTAAGCTGCAGCTTAGGACTCGGCATCACTTCTGCAGTCAGACTCCTTCACCGCTGCCGAAAGTGTGGGCTCCCGTCCCCCCCGATCTACGGCCGTCTACTATGCGTATGTATCGTACGGAAGGAGTAGGCGATATATGCATGGAACCAAGTCTCGGTCTTGACGATGTAGTAGTATGTAGCAGTTATCTAAGGATTCAGCTGTTGATTCAACCCGGGCTGCATAGAAGACAACCTCGATTAATTCTGAAGCCGATATTGATTTCCGTATGTGGACGCAGTATTCCCATCTTATTGCCGGAAGCTGCTGAGAGGATATTAGACCTACGTAGTATGGATATGCACTTTAGAAAAGTATACTACCTATAGCTACATCTCAGGCATGGTTTCCGATCCTTGAACTATCTATACTAGTTTGTGGTCTTGGTTATATGTACATGTAGTGTAGTTGCGTATACTGGGTCTCCGCCCCGTCGTGTCGATGGCATTGGACCAAACAGCATACATATAAGCAGCCGGGGGCATTTTAAGCTTACTTAGCACGTGAGGCGAAACCGTGGCACAGTCAGGCCATGTGCATGGGACGTGGGTATGCTATATACAGTACACCATAAGTTATAACAGTACGCAGTGCTACGTATATGTAGGAGCAAGTAAGAAGTGGGTTGCGTCCCCGTACATACAAATGGCCAGTGTGGCCGGGGGTGGTTGTATGGGATCGTGGTATCCGGTGTTTGAAGCCTTGCAGAACTGCACCTCACGTAGTAGAGCGTGCTGCCGTGCCTTTTATATTGCTAGCTGACATCTGTGTAACCATTCAGCATTCCAGTGTTCTTGCACGACCAGTGGTGTGATACTTACATGAGCATGCAAAGTAAAGGGGTGTGGACGATGTGGTACGCTCGCTTATTGCCCAGGTAGACTACACTCCTTACCTAACCTTGCCCCGGAAGGCTCGGCCCTATCCGCAGTCCGAGCTATATCGGAAGAGGCTCGGCAATATATAAAACGTTGGGACTACTGAAGCTTGATAGTTCACCGCCAGAAGCACGTACGTACGTAGTACCTAGGTAGGTTACCGTACATGGGGTGATACCCCGGTATAGGATATGCGCGACATGAGGCGATCCATAAATAAATGTACTAACTATACTACATGTAGATTACCTAAGGAATTAACCCTTTACCTACCTACAGTACTATAATAATGCACATGTAAGTGGCATAGAAGTTAAACTACATACTGTGTACCTACTTAAGTAGGTACCTACAGTACTGTCGGTAAAACACAGGGTCCATACTGATCTACTAATACAACTCTTACAATAAATGATGAATATACACTAACCTCGGTGCTTAAGTACGGAGTATACACGCAATCCAAGCCCATGTGAAATTCCCCACCAAAAAAGATCCCTTCACTCCGAATCGCGGGGTCAATATGAGGGTCAAGCCCACTTGATGGCGCTTTTCTTGGCCGGACAACTAGCTACTGCAAACACGAATTCGTATTGTGTTTCCTGCTAGCAGAATTGAGCTTATAGATCATACTATAGCATCTACTGCGTGCGCTATTTTTTTTTTTTTCGTGAAGCCCTAATACTATGACACGCTATACTACCTAGTACTTAGCTAAGCGGTGCGATACCGGTGGCTATAATGCAAGCAGCCTAGTTCAAGGACCAATTACACCGCCTACTAAGAAAGGAAGAAAGGAGAAGCTAACCGTCAAATCAAAGAAAAAAGAGAGGAATACTCTACATATCTTTCACTGCAATATATATATACATAGGCAGGCTGTGGGCGGTAAGAAGTTCTGCCATTGTAACCAATCGACAAACTAATTAAGCTGCAAGTTTCAGCCACAGTAGGAGGTAACTAGGTACCAGGAAGTTAGCTATGGCCCATGTGGTTAGGGTCCATGCGGCTGTCGCTTAGGTACCACGAAGAGGAGTAAACATGCGACCACCGTGAGAGGTATCTTACACCTTCCCACACGCCCCTAGCTGCCGCGGGTAGATGCGGGGTAGTCTGTGCTCAGAGGTCCACAATAGATAAGTATAGTAATCGTTGAACAAACTACCTAGGGTAAGTATCTGTAAGTTTTTTTCCAACATTTGAACCATTTGGTCAATCCATAATCAATCCATAGTATAAAAATATTCAAACGTTAATTGAACGTTTAACTTGGCGTTAAAAAGATTTTAAACGTTGAAATTTTATCCAACTACCTATTGCTCAACAATTCATTAAACGCAGCAAGATTTCGTACGCCGAGTCCTAATCTGACAGTAAGTACTTAACTCTAGTTATGCATAAATCACGTTATCCGACTGCGGCTGAGACACTAACTTTCAATTGCCGTTGTTCAACATGGAGATCCCCAATCAAAGACTTTTCTCCCTACGCCATCCCTTGAGGCATTATGTTAACTACGTTCAACATACGTCAATGATCACTTGATTGGGGACACGGTTCAACCAAACTACCCAACACTAAGTGCATGCCTCCGGTTGTCTCCTCGCTCATTTTTGTCGTGGTTTTCGGAGCCGAAGACGAAGGTCGATCAAGGACTCTAACTGTCTGTTGGGCGTATTGATTGGATATCGAATATTAGTTCATACGAAATGCCTTCGAGGTCTCTGGTGAGCATGGAGAAGCATGGCGTTTTTACCCTCGCGGTATTCGTTGAGGGGCCTGGACCGATTATGCCAAGTGCGATGGGCAGAGTCTCGCAGGAAATCACTCAGCATCTCGCCACCATCACACTGTCGGTGATAACCCGCTGAGCGAACGAAAGAGCATTGCCGCCCTTGGCAGACCCTCTAGTCTCGGTTTGCCTCTATATTCACATTGCTGACAGTCCTGCAGCCGCTAATCACAATCGTCCTCCGCGGAGAGATTGGGGCGAATTATTCGTACAAGGGGTCCAGCATGGGCACAATTGAAAGGTATAGTTCAGCCAAGAGATCTGTACGTGAGGTCTTCACATCGGCTCTGGTCGGAGATCTGGATATGGAAGGGTACAAAGAGCATACTAAATGCAATGCACGAATACACTTGGGTTGGTCGAATATGAGTACTAATGAATATTCGCGATGGCGTTAAACGGTCCAGCTAATTACCATTTTCGAAAGGGATTGTGTTGTGTACGGCATACACTTAGCAAGTTCAATAATGGCGGTTGAGATCGCGGGCGGCAAACAGCCAGTTAAGGCGTCGTCGCGTCATATGATTGGTTGGTTCAGATAACTAATCCACTGGATAACCTAGCATGTCCTCTTGACAGCGCGGACAATACCCAGCGAGCATACGCAGTACTTATTAGGTGCTGTGTTGCGCATAAGAGATTCGTTAGGGTTATACGGCGTATCTCAAGGCATACTCGTCTTCAACGTCGACGATATATGCAAGTGCTTGATCTGCCGGATGATAACTGCCGGCGCATCATGAAGCCATTTTCAACTGCGTCCGACGCCTGCGTGAGGCGCCTGCGTGAAGGCGCCATGTATTAGGTGGTCGCAAGGAGGGTTCGGTCCGATAAATGTATGTAAAGGTTATTTGGTAATGTCAACAGTCGTTTCTCTAAGAAACAATTCATTGAGTCTTTATTTTGTTGTTGTTTTTTCTTTTCTTTTTTCAACGTGACACGATAATTTATAGTAAGTAATCTTATCTAATATCTTCCATACCTTCCTATAGGGTGCAGAGATACCCGTGATCTTGAGGTTAATTATCTAAACCTAGCCTATAGAGCCCCTACCTATACCATACGCGGCATAGTCAATATACAGCTAGGTATATACAGTTAATCCAAGCATATGTACCTGGGTATAGGTAATTAATTATAGAAGGTAATTCTTATGTAATCATGGCCGATTTGAGTAGCTTATACAGGTAGGCGAGATCTACGGTACAGGCACAGACGAACCACGGGCCTACTACAGTCGTACGAGTCCCAAATAGGAGCGTGGGGTTATCTATTTTGGCATGTACATACTTCTAGAAGAAAAAAAAAAGAAGTAGAAGGGCGACAAAAGTTCCATTCATTCCATTCCACTATTCGTCGTTCAGTGAAATACGAGAGCATACACCTCCACTCTTACTAGGGTATTCTTGGGCAACAATGTGACGGTATTGTATATCTTGAAAGAGGGCTTAATGTATGACAAGGTGTGGCGGTGAGGCAGCCCTCTTAACCCCGCAAGAGGCGGCGTGATTGATGACGACCGGGGCCATCCGGGCCGAGAGGGGAAGTTATGCCGGCCGCCACCAAAGTTTATGTAGAGATATGCTAGATACCAAGAAGAAGTGCATCATGAACAAGAGACCTAGAACAGACTATTCTGAACTTGAACCCTGCAACATCAGCGGGGAACAGTATCGTATACTATCTTAGCATAAGCAGCGGATACTGTTTACGCCGTATAGGTACATAGGCGGCGGTAGATTTAACGTTATCTAACCGTGTATACAGGTTCGAACTTATCTGTGCTTCAACAAACATGGCCTATCATTTATACTACTTATCCTGAATCATCTTCGGTGAGATGGCTAATGCAGAAAACATCACGCATGTTCATGTGACCCCTCCGTAAGCAGAAATTATCCCCATAGCTACAGTCAGTAACTATTTTTGTGTAAAGTCTAAACTATACAGTAGTACTTTCTTTAGCCAAGTTCACTTTAACTTTAAGATATCCTAACTAATAGTATACGTTAAATCTAACTGAAAGTAACAAGACTGGCTATTATTATAAACTACTGGCATAAAAATGGTCACGTAACAATGATCTAAATATAAAAAAGCAATTCTTTGCATGTCATCTAGATTAAATAGATAACTCTTGCAACTCGAAACCAGACCCGGCAAGGAATTAGCTGCAGGCTATCGCAGGTAGGCTCCAATTAACCAAATCCTCCCTGCAAGCCCCATTGGTTCGAGAAGCTTACTTTCGGTTCAGCTAAATCGTCCTGGGGGGTAGGGGTAACAGAAGATCTGGAAAAAGCAAGTGGTGTTTTGCGTCATATCCCCAATGTCCAAGCATATCAATAGCATTATATAGACAAACAGAATGTCCGGTTTCCGTCCATGCTTTAGATAGTCTAATACGACCAAGTGGTGTCTAAAAAAACTCATTTCTGTGATTGTATCAATTCACCATGACCGCTATTGGACTGCTCGGGAGCGCTCTCCTGCTTGCCACGGCGCTAGTGGTTATTGTAAGAATTACGGTTCGCCTCTTTAAGAAGACGACGTTCCCCTTACCTCCAGGACCTAAAGGCCGTAAGTAGTTACGGGGATAACTTCTCTCTTATTCTAGCCAAGATTATTATTCATGTTAGAACCATTTATAAGACTTTTCAAATCTAGTTAACCAAGCCTCGCCAAGATGAAGACTACTAACTTTATACCTTTCAGTTCCCTTAATAGGAAACGTACTGGATCTTCCTCCTAAAGGTGTGCGAGAATGCGACCACTGGTTGAAGCACAAAGATACCTACGGTTAGTTATATACCATTGCATCTCGAAGATTATATATATCATAGTACTGACTCCCTTCGTATGGGGCAGGGCCCATCAGCTCTATCACAGCATTAGGGCAAACCATCGTGATATTGCATTCGGCCAAGCTAACATGGGAACTCTTCGAGAAAAGGTCCTTGAAATACTCAACACGACCGACCTTGACTTTTGCGGAGAGGTAAGAAACCACATCTCTCATAATTCATGAGTTGTGGAGACTAAAGTCATTCAGTATTGGTTGGCATGAGGGTCTACCGTTAATTCCGTATAATGACAAATACCGGCTTCGCCGGAAGCTGCTACATGTGCTCATGGGTACCAAAATGACCGTAGAGCCATATTTACCGCTGGAAGAGGTCGAAGTTCGCCGGTTCCTGTTCCGTATTCTACAAGAACCAGAATCGTTCCTCAAGCACATCCGAACGTATGTCAGACACGGTACTCATCTGTATTATGCGCCGAACTGACATATGAGAATTTCCTCAACATGGTAGCGAGGCCTCCGCAATTTTTCTCAAAATTGTATATGGATACACTGTAGAACCTCACAAGCCAGATCCGCTGGTTCAGCTTGTGGGTACAGCTATGGAGCAGTTTTCTGCCGCTACAGTCCCAGGATCCTGGATGGTAGATGTTATTCCGGCTTGTATGTTGTTCTTAGTACCTACGTACCTCATCGCAGACAGAAAAGCTAAAACACTCGCAGTAAAAAATGTTCCGGATTGGATGCCGGGTACCGGGTGGAAAAAGACACTTAAGGAATGGCAACTTGTATTAAGGGAAACAACGGAGAGGCCATTCCAATTCGCTGAACAGCGAATAGCTCGTGGTAGTCATGAAAAATCTTTTGTCCTGGACTTCCATAATGAGAGGGGAGATACTCTTACGCCAGAAGACAACTACCACCTCAAGTGGACTGCTGTGAGTGATTTATGCTGTCGTTAACGTTTTGTTCAGGTCTCCCTGGATGATCTTTTCTTATTCGTGACCTACATCACTGACGCCTGTTGCAACAGCTAACCGCATATGGTGGTGGAGCGGATACAGTATGTGGAGCCCGTCCTCAGTGAATATCAAGCATTGACTTACAAACTAGACTGTAAACACCATTTTGTCGTTCATCTTGGCCATGACCCTATTTCCTGACGTCCAGATCAAAGCTCGAGAGGAGATTGATCGGGTTATCGGGACTAGTCGGCTCCCTACATTTAGCGACAGAGAGGACCTCCCCTATATCGAGGCTGTATTGAAAGAATCCTGGCGCTGGCACACGGTCGCCCCTATGGGCGTCGCTCACTCTACTAGTGCTGATGATGTCGTCGAAGGGTACCATATTCCAAAGGGAACGATAGTGCTACCTAATATTTGGTGAGTAACTAATACAAATATTATCGGGTGGAAAAGCCGAAAGAGATTGTCCAGAATTCCCTGAATTAACGCATAAACAGGTGGTTTACACACGATCCGGCCGTCTACTCCGATCCCATGGCATTTAACCCGTCGCGATATCTCGGTCCGAATCCGGAGCCGGATCCGTCAGACCACATTTTCGGCTACGGACGTCGAATCTGTCCGGGCCGATTCATTGCTGATTCATCCGTATGGCTAACTGTTGCACAATTCTTGGCTGTCTTTAAGATTGGCAAGGGCTTAGATAAGCATGGCCGTGAGATCGAACCGGTTGTGAAGTTTACACCGAGCATCATCAGCCACCCAGAGGAGTTCAAGGCCACGATTAAACCCAGGAGTGCCCAACACGAAGCCTTGATCCGTCAAGTCGAACAACTCCATCCCTGGCAGGAGAGCGATGCCGCTGAGCTCCAGAAGATTGTGATTTAGATTGCGGCTGGGTAGTTAATTTCGGGTTCCTAACTTGAAAGACAGTTGTGATCTATCACATTCATGTTCATAGGGTTATGCGGGTTTGAGATATTGGGAACAAAGGATTTGAAACTGTCTAGTCCCTCATTTCCAGCCACGAGAGTAATAGGGGTGGCTCCGATCACGAATATTTTTCATGAAATTGAAACTTTCTTTTCAAGCATCAAACTTCAACCTCAGCTGTGATCACCATAAAATCTCTTCGATTATGGCACCAGCAGTAACGAAGACAGTAGAGACGCAGGTCTTCATTTCGAGAATCGACGGTAAGTGAGCGGCTATCCATTCCATGATTGTAAACAGAACTTTAGAGACTCACCGCACGTCTTATAATTAGTCATCACGGACGAGGATATATCTTATCTCACACGTCTTGCCGTAGAGGTTCCGACGCCATCTCGGGATGAACTTGATTATCCAACAACGAAAACGACGGACCCGTCCTACTACCAGTTAACCAGCACAATACCGATATCTACCTTGACTAACCTCACAACAATCGTCATATCGCAAACCGCAACAATCACACTAACGACTACTGCACTTATCACTAGCCAGAGCACAGTCACAACATTGGGGCCAACAGACGCACCCCTGCTACTATCAACATCAACGAATATCGTCTTATCCCCAGGCCAGATAGCCGGCATTGTTCTAGGCGCGCTAACCGGCCTATTACTATTTGTTCTGGTCTTCTACCTGCTCCTGACGCATCCCGATTGGGTAAATTGGCTTTTCCACTGCTGCAAGCCACCAGAGAAGATTGTCATCGAGATGCCGGAACGCGAACCGAAGAAATCCCAAAACCAAACGAAAAAGCCCACTAGGAAGACTTCACATCCTAAAGATGACGGGAAGCAAGCAGAACCGAAGACGGCGGCGAAACAGCGCGTGCCTTCGATGCTAATCACCCCTGAGCAGAGGCAATACGAGATGAAGGAAGGAGTGCGGGAGCTTGAAGCGGGGGGTTCGGGCAGCGAGAAGACTAGATTTGAAAAATACCAGGTGGTGAATACGAGGAGACTTGGATGATCTCTGTCTTTGCCTTTGGTATGCAAGTCTCGGGAGGACGGCACGGTTCGTGTATTCAATTTAGCGCTAAGTCGCTGCGCTTGGTCCTCAGTCAGCAAATATATCTTACTCTACTCAATCTGGTTTGTGGATGCGATTTCCATTCAATCTTTGCTCGTCATAAGATCTCGGGAGAGAATCGGAGGAAGGGAAAAGAGAGACGCGGGAGGTGAGAGGAGAAAGGAACAGATGTAGTGAAGCGTTCCATTCATCCAGCTCGTTTACGCTGAAATTTGGAATAATGGATAAAGCTAACATGAACAACATTGGATCAATGACGATCCATGATACGTTCAATATAAAATATAATAAAATACGTTAGGAAGTAGCCTAATGAATCACTAAAAGTTGTAGCATTGCTTCACGTTTTAAGATATTTCTATATGCAAGCTAGCTGGATGTAGCCCACTTGTTCATTGGACAGTGATGAAATGAGCTAGAATTAAATAGGATATCTCATCAAGATCCTACTGCAAAAATTAACGTATATATGTTTCATAGTTACATATTATTGGAGGAGTGTCTCGGAATTACCCGATGAGCGCTCCATGTCAACACTAAGTATACTGGTACTAAATATGCTCTTTGTTCTACACGTGTAGAGAAAATGGTCGTACGGTGGCATATAACAGCTACTGTACAGGCTTGTACATTCACTTATATGTCGTACGTTTGTCACTTGACCAGACGATACATGGTCTGGGTGTCTACATAGGATTGATTGAATAAATATAGAATGCAACCATCGCAAAAGGCGGACAGTCGCGAAGTCAGTCAAGCCCTCGCATTGGTGAGCGATGAGGGAGGGTTTTAAAGTGCGGACAACTCCGATGCTGCCCAATGTATTGAATGGTGACAGCTTCTAATATATGGCATACAGTATAAATCAGCGTAACAGTACGCGGGTAGGACGGCTGTTCTCGAATTAATTACAGTCGCTTTTGGCTCACTGATAATCAATCCAGCCTTGCAAATGATTGGCAATGGCGAATAGCAAGGATACACAAACGAAGCATCGAATCGCTTGTTGTTTTCATCAACGATCTATGTATAGATACGTAGGTAGGTAGTAAGCAGAACAGTGCTCAATACAGTGCTCTAGACCAGCGTAGCGACCGTCTTCCCGAGCCGGTGGTTCGACGGTTGAGGTCCACGTGATGAGACTGCGGGGTAGGAGACGAATGTGTGGGACAATTCTGGCATGTGATTGGCGACTTGTGTACTGTGTACAAGCACAGTCCGCATATAAGCGCAGTCCCGCATGTACTACCACATGTACCTACAGGCTACCTAACCATACAACGATAAACTCTGGCTGCTTCCAGAGCAAACCCACAAATTCTTGGGCTGACGGATAGAAAGCGCCCACTTGCTTGACCGCCACGCCGTTCTTTCTTTCCTTCATCAATTGAGCCTCCATTTCCCCTTGTCCTCCTATCTAAGCATCTAAGCCTTTCTCAGTTCTCCCAATTCCTTCACCCAAACTCCCTGCCTTATCTCTGTCTACCCAAGTGTGCCACACAGGTTCTCAGCAAACTACAGGTCTCTAATTTTCACCCGAGTATTATATACGGTACTCTCGCTAGCTTTCGCATACGAGAAAATCTTTGCCAATCCCACGGACCCCGTCTAAGCCAACCCAGTCACACTTCACATCGACAACGCTGGATCCCATCAACAATGGCGCCAATGAAAAACAGTAGTTCGAGTAGTAGTAGTAATTGCTACGGCGAGGACGTTGCCCGTCGTGCAGATGTCCTCGCCAGTTGCTACCTGGTCGACTCCGCCGCGTCGCTCAAAGGCCTACATTACTGCACTACCGGGGCTGCAGGTAAGCCTTCAACCCTCCCCTGATTCTCTGTCTTTGTTGCAGATCCCATGTGATAAGACATGCCTGCTTGCTGACACGGAAGCAACAACAGGGGCCGAGTGGTATTCCTGAGGTTCCTATCTCAGGACTACCATCCCCTCCGTCAAGTCCCCCCCTCGCGGCCATCACATCGTCCAACGAGCTCGCCCTGCAACCCAAGCCCAGGAAGCGTAGCTCCGACAATAGCACTATCACGACGACCAATAACTTGAACCGCACTACCACCAGCCGCCGAGGGGGGGCAACATTTCAGATCAGGGAAGAATGTGAGAGATTCTTTTGTGAGACCATGACTGCCGTGTTCCAAGGTGAGCGGAACACGGCTGGTAATGGCTCCTACCTGACTGGTGTTCACGGTGCACTTACGCCACCCGACTATTATCCCCTTACACCTCCGTCTTCGCTACCGCGCAGTGGCCTGAACTCCACTGTGAACGTGAAGGGATGGATGGAGTTCTGGGATTATGCCGGAGGCGCTAGTTTCCGAGCCTTCGTGGCTGAAAAGGGTGACGAGAAGTCACTATTTGCATTCTTCGACAGCGGACTTGTTGGCCAGGATCTCAAGCAAGCGTACGTCTCAACCGACCCCTGGGCTCTCATCTTGTGCTGACCATAATTGTAGACTTATTGCTTTGATCGAGTTGGCCGATGTTCCGTTGGGATGCTCTAATGTTGTCATCTGCATGGATCGACACATGCCAGAAGACCACGCAAAGTCTTTCATGCGAAGCTTACAGTGGGTCGGGTTTGAATTGACCGCTCTTGACCATTGGGCCGATGAACTCGACGTAGTCAGCAACAAATGGCTCTTCCTAGGAATGGAGATCTAGTCATACCCTAACTCTTCTCAGCCGAACTAATAGTTAGCTCGGGGTTTTAAAGGAGAATCACTCGAGATGTCAATCGTTTTACCTTGCACTAAGTTATGGAGTTGGAGTTCATCGCGAGGATTTCGGTACCGCTCAGCATTTTAAATCGCGCGTTGATCATGGGAATTAAAAAGGCATGCACTACATGACAAGGGATTAGCAGGTAATAGAAAGGGAATCGGAGTTTCATGGACCGATCCGAATTTGCGGTTCTTCAGAGATGAAGCCATAGCTTTCTATCAATATACATGCAAATTCTCTACTAAACTTTCCAATAATGCCTATCACTGCGTGATCATGTTTTGACCGCCAACGCCCTCTAGAGATATATCATGCTACAGTAGAGCCAGGAGTATAGGCTTGGATCTTTATGATTCACTTTCAAATTTCCGCACCTCTAATCCTGTCGACGCTAGATAGTCTTTGACCTGTTGCACTGTGTACTCGCCCCTATGGAACATGCCAGCTCCCAGGGCGGCGTCCGTCGTTGTCTCTCTAAAGACTTCCTCGAAGTGTGCAGGGTTGCCGGCACCGCTAGACGCGATGACGGGTATGCGCACGGCGGCCTTAACCTGGGTGATAAGCTCGAGGTCAAAGCCACTATTGGTGCCGTCGCGATCGATACAGTTGAGCAGCAGCTCCCCGGCGCCCATGGCCTCGACTGCCTGGGCAAGCTCGACGACATCCATATCGCGCGTCTCGCGGCCGCCCTTGATGGTGCAGGCGTACCAGCAGTACTCCTCGCCCCGGGGGCCAGGGAAGCGCGTACGCAGCGTGTTGTGCCGTGTTGCGTCAACCTTGGGCACGTAGACGCGCTTGGGGTCGACGCTCACGACGACGGCCTGGTTGCCGTATGCCTTGGAGATCTGCTCGATGGCCGTGTTGCCCCATAGTTTGCGCCCGACGGCGTAGTATTCCTCGGCTGCGAGAACCGCGTCTGACCCGATTGATACCTTGTCGGCACCGCTCTTGAAGTACATCGTGGCGATCTCGAGTGCGCTGACTTTGGTCCCATCCGTGTCCACCGTGTCGCGGATGCCGCCGCCGATTGTCAGTGGCACGAACACAGTCTCCGACGTGCGCCGCAGGATCTCGAGCATGGGGAGGTCGGCTAGCGGGCAGTCGCGGAAACTCGTGATGTTGAGGAACGTCACCTCGTCGGCCCCTTGCTCGTAGTACCTCTTAGCCATTTCGACGGGCTTGCCAAGGTTTCGTACATTCCGGTCGTCGCCTTTTTCGCGCACATCGTATTGGTCGCCCTTCGTCACGACGAGGTCGCCCTGGTCGTTTGTCCGCACGTCGAGACACGCGATCACGCGCCGCGTCAGGCCGCCCGTCGGCGCGGGACCCGTCACGTCTTGTCCTAGCGTCTTCTGGCCTTCACCGGTCAAAAACGACTTTATTAACTTCAAACCGGCAACGCCGCTCTTTTCAGGGTGAAATTGCGTCGCCAATATATTCCCCTTTGCCACGGCACCAACAAATGTCTCTTCCCCGTATGATCCCGTAGCAACTGTCCAGCCTTGGCTTTCCAGCTCTCCTTTTACGTAGGGGTATTTGTAAGAGTGGACGTAGTAGTACTTGCTCTCCGGCCGGAGGTCGTACAAGCTCTTGCTCGATGCATTTGCGCTGTTCCAGCCGATGTGCGGCACGGCCTTGTTGGCGTTATTAAAGCGATTCAACTCTCCTTTGATGAGTCCCAGTCCAGGCACACTGGGGTCTTCGGTAGACCCCTCGAACAGCGCTTGTAGCCCGACACATATCGCAAAGAACGGCTTTCCGGCGTCAATGTGGGCTCTTACTGCGGGAAGGTATCCGGCGGAGGCAAGCTGACTGAGACAGTGGCCGAAGTGTCCCACGCCCGGCAGGATTAGTTTCTCGGCTCTCGAAACATCTTCTGGTGACCGTACCCATTCGACACTATAACCCGTCTTCTCGATTGCATTGACGAGGGACCGTATATTGCCGGCGACATAGTCGAGCAGATGGACTGTCGGCATGTTCGACCGGTAAGCACGTATGAATCAACAACGGTACAAAGGTCGAAGTGATGATACTCAAGTGTGCTGAAAGGAAATCTACTGATGTGAAGTGAAGTGAAGTGAGACGAAGCGAAGTGGTTCTCTAAGGAAGCTCTCAAAGCGTCATGCGCCACAAACAAAGCTAACAAGACCAGGATAGGACTTTCTTGACCATAAACTATGCCAACCAGGGACCAAATATGTTATTCTTTGAATGAGTCAAACTCTTTGGGTGACTCAAGGGCCCTGCGTGATTCATGGGTATTACATTTTCTATTTTCTAGTTAGTTACCCAGATAGCCTACTTACTAGGGAGTGTAGAGGGGCAGTTCCAGTGCCCCTCCAACTGCGATATCGTAGCGGTGTAATGCCGCTCTTGACCGCCCTGAAAGCTGCTGAAAAGAGCAAGCACCTTGACCTGCGGCGCTACTGTCTAGACCGTCACTCTAGACCCACCTAAGCTCCAATTTTATATCTGATCCTCTCTCTAACACCTATCGTAGCCTCTTTCATTGTAACGTGGAATTCTTCAATGTCTTACCTATCTCTTGCATATGTAGCCTAATAAATAGCCTCATTTTCTACTTCGATCATAAGCCTTCCTTGGCATTACATATCTTACCCAATGAAATCGTCCCATAATCAAAGAAGTGTCAAGCTCAGTCAACACCGACCTGATGGCTAGCCCCGACCTGCTAGATCCCAGGCTCCGAAGCCCTAAGTCAACAACTCTTGCCTCGTCACAGACAAAGGGACATATAGAAGAGGACGATGAGTCCGAATGGGAATATGAATACTCTGCTACAGAGACAGAGGTATATCCCATATCTCACACCCACTGCGTGAGGCTAACGTTCAGCAGACGTTTTACGTAACTTTAGATCTCTCCAAGGCGGATTTCAAGTCTCAAGAACAAGTGAAGACTAATCAATTCCCCTCCCGCGGTAGCTGGCAAGTCCGTAGAGCGAGTGAAATGTTCCTGAACAGACGCAAGGCTACCGAACAAGCTTCGCGTAATAGTGCTGCTAGTAGTGCTGCCAGCTCTGATGCGGAGCGCGATGACGAAGACCAGGCTGAGATGTTCCGCGAAAATGGGGACAAGCGGAGATCCAATGCGCAAGCTGATGAGGATGAGGAAGAGGAGGACGGCGCCAATCACGAGAGAGTGCAAATACTAGACTTGCATTCCGAAAATCCCATCATATCGTATAAAGGTCGAGTGTTCTCAGGGCAATGGTGCGAGAACACGACAACGGAACTCCTTTTCACACGACATAATAGCGATAATCCTTTACCCATTCTCAGACGCCTTGATGATGGGGTTGACCTTCTGGCGGCGAGCTCCTCACGAATCAATGTCACCGAGCAGAAATTCAGGCCGAAGGTCAGCGAGAGAGAGCGTCAACATGCTAGCGTACACCTACCGCAAACCGTGATACCTCCCGTTGATCCCAAAGCAAGCCAGGAGCGGACAGATCAACGTAATTTCCTCGCCGACTTGATCGCTCTCAAGAGGCGGAAGGGTGAGACCGATGACGTCACGGTGATTGCACGGAGCATGCAAGGAAAACGCGCAAAGATGAAACCAAAGGGAACTCGAACACACCGCCGTGGTCGCTGGGCCCATTCGGATAAGCTGCATCCCGTCCGTGGTTCCGAAGAGCGGCCGCGTCGAGGCGGCAGGAAAAAGGGAAGTGGTCGAGCACGAGGGAAATGGGCGTTCCTCCCGCTAGAAGAAACTGCTCGAGACTCCGCGTCCATCGCTTCTTCTAGGCCGGGTTCACCGGCTGATGGCGAGTCCACTATATCCACGCCAACACCCTATCGTTGGGATGATTTGGAAGAAGGCCAGGGTAATTTACCCGCCCGGATGAAGGAGCTTATAGAGGTGGACTTAGAAGATGAACAGGATGAACAGGATGAAGACGATGCTGAGTCTGATGACAATAACGACTACGATGACGAAGAAGAAGATGACCCGGATGAGATGGAGGAGGATGAAGACTGAATTTGGACATGAAAAGCTGATGTATATAATCACAATGTCAATTGCTTTATAGGCCTATCGAGCATTACAGTAGTCTTGTATTGTATTGTTATTAGGGGATTGAATCAAAGAGAAACTCTCATTACACAATTAGCACCCTCACAACCACAATACAAATTCTCGAAGATTTTACATCAGATTAGGTCCTCGATGCTCTTGTCGGCGTCTTTCTTAATGAGATCTATCATGCCCTGTGACCCCCAGGTATTAGTTAATTAGCTCCTTCTGCACATCTCTGAGCGCAAAAATACAGTCGAGGGGAAAATAAAAGAAAAACTCTTAAAGGAAGTAAACTTTACGGCGTAGAAAAAGAGAACTAACCTCAGGCATCACCGGTTGCCCATCGTCTCCCTTAACATACCGGAACGGCATCTCCGTGCTCTCGTGCTCGTTAATCTTGAGGTCCGGGTGGTCGATGTACGGGACCATGTTCAGCGTAACTGCGGGCGCAACAGATTAGAATATAGGCCTCGGGTTTTACGAACGTATGTTGGTTGGCTTTAGCAGTGGGAATGAAACGTGGGAGCGGTGTTGAGAAGTAGGCAGGGTATATGGGAGTAGTTAGAATAAAGGGGATGGAAAAACGCACACTGCTCTTCTATGACCATCCGCGTCACCCTCACGGCAGTGTCTGTCGTCATTTGCACGGGGCCCAGACGTCGGCCCTCGAAGCCTTTGACGCGGAGCTCGCTGGTACGATCTGTGGGCGCACGAGACAATGAGCTCACGAATACTTTTCATTTATTCATATTTCCACGCTCAATGGGGCTTGCTCCAAATGAGTAGTGGAAGAGTAGAGGTGGTAGTGATATACTTACCCCTTGGAGGATCATCACCTACATAGGAGGATGCGTCAGTCACTTTCCCCATTCCCCAAAAACTCACTTACTCACATACATGTAAAAATTTTAAACACAAACAAAACCCTCCAGCGACACAGAACAGAAGCTCCCAAAAAAAAATAAAACCAAAAAAACACTATAATGAAGAAAAAATGAAGAAAAAATGAAGAAAAACTGAAGAAAAAAAAGGGGGGGAAGGGGGGGGGAAGAGCTAAGGTTAAAACTGAAAAAAAAAAAAAAAAAGAAGAAGAAGAAAAGGATAAAAGACCCCAACTCACCCAAAATGCCCCCAAAAAGAAAGACGTCGAAAAGCGCCTTATCATCAGGGCTGATGTCCCTCTCGGCGCGCGGATCCAAGAGACAGACCCTCTTCCGCAGCTCCGCCGCGGGATACAGGTCCTCGACGCCGCGCGTCTCGGCGCGGAGCGCGGGCTCGGCGGCCAGCTTCGCGGGCAGCCCGGCGACGAGGTCGGGCTCCATGCTCGAGAGCACGAAGGCGCCGCCGCTGCGCGCCGTCTCGCGCGCGATGGCCGTGTACTCGAGCTCTGACCAGGGGCCTAGCTCCGGGTCTAGGTGCTCTACTATGTAAGTTTTGCGGTTGGGCATTTTCTTCTTCTTTCCTCTTATTCCTTATTTCTCTTATTTAATTTGTTTGTTTGTTTTTAAGTGGTGTTTTGTTCGTTCCCTGGCTTCTTATTTATCCCTTGCTATATGTTCGTAGTTCTTAGGGATATTGGTGGTCTGTCTAGTCTCCGTAATAAGCTGTGTAGGTTCTGTGATACTAATTTGGCCAAAGAAGGAGGATAGAGTGCGTAATGAGACGACAATTGACTTCCCCCGATGATTCTCCTACTTGATCGTTTGCTCGCTGGTTTTATAAAATCTTGTAATTGGTGAGAAGAGACGATTGGTGAAGCTGAGAGAAAGGTGTACCGGTAGTGCAAGTAGCTGAGATGACGTAGAAACTGGGACCAGAGCGAATCTTCAGGCGTGTTGCATATCTTTAATTGATCGAACCTAACATCTGCAAATCTACAGCTTCGACTTTTATGTATGACTTTTAGACAGCTATCAGAATTGGCGTGTGAATATTGGCGTGAGGTTAATGTGTGGTCGATGGAGAGAGATCCACTAAAGTGCAAAGAATCTTTTGATTGGGTGCTTTTCTCCTAGGCAAGCAATGATGGTAATTGGGATGTTAGACAGGTACTACATATATCTATACTTATATATCTGTGTAAATTATATTAGGGATGATACCGGGAAATCGAGCAGTATTTGTGTTGTAGTATCAGAGCTTAATAATTCTGAGTTCTCTTATGTTGGCAACCCTCACATATACAATAAGCTGTCTACCATGGTCGAAGTAAAAAAAAATTTTAGTATTGGGACTAATTGACCTCATGAATACCCAGTTTTGCCAGTATCCGAAGCCAATGAACCGAAAGGAAACAACCTGTGATGTTCGTATTATACATGTTTCCCAAGTCTACACTGAACGCCAAACGGAGGTTCACAGATTGACCCCCTTCCCTCTATCCCGAAAGTACCGTTGCAAATTGACCGATAAGAATACAATTATACCCATATCTTCAATCCCTATAGTGAGTGAGAGGTCCACAAAGAGTCCTTGGGATTTTTCAGGCTATAGACTTCCTCGCCTTAGTAGGTTTTGCTGGTGGCACATTCAAATCCTTGCTCTTGCGCTTCTTGGTTGGGCGGCTAGATCCCCCCTTGGGTCGATACCCGGGGTCTTCATCTCGTTTTCTCTTGCCCTTAACAGCACCAGCGGCAGGAGCCTCGTAGCCCCCATCTTCGTCCCAGTCCATTGCATCTGCCGTCTCCTTCTCCCTCTCCTTCTCCTTCTCCTTCTCCTTACGACTAGTAGTGGACTGCCGCTTTCGCGAGGCGCCACCCTTGCGTTTGCGGCCATCATCTTTCTCACGGTCATCCTTGTCCTTATCCTTGTCTTTCTCAAGATCTTGCAAGAAGGTCTTAGGCGCGTGTCGTCTGAGCCAGTTATAGACACTAGTAGGGTTACGCAGTGCAAAGTTTGCAGAAGGTGGTGTGGTGTTGTTCGTCCCCATAGCTGACGGTGCTAGAGTAGGCTTCGACTTGATTCCGAGACGCGTATCGAGCTGATATAAATATTCATCCAGGTCGTCCGCGGCAAGGAAAGAAGTCGGAAGAGTCTGGGGATCCTCAGGCTCTAGGTCTTCACGTAGCTCGGGAGCTCGTTGTACGTATTCCTCGTAGCTCTGATGCGGCACTTCTTGAATGAGCTTCTTGAGCGACTTGGTAGGTTTTTGAGTACTGTCCGAGTCGTCGCTGTCTGTCTCGTCATCGTCCTCGTCGTCATCATCATCAAGGTTCAGATCTATGCGTCGCTCAAAGGGGATCTGCGGCGATTCGTTGACATCCAACAACAAATCTAGCAGGCGGCTACGTAGTATCATTCATTAGCTATAGCTCGCTTATTATAATGGCAGAAAATGTAGATTGCTTACTCGTTCTCGATAGCAAGGCGCTTGGCTGTTCGCATGGCCTTTTGTTCGAGCGCATGCAAATCCTCACTCTCTCGCATCCTCTGATCGAAGGTAATCCGCATCTTCCGGTACTTCTTCTTCCATGACTTGTAGGATGGTCGGGTATCGGCCATTTGCGCATCGTCGTGGATACGATCTCGTAGGCCGGGCTCTGTCTTGATTCCAGAGTGATCCATGATGGGACAGGAGTGTGTGGACGCGGTTGTGTTAGGCGGCGATTACGATTGTTGTGTGGTGACAGATTGTGGATTGTGGAGGAAAAGAATACAAAGATGCGAAACTATTACAGAATAGAGAAGTAGAGTGAAATAAGCAGGTGATGGAGATAGAAAGACAGGGAAATTACAGTTGTGAGGAATAGGAAAGATAGGAAAGGGCGGGACAGTAGATGGCAGCGACCTCGAACACAATGGAGGATTTTTGGGGGCTACGATGGTGATCCCAGTGAATGCGGCCTCAGCCAGGTTTGCCGTTTTAGGGCGTGCCACGCCTCCTTCCATCAATCACGCGTTCCCTGGCAAGAGCTCAGGACAGATGGGTTGGTCTCCAGCTTGGCCTACCTTGGCAGCCTCAGACAGGCGTCCACTAACTAGCGTGCGTCCCCTACTAACAGCCTACTAGGTAGTAACAGGTAACTAACAAATATGGTACAGCGACAACATGCCCTACCTAACCCAGGATAGGGTACCTGATAGCCCCACGTCTACGTGCCTGAAAGTTAGCAAACCAACCCCACGTTTTCATACATACAGATACAGTACATCCTACTCTACAATTTACAGTTCACCCTCCAATTGAGACTATCTGCCCTTCCATCTAGGACAGATAGCAAGAAAATACAAACGAGAAAAAGACGCAAAAGTCTAACAACCCAACCAATCCTCCCAATACATGTTCCGGACCGTCGCAAAAATGGCCGAGAACGCAGCCAAGCGCCTCAAAACCTCAGCAGACAGCGGCGGCGGCGGCGGGGCGGTGGTGATCGGGACGCACAACGGACACTTCCACGCGGACGAGGCGCTGGCGGTGCACATGCTGCGGCAGCTGCCGGCGTACGCGACGGCATCGCTGGTGCGGACGCGCGACGCGGCGGTGCTGGCGGGCTGCCACACGGTGGTGGACGTCGGGGGCGAGTACGACGCGGCGCGGCACCGCTACGACCACCACCAGCGGACGTTCGCGACGACCTTCCCGGGCCGGGCCACGAAGCTGTCGAGCGCGGGGCTCGTGTACCTGCACTTCGGGCGGGCGCTGGTGGCGCAGAAGCTGGGGCTGGCTGAGGAGGACGGCAAGGACAGCAGCAGTGACGACGACAAGGGTGACGTCGGCGTCGTGTGGCGCAAGCTGTACGAGTCCTTCATCGAGGCCGTCGACGCCCACGACAACGGCATCTCCTCCTACGACCCGGACGCCCTGGCCGCCGCCGGCATCGAGAAGCGCTTCAGCAAGGGCGGCTTCGGGCTGGGCGCCGTCGTCGGCCGTCTGAACCCCAACTGGAACGAGCCTCTGCCCACCGACCCGGCCGAGGCCCAGGCCTTCGAGGACGCACGCTTCGAGGCCGCCAGCAGACGCATCGGCGAGGAGTTCGACCGCGACCTCGCCTACTACACGACCGCGTGGCTGCCGGCGCGCGCCATCGTGCAGGCCGCGTACGCGAGGCGGCGGGAGTTCGACGCCGAGGGCCGCGTCATGGTGTTCGATGGACAGGCGGTGCCGTGGAAGGACCACCTGTACACGCTGGAGGAGGAGCAGAACGCGGAAGAGCAGAACAAGGTGCTCTACGTGCTGTACCCCGAGAAGCCGACGCCCGGCGCCAAGTGGAGGATACAAGCCGTGCCGGTATCCAAGGACTCGTTCCAGAGCCGCAAGGCGCTGCCCGAGCCCTGGAGAGGTGCGCGGGATTCGGCCCTCGACGAGATTACCGGCGTGCCTGGTAGTGTCTTCGTGCACGCCTCGGGATTCATTGGGGGAAATAACACGTTCGAGGGTGCCAAGGCCATGGCTGAGAAGGCTTGTTCGTTTTAGAATCCGGTATACCGGAGGAAGAATAAGAGGAATATGATAAACTACCTGCGGAAGAATGATGACTATGAGTACGATATTCAAATAGACCCATAAAGGGGGCATTTCTAGGGCGGAATAGACAAAAAGAGGTTCATAATACAGCGCCCAGCACAACTCATCTCAAATATTCCAAGTTGGCCGTTAATCACACTCGAGTCTGCTATTACTCATTGGTGATACTAAGTCCAAATCACACGGTAATAGACATGTCCTTAAATATCCGAAAGCAAGGGTAGCAAGTGCGCCTTTTGCGAGGATAACGCTAGGTAAAAACCATGAGTTGGTCAAAATTACAACAAGCCCTGACATCAGCCATGCTGGAGTTTTCAAATGCGATATGTGGTATGCAGTATGCGTAGAACGAACAAGGTAAAAGCGAGGGAACAATAGTCATCAACTGAGTATACTTGTGATAAAGCATTGGAGCACGCAAAAGATACCATTCAGAATTGCGATGCATCCCCTTCTCTTCTCTCCCCTCTCATCCTCTTCTTCTGACAAGACCAACTTCGTGAAACCGACCCTAACGCCATGAGATCCCGCCACGAGGGGAAGAAAAACAAGCCTCCCCCCAGTCAACTTCGTAATTTCATCATGAATTTCATCCTCTCTCACATCCTACAGACCACACACAGGGTTTTGTTCTTCTTATTCTTCTTTCTGCCCTTCCTTTCGGACAAAACACCGACAGCAAAAAGCCAGTTAATTCCACTATGCCACACAAGAATAAACAACAAGTCCGGGGGAAAACAGATTAAGGAGTGGGCTCGTGCTTTCCTCTCGTCGTACACCGCCAAAACCAACCCCAACTCCCAAAGCACGGTATGCTATGCTCGATTGTTGCGTTGCCTGTTTTCCACGCTTCGCGCGCTAGAATCAAACATCAACATGGGTCATCAACGTATTAACTCGGTAGAGGGAACCACCAAAGTTAGTAACGCCCATTCCCTCATCTGCGGATAGGGATACCCTTAGTATTGGTGCCGTCGGCGGGGCTGCTCTGCTGTTGGTCTTTGCTCGCGCTGGTACTGGCGTCGGTGTCGGCGTCATCGCTAGTGCTGGACTCGCTCTTGAACAGGCTGCTCTCTTTGACGGGGCTGCCGGAGAGGCCGACGGTAGCGCTGACCTGGTGGCCGCTGACGCCGGCACTGATGCTGGGGTGGTGTTGGTGGCCCGGGCCGCCGTTGAGGCCGCCGGTGGTCTGGCTCGGGCTCGACAGGTGGGGGATATTCTCGGGCACGGGGTGCTGGCTGCCGACGCTGCCCGTGTCCAGCTTGTCGCCCTTGCCCGCCTTCGACATGGCGTAGTCGCCGCTGTCGAAGTACTTGCGCTCCTTCAGGTGCTTGGCGAAGTGGTCAGACTTGGACGGCAGCTTGCCATAGAGGCGGAAGAGCCGCTGCTCATCGGGGGTCAGAGACTACAGCAGGAGAGGAATGTTAGTTGCTTGGTTTTCCACTAAATGAAGCTATGGTACAGCTTCATTGTCTGCCCCGCTTGGGCTCAACTGGGCTTCACTTCGTGTTGGTATCCGCGTAGAACATTGTGAAGTAAAGCGAAGACAAAGGCCATGACGCAGTAGACCCTAGTCGTGGGCTGAAGACAGCGTATGTTCATGCCCTCGACCTGCTGTCTTGCACATTTTGGTCCAGTGGGAAATGATAGAGGAAGAGGATAGTGGTGAGGACGAACTAACCGAAACGTCAATCTTGTTCTTCTGGTGGGGGTTCATGGCGATGGAGGGGATCTCGAGGATCTGAGGAATGATGAATCGGATATGTTGGTTGATTGTATGGTTTTGCGTGGTTGAGCCACCACTGATTCTAGCTGTCTAAAAAATCACACGCAGCCGAGGGAGTTGAATCAGTCACTTTATTCGGCTTGTTACCCGTTCGTTTGTCTGGTTGCGGTGGTGGTGGTGGTATAAATGGTGGTATAAGAGGAGAGAGAGTGGTGTGGTGCAGCTAGCTAGTGCACTATCGTGGACACACTAGATATGCGATTTGGAGTGCGAAGGGAGGAACAGAATAAATTGATTTGCTGGGTGACCTTCCGGCAGTGGTAGCGTAGTGGGGTGTTGTCTACTGTGTACCAGATGCGTACCTAGGTACCTAGCGGCCTGAAAGGCGGAACGATGTGACGGAATGCTTCCTTCTAAATGGGTTTTCCTAAAGGAAAAAAAAGGTCGATGGAATGTACCGCACTACGACTTTGAGGAGTTGTCCAATCAGGGGTAGTCCACGGAAGCAGTGCCTTCGATGTTGGCAGTACAATGAATGTACTGCGTATGTATTCCAGTGACCTCAGTGCTGGCTGGTGGGGCCGTGTCTCGAAGCAAGTAGGTACTACGTACTTAAGTAAGTATATAAGTACAGTACCAGGTACGTAATCCGATGTTGTTTGCGTCTGATGTCTGATGTCTGATGAGTGATGAGCAAATGTGGTTTCACTTGATCAACATACTTGAAACAGTCAACCATTGGCAATATTTATATTTTTACTTGTTTTTTATTATCTTTCCCTGGTTACACACAGCTCAGGTATAATCCAGAGGAAATATAGGACTCGATACACAAATGCTGACATCCCTTGCCTCCCTCAAATTTGTTTATTCATGCGGTTGGTGGGGGATCCGGCCGCTTCTCATCCATAGGTATTGGTATTATATATACCGGTACACTAACTACTAACTACCGGTAGATATTAATGAATGCCGATTATAGGGTCCAACTCCCAGCTTTAAATCCCAGCCTATGGTTTGACCAAAAGTCTACCCAGGTTAAGTTAGGTCCCAAGTTAACTACGTGGTGAAAATATCAATGACTCACGTCCATCAATAAGCACCATCTCGCGTGGTCACCAGAACACCATGACGACGCCCCTCGCAATCAACGATAGTATCCAATCACTAATGGTCCTCTCCTTTCCTACACCTGGTTATCCCCACTACATGTCTCCTTCCATTACTTAGTGTCACGGCCCAATGGGCCGTACCAGGAACCACGTCGAGCCATGTCACAATTCACGAAGTGAACGGTTGCGAGTCTCTCCTTGTTTCTCGAGATCATCGCTCCATAACATTTGAGTCCTGAGATACTTGGCTAGCTAGCGTTTAGTCGCGCCATAAAAGACATCTTGAATAACTGCCATCAGTTTAAAAAGCCACTTATTGCCTTTTCTATTTTTCGGCGATATGAATTTATGTGACTTACTCGTTCATTAATAACTTCTCACGTAGTGACAGAGGGTCCTGATGCAAGTTTGATGGCAGAGAGGCTACTGAAGTTAGGTATCTATGAAAGCCCAGGGTCAAGTGTACTAATGCCCACAGATCTAGATAGATTATATCAACCCAGAAACCAAGCCACAATTTCACTGCTCCCCTTGGATCCCCCGGTCTTCTCATCTAAACGTCCTTCAAGCCGCCCTTCTCCCGAATCTCCTCAGCGCGCCTCTCAACATCGGCTGCGAGATGAGCGGTGTACTCCTGGGGATCGACACGGGCAACGATCCAGGGGGCGTGGGTGAAGAGGTAGTTCATCTCCTCGAGCGGCAGAAGCTTCGTCTCGGGGAGGATGAGGTAGAAGAAGACGGCGTTCGTCAAGTTGGCGATGACGAAGAGGAGGAAGTACCGCCAGCCCACGGCGTCCACGGCAATCTCCGTCACCTGTCCGATCAGGGTGTTGAAGGCGAAGCTGGTCATCGTCGCGATTGAGACGCCCTTGCTACGCGTGTGCGTGTCGAAGATCTCGGCGGGTATGATCCTGGGAGGATATTAGTCACTGTGTGCAATTTCAGGTTCTTGAGAGATGAGTTGATACATACCAAGACAACGGTCCGCATGCGTATGAGAAAGAGACATTGAAAAGCCAGGTACTGGTATATCATCAGCTAACTATTCTCCGACACACGAGACGTGGGTGCATTTTAATGCTCTTACACAATGATGAAACCCCAACCGGCAGTACCCCCGGACCCGGACTCGGGAGGGAATAAAGCTGCAAAACCCAAAAGTCAGTACCTCGGCTCCCCACGGAGCAGTCAAGTCCCACAGATGCCGAGACGTACCGAGTAGAATCGCGACGACGATGAACGTCAGACAGTTTACCAAGTTGCCAGTGATCAGCACCGGTCTCCGGCCGAACTTATCAATGGTCAATAGACAAGCGAATTGGGCGATGAGGGCAAGGACGCTGTTGATAGCTTGGTACTTGAGGGCATTCGAAGCCGAGATGCCTATCTGGGCGAAGATGGGGACCGAGAAATACTGGATCGCTGAGACGCCGGTGAGCTGGATCGAGGCCTGGATGGAGCAGGCGAGGAACAGACGGCGGAACGTGGATCTGAGAGACTTATTGTTAGATTAAATCCCGAATTTGAGTTGTTTCTTAGTCTAAGTCTGCGCAATGAGTAATGATATGGTAATTTAGGACTCACTTGTTCTTGAACAACTCGACGTAGCTCTTGGCTTCTTGCTCGTGCTCCTCCGCGATGGACTCCTGGATCTGAGCGAACTCGGCGCGTACCCAGGGATCGTTGATGTCGCCGCCAGCATGGAGCCTAGCAAGAGTCGCAAGACCTTCGTCGAGCCTATTCCACCATTAGCGATCACACGTATTCCTTGACGCGTGACGTGTGAAAGAAGAGGTCATACTTGTTATGGTCGATGAGCCAACGTGGACTCTCCGGAAACAGTAAAATCAAGGCTGCGAGAATGACGGCGGGAATGATTTGGATACCTAGCGGTATCCGCCACTGGGCGTCGTTCTTTAAGTTGGTGTAGCATCCGTACGTCGTCCAACCAGCAACCAGGGCGCCGATGCCAAGCATGAATTGCTGAAGACTTGTCACACGCCCTCGGATTGAAGGGTGTGAGATTTCGCTTTGGTATACCGCTAAGAGAGAGCCCTTAATCAGAATGTCTTCTTCATGGATATTGCAGTCGGACCAGGCAAGGCTTGAGAACGCCGCGAAGGAGAAGACTCTGCTACTCACTGTGAAAAGATTAGCATCTCCGTCAGGCGTTTTAGACACGAGTTGAGTCTGACTTACCGAATAATCATTGTCAAGAAGCCCACCCCAGCACCAGCAAGGCTCCGTCCAGCATACAGAAAATTTATCGTCTGCGCTCCAGTCTGGAGGCCACCTCCCAGGATGAAAATCAAAGCACCCATCATGATGGTTAATCGTCTTCCAAGGTGGTCACCAGCTAGACCAGCAAGACCAGCACCGAAGAACGCACCGCCGGTGAACAAGGAGACCACGGCTCCGCTGTGAAGAAAGAGTGTTAATATGTCATCATGCTAGTCATCTTCTTAGGGGTGAGGTAGTAAGTATTCACTTTTGCGCCGCATTGGTCTGAAACCGGTCAGCGTAGGCAGAGCTGCCTATCACACCAGCAATTACACCCAGATCATATCCGTATAAAACCGACCCCACGGAGGCAAATACGCCCACGAGGAACTAAACCCGCGTCAATATCTGGTATAGAGTTTGGTGGATGCCTGGCTGTTCAAGGGTACTGTGTATTATATATGGTCACAGGGAATATCTTACTTGGTAAGTATGAGGATTCATGTTGCAACGAGTTTCCAACAATGCTAAACACAATCCAGGGGACCCGGCGATATCCTCGCAACCCGCAAACCAGAGAGGTTACACCGGGCTATTCATATGCACCAAAGCCAGCGATACCGCCCTCTTATACATGCATCTCCACATTGTGGCGAGATCCTTGTTTGATGTCAAGAGCCAACGCGGCGGAGAAACTATTCGACACAATGAGCAGAGATCCCCTGTCCGTAGGACAGGGGATCTGGAGAGCATGATACTGAGTGGAGGGTTCTCGACATGATTACCAGCCGTCACCGTTATGCGCTCCAATAAGAGGCCGTGGGGATGTTGGGGAACTGCCTGGGGGTTCTGGGGTAGACACCGAATGATGGGATGTGGAGGGGAATTTCCCCCACAATCCGCTTACCTAGGGAGCAGTATGATGCCCCGTACACCGAGGTCAAGTTGTCTTTGGAAGCCAATGAAGATTTTATTCGGACGCTCCATCAACTGATGGTACCGTTGGCCTGGCCTGGTGTGTAGCTAATGGTGCCCAAGGAGCGTGAATGCGGCGCAGAAGCAGCCTGACCCAGGTTATTAGGTATTGCATTTATAGTTCAATGTCATACACCCTGTTCTACATGCAAGCGGAACAACAAGCCGTTCAGCAGCATGGCTGATTTAAATGCAACATATCATTGGGTATCTTGTCTATTATACTCTCGTACACCTGTGAAACCAATGCTGCTATGAATGCCAGCTTCCCTTCCGACCTTCAGCGATGGAATGTAATATCCGACACCTAGAAGTCTGGCACACTTTCCGTCTCCCCAAGTTCTTGAACTTGGGTCCCTGTGGACCAGTAACGTAGTGGTACTGACCAAAAAGCCTCCATTGGCGCTCATCATCAAGCCCATACAACTGATCGCCCCATCGACCGTTAAAATGGAACCAGCCTGTAGGCGCATTGGGGTTCTCCTCGGTCGGTTCCAACCCTTCGCCTTCAGCCGCCGAATAGTCATACCAGTAGCTCCTGAAATTCTTGGAGGGATCCCAAAGTGGCCCACGGTCCGTGACGTCTTTGAGCATCTCAAAGGGTAGGACGTAAGGGTGGTTTCCAGGCATTGCGTACATGGCGTGACTACCGACAGCGCTGTAGATGACCGGACGCTGCGGTTGTGTTGCGTTTCCGCGCTTCTCGACAGCCTGCCAGGCATACGCTTGGCCACCCTCGTGCTCGCTGAAGTACATGGCACGAGGCACGCCCGATTCGAACCGAATCATGGCGTGTTCCCAATCCCCCACGTGGTTCCCGTATCGAGTTCCAAGGACGGTTTGCCCTAGGTTGTACGCGTAAAAGAAGAACCAAAAGGCATCGATAATACCAGATCCTTTATCGACCAATATAAGGGTGGCTGGAGCTCGGGAGTACCCTTCTTCACTGGGTTTGTTTTGGGTATTCCGAGCCGCGACCCGCCGTTGCTCGCGAGAGAGGGATATGTGTGGCCGATTTGACGGGAGCCGAATTTGTGCGTCACCGCCTGGTCTCTTTCTCGGATCTGAAATACGGTGCAATGGGTGCTCTTTATCGACGTCAAACCATGTCGTGTCTTCCTCAAGCTTTTTCCTTTCTGGGGTCCCAATGTCAACGTCGTCATCATCATCCCCGTCCTCAAACGCAACAGGGATGTTCGTTATACTGTGAAGCCATCGTGGGCGGCACTCAACATTGTCGATGCTTTTAAGAGTCACAAGCCCTGAGTAAACATCCAGCGTATTTAAGCTCGACAGAGTTAACTGTTCTGTTTGGTTCACTGGCCTGTCGTTGACCAAGGCTAACACATGTCTGACATGGTCATCTATATCGGAAGGCCAAAAGTGTTCCTCCGAGTAAAGATGAACGAGCGGCGCGTAACTGAGCACATAATCTGGTATCTTCCTCAGCTCCCTCGTCTCGTTGCTCTTCTGAATCGCAGCGTCTACGCGGATGGCATGCGATGCAAAGTGATTTCTCATATCATTCGCGCATGCACCTTCTTTGGTAGACTCAAATCTGACTGGTGGATCAGGTCTAAGATGCATCAGTCCACACAGGCCTATCCAGCGACAAGCTTGTCGATCAAGCCAGTACGGCGACGTGTTGACCCATCGCTGGTCAGCATCAAGCTTCTCCTTGCTAGGAGGGACTGGGTTGAGGGCGCGCGGCAGAGTTGTCAGCAGAAGGACAAGAGAGACGAAGACGGCGACCGCGATGGCGATGCGGCGAAGATAGTACATGGGTGAGGCTATACAGTACTACACTCTACCCCTTCCAGCCTAGCGCAAAGGGGCAGTAGAGCGACCCGACCAGTCCGAATAGTGATTCACGATCTCGCGCGCTTCGTAGTGGTAATTTGGGTTGGTTGCTGTCGCTGATAACGAGGCAAGATAACGACGTGAGGAAGCGCGGTGTCAGTGGAAGGTGGCAGTACGAAAGAACAGTAGGTCGCTGAATGCAGGGATGAGAGTTGAGGCTGTTATAAGCAAGGGGTCCATGGATAAAATTAAAATGTAAAAGAATAAGAAAGTAAATGAGAAGTTGAACAAGTAAAGCGAAAGACTCTAATACAACGTCAGCTTCATACGCCTATTCATTCATTCGTTTATTTGCTCATCCATTCATTCATCCACGTGCACAATGCTGACGAGAGATAGAGCGTAGAGACCCGGTGACCCAGGCAAGTAGCCTATTCTCAGGTAAATAATGTTGTTGAAGTCTGAAACAAAGATGGCAAACAGGAAAAGCGCCTCGTCTTGGATTACTCACCATGCCAAATTTGGCTAATTGGCCGCAGCCCAACTCCACCGCTTCCACCATATCCCTTGTCTATTTGCGCTTGGCTTGGCGATCATTCTTCACCTTCACCTCCCACCTCTTACCTCTTACCTAGGGGTTGGTCTCGCGATAAGGCTTCCTCCGTGTCTCAAGATAATGGAGTTTGACAGGGGCTGGCTGTGATGATCTGTTGTCATGAAGCATGGAGGGCGTGTTGAAATATTGCTATACTGTCAAGAAGCGCAAGAGCTGTGGTTTTGCAAAAACCCGCTGTCACCGCTCTCAGCTTTCGACCTCATTCTCGGTGATGAGGAAGTGGCGGACGGTTTTGGCGACACAATAGAAACAAATGATGGCAAAGACGACGACATAGTGGCAGCTTGGAAAAGTTGTCCGACAGTGTATAAGAAGTCGCAAGGACATCACTCATCTGGGAGAAGCGCTGGCCG
Source organism: Xylaria sp. FL1777 (assembly GCA_022578965.1). Classification (NCBI taxonomy): domain Eukaryota; kingdom Fungi; phylum Ascomycota; class Sordariomycetes; order Xylariales; family Xylariaceae; genus Xylaria; species Xylaria sp. FL1777. Next base: position 278,563 of record MU400544.1, on the reverse strand, counting down.
ATGCTTGGAGATCGGACACACAGACATGAGAAGACGGCCTTGGATCATCACAGAGAGCAAGTGGAGCAATTTACCATTCGCTTTGAACTCTCAATACGTTTCTACGAAATTAGAATGTCATTGTACACGCAGCTCTTGACGGCGGACGGCGGACGGCGGACTCTTCTCGTTGATAGGCTTTTTTTGTGCCTCGGATGAACTTGCGAATCTGCTGCTTTACTGCCTCCAGATCAGACCTAAAAGCGCTAATTACCTCGTCCAGGGATCCTGCTATTTTGGATGTGGTAGAGGATGGAGACGCGACGAATCGACGCAGTTCGTCCCACGCCTTGCGATACCGAGGCTCTGATGCTTTCATTACCTCAGCCTGCCAGTCCCGCCGCCAGTAGATGTAGTTGAGATACCCGACACACGTTATCCATCCATACGTCTTGCTAGTGTAGCCCTTCAGCAAGCTGGAAGCATTGCGTAAATTTGTGAGAGGCGAGGCGTTTCTCGACCACGTGTACATGTGTCGTATGCCTCTTTTCTCCAGGCAACTCCAGAAGTCTCCTTTCACACTCCCATCTTTGCCTGGCCGTCGCCTCGAACGAGGGATCACAGGCCACGTCCAACTACCCCTTGTGCAAGTATCTCTTCCTTTGCCAGGTAACAGCATCATACGTAACAACACATCGTTTGTTTATCCCGCCCGTCTAAAGTACAGAAGCTCATTGCTCCAACCCCTCGCTCTCCACGAGCAACGACATCCCCATTACTTTCGGCATCGTCTCCTGGAAGCCGTTCTTTAGATACAGCTTGCGCCCCGGCTCATCCGCGCCCAGCGTGACATACGTCGTCCCCTTGGCGGCCCGCGCCTTGATCGTCGCGAGCAGCTGTTTCAGTATCACATCGCCCAGGCCCTTCCGCTGGTGTTCCGGCAACGTAACCATATCTGCAATCAAGAAGTACCACGCGCCATCGCCGACAACCCGGCCCATTGCAACGGGTTTCGTGGGCGCCGCCTCTTCCACGATATAAACGCCGTACCAGCTCCCTTTGCAACAACCGGCCGCTTGCTCAGGAGTCTTGGGCGTTATGCATACCGATCGTAGATGCAGGTAGTCCTCCACCGAGGGGAACCCTTCGACCAAGGCGTATCCCTTCGGGAGGTTGTTTGCGGCCATCGCGTGTATTTGTGCGGGGTTGTAGTGTGGAAGACTGGATGGTAGTTGAAACTAACGGTATCAGGATAGACTCGTGTGTAGTGATCTATACTATCTATATACTCCGTAAGCATAAGCCGTATGACTCACGAGAACCCTGTGGGCTCGGGCTCGGTGTGGGGATTCTTCAAGGTCTTGGCGCTTTCCGAAGCCGAACGCTCACGATGCCGCCGTCTCGGACTCGGACTCGACACCTCTCCGTGGATTTGTAATCCAGCGAGCGCGTGTCTACAACATTCCCGGCACATTATTGGTGCTCTTCGACTTCAATCGGCATCTCCTATTACTCGTAGCTTCAAGCGAATCCGAGGAATCAACGATTTTGTCTCATGCCATTCTCATTATTAACAAACCATGCTATTCGGCATCCATGCTATAGGGTTCCGAAACGGTCTTGTTGAAAGGTATACCGTACATTGGAGCCTAACATAGTGTGTGTATATTTAATGTGAACCAACTGTCACTAACACGGGTCAAGAGCCGTGACCCCTTCCTAAATTCAGTATTGCTTTAGCTGATCCTCCACACCGCTACCTGCCCAAGTACATCGCCGAGACCATGACAAATTACGCGCACTGTCCCGGGGCGTGGTTGTCCCCGAAGGATGACGAGGGCCGCCAAAATATCGACAAGCCAAGCGACGTCCGCGCCGGACTATGTGAAGCCCAGTCTCGGCATAAGTGCAAATAGTTCCAGATGAGGAGCGCATAACGCGCACTTTAGGCTTATCTCTATTGTATTTTCTGTGTATGATTGGCCGTGGTCACGGCAGTGGAAGCCGTCCGACCAGCTACGTGTAAGTAAGCCCGCGATATCGCAGTCGTGGCCATTTTAGGTTGTTCCGGGATATAAGACAATGAAACCCCTGAGACTAAAATCTATCAGGAGGAGGACCGCCGTAGAGATAAAGCTGACGCAGGCTATAGAGGCTGGTAACAAGCTCCGGTCAGGCATAGGCCGTAGGCGGCACCAAGAAGTTGGCGGGACGGACACGCCTAGCCACGATAAATAGTCAAGACGGAGCATCCCATGCCAGTGACGACAGCCCTGTCTTGGTCTCCGCATAATTAATAGGATTGACTTACCCGTACGCGGACACAGCAGTTATTCTCGCAATGTATCAGAGGATTAGTATATCAAAAGAACGCATGAGTACTTTTCACAGAGTAATATTAACTAAGCGCGCACATATACCCATGACGCACATCCGGCTGATGGATAATTATATGATCATATCGAGAAAGAAACTAATATTGTGATTCAAGTGAGAATACCGCCGCCTAGCGCCCTATATTGAGACATAGAAAAGAGTGTGTGATAATCAACCCCGGAGAATCCTCGCACTGCTACCCCTGCCTGAATCTCTAGTCCATCCATCCATCCATCCATCCATCCATCCATCCATCTTCACATGTATGCCCGCCGTACAGTCTCCTATCCCACTTCCAATCACCTTCCACAATCCCTTCGCGTCCTCGATTAAGCATCAGTAATGCAAACAGCCTCGTCCCATCATCAAATGGGGTCTTCAGAGCGGAAAATCGACTTCTTCTTTTTCTTCTTCTTCTTTTCCGGCTTCACTCCGCTCGAGGAGGCGGGACTCAGCAGCGCGGACTCATCCGCGATCTTGGGCTCTTCGGGCTCAGAGCTCGGGACGTTCCACTGCAGCCCGGGGTTCGGGGTGAAGAATTGCGGCTTGGGCGCTTCGGGCTCAGGCGTCTGCTCCTTGTCGGGTTTGAAGATGGACAGCGTCTTCTTGACCATCTTGCTCTTGCTGTTGCTCTTCTTGAGCGGCTCTTCGATGCTTTCTTTCACCTCCTCGTGGGACAGCAGATCGTCGTCCGTGGGCTCGGAAGGTTGAAGGAGGTCGAGGACGTGCGAGAGGTCCCGGACAGGTACCGGCTCGGGGATTTCGACGCGGGAAGTGTACGTGGGGAATTCCTCGGCAAGAGCGGGAATCGGCGAGTCAATAGGGTCGGGAGGAGAGCTGACGGGCTCGTCTTCGGCCCAGTGGGTCTCTTTCTTCGGTTTGTTCGTGGTCCTGCTCCAGTCCCATGCCGCAGGACTGAAGGCGTACTCCGTGGGACTGTATTTCGCATTGGGTGGAGATTCGACTTCAAGCTCGGGTCCAGGTTCAACTGTCTCCATAGCCTCGAGCGGAGGTTCATCCACAGTTTCGTACGCAGGTTCTTCTGCAGGCTCTTGCGCATGTACTTCCGCCGCATATTCATGTGTGGTCTGCTCGATGATAGGTTCCGACTCTGCAACTGGATATGCTTCTTTGTCTTGCTCGGACGGTGCTGGCTCCACGGTCTCTTGCGGGACCTCTACCTCATAAACCGGCTCTACCTCGAAATCTAAAACTTCCTCGGCAACAGGTTCGTCCAAACGAACTGGCTCCGTCTCTATCGCGGCAGGCTCGGGAGACGGCGTAGGCGTTGTCGCGATGTGATCCTTTCGAACCAGAGCTGCGTCGTTCGCAAGCAGGTTGGCTAGACACTTCAAGATGATGTTGCTGAAGGAGACCACGTCGTGCTCCACCTGGGGAGCGGTGAGGTCTAGGAATGCCGTCGGGGTCTGGAAAAGATCCTTGAGGCCCGACTGCACGTAGTCGTCGAGCCATGTCTCCCTCTCACACGGATCTAGATGCAAGTCTCGCAGTAGATTTAGCACGAGCGGGAAAGGAAGTTCTTGTGCCAGTCGTTGTATCTCGTCCTTTGCGAGCTCCTGCAGGGCTGGCAGCTCGTAGTTCCGGGCGGCGTTGTAAGCTTGGACGCCTGTTCTTAATTCGCTTCCTAGCTTCTCGTGATGAGAGGTTCCTTTCGGCCTGAGGCTCTGATATGTGCCTGTGAGGAGGTAATAGAAAATAACATGGGCGATGTTCGAGGCGATGTTATCTAATCGTATAGCTGAAGGAGGCCACCGAGTTCCATCCGGTATTAGTTTGGGACACTTTCGGATTAGAGAGGTTGGGACTACGAATTCGGGTCCCTCGTGGAAGTATACTTGGGTTGTGAAACCCGCAAATGGACTATGTCAAGAGTCAGAGATACAATTTAAAGTGCTGTATGTTGTCCATCACCTACGATGATTCAGGTCTCCTATCATCTTCTTCAGCCATGCCTATTAAGTATGTTATTTCCCTTCGGTTCGTGGGCTTCGACGATGGCACATTTCGGAGTCTATTAAACAGTCTTGCCACAACAAGACTATAATTCCATATGAGAATTTGGAGGTAGTGGATGAAAATTTGTATATAGTGGAGGCGCGCCATTGTTTTCTCGTTTTTTTCGATGGATGTATATCATGGTTGTATCCAAGGGCGGGGTTATCACTGTGCTTCGAATACGACTGGGCCAGTTGTACATACCTATTCATGCATTATGTACGTTCGCTAGAGTCCCGGCTTTCGACCTGATGTCCTCGAAAATAGAAGGGTTGGGCTTTGGGCTGAAATCAGTCAAATTGAAGGCGCTGTTGCGGGCTGCTCGCTGCCTATCGTTAGGCCATATGACATGTGTGCATTTTCTTGCGCGACCATCTCACTTTTCTCAGTGACTCTGCGCTATAACATGATTTCTATCTGACTATAAGCATTCGCTCTGGTCTACCAGCGTCATCCAGAGCGTTGCCACCTGTGTTCCGGTCATTCGCACAGCAGATAGCCCAAGACAAGATGTGTTTCCAGTCGTGTAAACCATTTCTCATAGCCTCATCATTCTCGACCATACTTTCGGATATTATTCGCTAACTGGTTGTCAACATAAATTAATTTGTGGTCCCTAAGGCCCATCAACCTGTAGCAAACCTGTCTGCCATGTAATTGCATACTTACTTGTTAGCCATTCATACGACGTCTCTCTATAATTCATCCATAAACTTGCACGACAACTAATACCACAAAACCTAAAATAGACTATATCCAGTACCTCCTATTAAAATCGGAATAACAACGTTCAAACACCAACACTCATTATGATTGGACGCCTTGTAGATGACTTGAAAACGGATTTATGCTTTTATTTTATTTTATTTATTAGTAGAAGACCGCTTTGTCACTGATGTTGTGCGAGGGGTCCTATAATAGCAACCTAATACTCAAGGTAGGGTCAAACTCACGGCTTCCGCTTAAGAACCAATGGTCCTATGGACCTATGGCCCTATGGTCTCGTACAACCCGCATAATCCGGGAGCTCGGAACATGTATCGAATAGTGAAGTCCATGATATTTTCTTCAGGAGAGAGATAACGTTAGCTGGGTTTCGATAGATAGCCACAAACAGCAGGGGCCGTACCTAGCAGATATCTCAGCAGTCTAACATGTACTGCCAAACCTGCCTATGATGCCTAATAGTCGGCTCCAAGGATTTAGCATTTCAACTTCTTTCAATATCATATGTGATAATGCATAGCAAGTGCACCTAGTCTCCCTTGTACATTTCCATAGCTCTAGTGTAGCAACAGGGCCATAGACACACCTAGAGACCACTAAGAAAGTTATAAACAACCCTGATGTTGAGGCGATCATAGATCGTCGTTACTAAATCCAGAGATCGCAGAGAGATCCCTTCTTGTGGGAATACGATCTTTGGATGTTTGGACAACATCTATATTCATGTATTGATATCCGGTTGCGATTGTCAAGGATCCTAATTATACTTAATATTTCCTAGTAATGAACACTTATAGTTGTTTGAATATCTCTTTATTATACCTTCGAATTAATATGCTACTTACAGAAATCTCTTGTTATAGTTTTTAGTGACTGTGATACTGAAATTAGTGAAAAGTAAAATTGAGATAATTTTTAAGTCAGCACACGCCAGAATAGTAAATATGGCTGAGCGTGAGAATATGAGATGGAGACGGAGAATGCTAGAGATGCTGACTTGTAGACGAAGGCGTGTGTAAAATATTTAAGTATTAGGTGTCATGACATACTAAATGTAAAGTTAAATAACATATAGATTGTCCTGGACTGCACAGGCCTACAGTAATGTAGAAATAGATGACAGGGGCTACTAATGAAAGGGGATTACTATCTGCGTATGTATATAATGTTGACGATCAGAAATACGAACAAGTCGCTGGCTACGAGATGGTAGGCCGACTGAAGAGATAATAATGAAGTTGTTGAATTGACTAAATTAAGTCTAGTAAGACAATGTATCTTAGATAATATCTATAGTACAGCCTCTTGAAGAAGGTTTCCTTCACGTCTCTAAAATGCTGCTTCTACAATATCGATATCTACCTCTCTCTCCTTAATGGTTCAGCTTTCCTACAGTGCGTGTTGCTATGCACATCCTACAACTTGCTGGCTTTAGTTGTTTGTTGTTTATTGTATACATATCTAGAATACCCATGCAAATTCATCGTGTATTATACGTCTAGCAATTTAAACCAAATAATTCAAGAAGAATATCTTCTTCAACTTAGTTTACGTTTGTGCCAAGACATCCGTTGTTTTCGTATCATACCAAGTCCTACTGAGTACCTAGGTAGGAAAGCTAGACCACCTACCCTGAAAGACCCCTGCCCAAGACCCGAAACGATAAAAGATGATTGGTCAAAGCTTTACCCCTCGCTAACCCCTCCACTAACCCTCCCCCCACTATCTTCTTACTCTTTCCCTAGATTCCTAGAAGCTTCTGTTGGCCGTTGTTGTCTCAACTCAGCCTCATTCTCGACCTTCATTCCACCTACCGCAAACGTGTTTCCCTCTGGCTCTTACTTCTCTTCCCCCCATGTCATAAATCCCCGAAGCAACCCAAGCGTCCATTCAAATCGTGCTTAACAAGAAACAATTGGCCAATTCATCACGTTCTCCCCTCATACCATTCGACGCTTGATTTGTCTGGCCCTCCAAGCTCTCTCTAGCTTCCACACAACGCTGCCATCGTAGCCACGTCCTTTTACTACGAAACACACGAATTTCCCCCTTTCTAACGTCCTAGAAAGAAAGCTCAGACAAGATGGCCGAGGAGACCAAGAAGCGCAGCCGTGTGTTCTTCGACATCACGATCGGCAAGAAGGCCGCCGGCCGCATCACCTTCGAGCTGTACGATGACATCGTGCCCAAGACGGCCGAGAACTTCCGCGCCCTCTGCACGGGCGAGAAGGGCGTCGGCAAGAGCGGCAAGCCCCTGAGCTACAAGGGCAGCAGCTTCCACCGCGTCATCAAGCAGTTCATGATCCAGGGCGGCGACTTCACCGAGGGCAACGGCACCGGCGGCGAGAGCATCTACGGCGCCAAGTTCGACGACGAGAACTTCGAGCTCAAGCACGAGAAGCCCTTCCTGCTGAGCATGGCCAATGCCGGTCCCGGTAAGGATCTCTATCCGTCGTCACGTATAACACAGGGAGGGAGGACTGGCTAGCTGACATGACCAATCCCAGGCACCAACGGGTCCCAATTCTTTATCACGACAGTTGCGACGCCGCATCTGGACGGTAAGCACGTCGTGTTTGGCGAGGTGAAGACGGGCAAGTCGATCGTGCGGCAGATCGAGAACCTGAAGACACAAGGCGGCGACAAGCCGGTTCACGACGCGACCATCACGGACTGCGGCGAGCTAACAGGGCCCGCGACGGAGGAGGTCAAGGCGGCGGACCCGCTGGGGGACACGTACGAGGACTTCCCGGAGGACGAGACGGCGGGTGGTGACTCGCCGCTGGACGCGGCCCGGGTCCTGCAGATCGCCTCGGACTGCAAGGAGTTCGGCAACAAGGCGTTCAAGGCAGGCGACGTGCTGACGGGGCTAGAGAAGTACCAGAAGGGCCTACGGTATCTGAACGAGGAGCCGGACCTGAGCTCGGCCGCCGACGACGTCAAGGCGAAGCTGGCGGCCCTGCGCTTCACGCTAAACTGCAACTCGGCGCTGCTGAACCTTAAGCTCGAGGCCTGGGAAGACGCCGAGCGCAGTGCCGCCGCCGCCCTCGCCGTCCCCGGCACCTCGGACGCCGAGCAGGGCAAGGCGCACTACCGCCGCGGCCTGGCGCTTATCAAGCTCAAGGACGAGGACGAGGCCGTCAAGGCGCTGCAGGAGGCCCGGAGACTCGTCCCCGGCGACGCGGCCGTCGCCAAGGAGCTCGACGCCGTCAAGAAGCAGGCTGCGGCACGTCTAGCTAAGGAGAAGGCCGCGTACAAGAAGTTCTTCGCTTAAAGGGGAAGAGAGTAGGAATTATCATACTAGCTACGGTAATCTGACGCGGGAGCTAGGCACAGACAAGCCGGGACTTACTTTAGTCAGGTGCTTGGCTGCACTACAAAGCGGGTGAGTAGGTGAATGAATAAATGTATGAAGGACAGACACATGGGCATGGCGTTGCGACGAGGGGGAACAAAACTATATATTGTACCCTGAAGACCCCTTCAAGGCGAACAGAAGTCGGCAAAACAAAACATCTTTGAGAAATGCAGGGTAGCATAGAGCTTTAGGCCATACTTCAGAACCACCAAAGATAAAATAGAATAAAATCTCTACAGAGTTAATAAAGCATTCGCCTCAGTAGCACAGTGAGACTGAACATACAATGCGATATTTAGCAATTGTCCAGGGAATAGAGTCACAATAAGTAGGTAGTGCAAAACAATGGGTTTTCTCATCAGTATATTCGTCTCCAAATCTTCATCTCCGTGTCCGTCATACGGATCACAACCCCGGGTATCTCACGGCCTCTCTGTCCGTCCCTCTAGAAAGAAACGCCCACAACTCTATCAAACTTTTTAAACGCGATTCTCTTCCTCCAAACCTCCAATCCTTTCATCCCTTCCATGCTTTTTTCCTTTGCTATATACATGGTGCATGCTCTTCCTCGGCCCGTCAAAAGGGCAGGCGGATTGAGTTGGACCCCGAAATATTTTTTCTGCTCGGCAGATTCCGGCGATAAAATATGAGCACTTTCAAAATACCAACCATGCACGCTTGCTTTGCTCTGGCTCTAGTTTGCAACAAAAAGAGAATGAAAATAAAGAAAACAACAAGAAAACAAAAAAGATTCTAAGCCGCCCTCCTTCCTGCTCAATGCCAGGGTATTCTGAGCTCAAAACGCCCCTCCAGCTTTTTTAAGAACAATTTGAGCCCCGCCGCCGATGCCGTAACCATGTGAAGAAGTAGTCTATCAAACAAAATAAGCGGCTTGTGTCAGCAAAGCCCCCAGATACGAATATGTTTGCTGTCATTTTTGCGGTTACTTGGTCGCCGCCAGAGTGTGACCTGGTTCCTTAGGCGTGTATACAGACGTTTTCGTAGTCCGGACCGTCGACGATATCGTTTGTATCTCGAGAAGAGCGCTAGTCGGAGACATAACTAGTGTCTCGTATCAGTGTCGTTTTGCTGCCGCGACTCAGAGAAATTGCCAAGAATACTTCTGCCGCTCTTGTCCCCCTTGTTTTTACTTTTGTCACGCACCGTCGATGAGAGGCCAGAGCCTTCTTTGCTCTTCTTGTTTCCGATGAGCCCGCTTAGAAACCTACGAGTCTCTTTGCCAGGCCTGGCTTTTGCACGGATGGTTCCCATGGGCTTACTAAAATCCAGCCCTTCAGACAGGAGGGAGCTAGTTTCGCGGATATAAGACCGCTGGTTCACCCTGTTAGCCTCAGCTTCGCTTCCAGATGAGCCGGGGGGTTGATATGGATCGTGTTCTGCCCATATCGCGCTGCTTGCATAACTTGGGTTGAAAGAGCCATTCAGCGAAACCCTCTCGAGATTTTCAGCTAAGTCGTCCGTAATGACTGACTCATCCTCAGTAGCTCGAAACATCTCCACCTGAGCCATACACTCATCCGAACGGCGTTGTAACCCCACACAGAGGGTATGGAACTCTTCCAATTCACCTTCAAACAAGTGGGAGTCAGCAGAGGATGCTGGGTGGGACTCGAGCCATAGCTTGGCTAGAGCCGCATAGTTTCTCTGGTGATCGATGAGATACGGTAATGAAGGGAATCCTTCACGACCCTGCGGTGGTAACCGGCCTAGAATCATGATAGGAGTAGAATAGGATGCAGGTACTGTAATAGGGTAACGATCCGATGGCACGGAGCAAAGCTGGTCAATGAAGTTCTTAAAAGACTGCCTGTGGTGTCCCAAGAATTTATTCATGTACTCCATCCAGCTCTCCTTCTTCCCAAAGCTAGACAAGTTTGCAAGCGCCTGAAGCCCCTTCGCAATAAGTGTTAGTGTGCGTTGAGCTCGAGGCCGCGGGTTATCCCGTAAAAGCCCGAAGAGCTTGGGGTTCAAAATAGCTGGGCAAATGAAGCGAAGAAATAGAAAACCAGAGACGCTCGTGTAGTTGACGGTGCGGAGAAAGTCACCGTATCGGTCTTCCGCGACGGCTCGGACGTACTTTAGGACGCCACGAAGTTCAAGAGGGAGTTTGTTCGCAGAGGCGGAAATGATTTCCCACAGCTCGGTAGTCAACTGTATCAGCAGCTTCCAATGCTGCTGTATGTCCTCCACTTTCTCGATTCTACTAGGATCGACCTCACAATCCGGGTTGATTTCATTTATCTCAAAGATCTTGTCACCTAACACGTCTTCCAAGTACTCTCTTCCAAGTCGCCGCATGTGAAACTCAAGAGCTTGCGTAAGGAGGGTGTTGCCTCGGAAGAGTAGATTGGCTTCTCCTGTCAAACTCTTACTTATCGCGAACGAGTTGTTCTCTGTCGCTAGCAGAAGCCGAGGACTCGTTTGACTTCATTCGCCGACTAAATCGAAGTCGTTTTATGCTGTTCTGGTTTCCCACGCCATCAATCTCATCTTCGACCAAGGCCATAAGCCACTCGCTAGCAGTACCAGAAACCTGGAAGATATTCAGGAATATTTCAGAAAGTCGTCGTAGCATGCCAGGCGTCGTATGCGTGATTTGGGTAGTCAGTCCAGTACTAAATCGATGCAAAAGTTCCGATAAAGGCTCGTAGTCCTTGGCAGTAAGTACGATCAACTCAGTATGGTCTAACTTGATGAACATGCTTCCCACGGATTCTTGTCTTTCATCGTACACCGGATACCATTCCTCGTAATCCTTGCCCTTTTCCATCTTATCTAGAGGAATTTCGACAACCCCACACACAGTTTCTGTCAGGTTTCCTGATTTAGGCAGGCCTAAGGAAGCCTGGACTTGGTGAGTCAAACTGTCAAGATTTCCATCTAGTCTCTTTAGAACAACTGAAAGACATGGAAGAGTGGCAGGCAGCTCAGAGAATTGTACAGTCTCTCGCCAGAAGGGGTTCTTTGTATCGGCTTGCGTCGTTGTACGGGACCGTACATCACCATCGAGGACAACCTCGGCTAGATAATGTCCAATCAGGGGATCACGTTCCTTATGAGAGAGGTGTCGTTCTGATGATACTCCTCCTCGTTGTAACTTGGCTTCTGTTACCTTGACCTCGATGGAATTTTCAATCCGAAATAATTGTCCGTCGAAGTTGGTGTTGTAATCTAGTATCTCGGTTATCTGGCCCGTGGATGCTTTAATTCCGTACAATTCAGGAACCGTGAATGCTCTTAGAAGAACAAACCAAACTTCAAAGAGAACCCTTGAATCGAGAGATAGATAAACAGGGCGAAAAATTGAGAGCTGCTTTGCTGTCGCGGAATAGACAGGGAAAACAGCAATGCAAAAGTCCTCTTCCAGAACAGATCTATCCAACCTTTGCACAGCAGACCGTGAAAGCTGGCTTAGATCGATAACAGAGAGCACTGTTACATCGTTTTCCGTCATCAGCTTGAATTCCCCATTATCCTGCAAAATACATGATACCCTTCTCCAAGATGTCGACCCAGAGCGGAGATCTCGGGTAGACGGACGTCTGACGATAGCTCGTGGAGACGTTGCGGCACCTTTGTCCCACAGCATGACGTTTCCAACCTTGATAATAGCAGCATCTTTAGAGGCGTGCGTGGCCATCGAAGAACCCCTCTTCCTTGCTTCTGATGGCCGCCCGAATCCAGGGGAGCCGGAACCCCTCCCACTTGTGAGGCGAGCTCCTGGAGGTCGAATCTGTTGCCAGCAAAGTAAACTAGCAAGCCAAAGATCAATATCATCAGGACTGAGAGGCCGGAAAATAATTTCCACGCCCATTCTTATGCTAGACAGTTCTAGGCATCTCAAGCCGTCGTCAGGGGGTTTACATGGGTGGACCCTGCATCCGCGCAGGTCGCTTATAATCGTGATATGAAAGGGGCCGTTATGGCCCGAATCAAACATTAGACTGCCTTTGTCCTCATCAATATAGAAGATTCCCTCATACCAAGGGGTGGTAGGGTCACTCTGATACTCGACCTCACCCTTCATACGGCCGCACAGCCTCCTCATTAATGATAAAATCCGATTCGCATCATCCGTCGGTATTGGAAGAAGAAGTGAGTCTACTGAGGGCGGTGAGAGCATTGGGGAAGTTGGACGGGAGGGTCCGCGCTTAGCCAGGCGGTTGCTATTTGGCCACTTGTCTTTGCCCAGCGCAGTCGTGGTTCTCACATCCGGCGGCCGTGAAGTTACTCTAGCTCCATGCGGGGCGGGTTCTAGCACGGTAGGTGTAGGGCGAACATCGCTGTCTATCAGCGACTGCGAGGTGGACGAGGACAACGACCCCACCCTATGTCGAATCTCGGTAGGGTCTCTGCTCGGCGTCTGTCGCAGCGCCAGCGCCTCATCCAGAGTGCGCGTACGTGGCCTAGGCGCTCCCCGATGGGAAGGTGGGCTCGGCGGGGTGCTATCAAAAGACTCACTAAAGACCTCATCCGGGAACACGATTCCTTGTCTTCTTCTTTCTCCTCCTCGAATAGACCTAGGTGAGCTCTGGGGAGACAGAGCGCCAAAGCCTCGGGTCACTGCAGGGAGGTTCATATCCATTGGTTCCAAGCCATTCTCCGCTGGATCAGGCGTGACAGCGCGGATTGAACTCTGGAGCAGGGAACCAGGCTCAAGACTTGCGCGAGTACTGTTATTACTGGGTACCCTACTCGAGCGCTGCGGCACGGCATCTCCGGCCGTGCTCTGTGACCATTCCGACGGGCTGCTGTCTCGGTGGGTACTGATCGTGTCATCCATTTCGGGCGGCAGAAGGCCACTCAGTCGGCCACTCAATCCTTGGTTCAGCGGCATGTATACTGGTAGGGATGGACATTTGGGGAACGGCCGGCTTCTCGCAGGTATCAAGAGAGGTTATTGCAGTGTATGCGCGGGCACAGCAGCGATGCACCTCGTTGTCCAGCGGCGATAGGTAGTTTGTAGTGCCGACTCTCGCACCAGTCATTGAGAGGGCGCATTCAGGACAGCCGGGTCATCTAGCTCAGAGCGCAAGGCGAAAAGTTGGGCGGATGGCGGGAAAGGTCGGCGCATGGTACGGCGACGATCTAGAAGGGATCTAGAAATTGGAGACTCGAGCTGCGGGTGAGGGAAGCGAGGGCAGAGTTCTGGGATAACCAAGCCCACTCGTCGGCCCTACGGCGCACAACACGTGGAGCAGCACCAGCCAGGGGGGAGTTGCAGGAGGCGGAAGCGGGCTGCGAGGACCTCTGCGTAGGAGCGATTCGACGGCCAAGCGGCGGCTCGCGAGGTAGCCGTGGGCTGGGCGGTGGACAGTGGACGGCGGGAGCGGGCGGTGCAAGCGGGCAGTGGGCAGTGTCCAGTGTCCAGTGTGTGCGCAGTAGAGTAGGGAGTGTCCAGCCAGGCTCGCACTCGTTGGCTCGCAGAGGAGGGCGTGGGGAGCAGAGGGGCGGTATCTCGCAAGGGGACTCGTTGGTTGGACTTGGGTGTGCGGGCAGCGAAGGTCGGGGATATTATGTGCAGGGCAAGCTGGGAAGAGGCAGGCCAATGGAGGAGCGGGAGTGTGGGAGAGGGGGGGAGGGAAGGGCTTTGAAGTCCGGTCTCGATGATGCAGTACCAAGGCTGGTAGGGTGAAAGCGGATACCTCCTACTCAGTATACTGTAGGTACCGGTGTATAATACGGGTATCCGATTTGAATGTATTCCAGTGTAGCGCAGCGTACCCAGGCAAGATTGCAGTACATTAGGTAGGTAATACTACATATACCTTAGTGTAAATGTGTAGATGGTGAAATGCGGAGTGCGACGGTATCTACCCACATTACGGGTGGCCCGATATAAGTTGCTGTAGGTAGGTACGTGGTATAAGTAAGTTGAAGTAGGTACATGTATATGAATGAGTAGTGTAAGTAAAAGGTAGGTAGGTAATACTAAGGCGGCGTATGTGTACAAGTAAGTAGCCTAATAGTATGTAGATAAGATGAAACGGAGAGCACCACTGCAGTGTCTTGATGAGGCCTACCGGGGAGTGTATGTATGTATGTAATCCAGCGTGCGCTTGCTTACCTACACTACCACTTACACTACTGAGTAAGTATGTGGGATGTTTCAAGGGTTCAGTTGCGCAATGTCAGCATCCACCCGTACCGTATCTATACTATACTAGTTCAAAGATACGTAGTACAGGATGCTACGCATAGACGGACTGTTGGTTCAATTATTCTTTACATATGTAAGCCGTCAGCCTAGGTACTAGGCGACTAGGAGAACTTAAAGTGAATAGGTAGGCTGCATACTATTTGATTACCCAGGTAGTCTTAACCATTCGCAGTAAAGTGCAACTTGCTAGCCCCATTGGCGGGCCTAGACATCGGTGGACCGAGGCGTCTTGAGCAACCCAAGAGAATGCTAATTTACACTGCATGTAACTACTGTATACCTAGCGATTATTATGGTACGATATAGTAGTAGTGTATATCTGGGTAGTGTAGGTAAAGAAGGTAAATCTGGTAAAGAAGGTAGATAAGCATGTTGGAAGATGATGGATCGTGGGTAACAAACCTTACCCAGTTGTTAAGCTGGGCACGTATGTATAGGCAGTGATTGTATCTAATTGACCGCTCCATGGCATGAGGTACTTGAGGTTCCCAGGTGCCTCACTACATGTAGTGTAGCAGGTACATATGCACTAGTTTAGGGCAGTATACTAGAGCACACGGCAGTTGGTTAAGTTGAGAGGTATCTATGAGAAAGTCGTAGAATGCTGACAATCTTCAGGTAGTTTTTTTACGATCTCTAGATCTTGGTTCGAATACAATTACATCTTCCCTCAATGCCAAGGTATATCTTACAGCCTGTATAACATAGTGACGGATATCTTAACAAAGCGGATACCTACTCTATACGGCACCTAACGGGCACTACCTACAGGTACCACAGGTTACGTACCTGGGCATGCAGGTGTACAGGGCCTATAAATGCGACGGGGATTTGCGATGACGCCAAAATCCTATGCTAACCAGCCTTGTGTAAGTTGAAGATGGGCGACAGGTCTGACAAGTCAAGTGACTATAACGATTACTTACGCCTCTGCTATTTTGGAATCTTGGCCGAGTCTATTTGCATGATCTTGGTAGTGTAGTACAACATACTTAGGTAGTCTTGATCGATAATTAAAGTCAAGTTGTTCTTTCATTACTTGGAGGTATAAACTGGATGGACTCAGGGCAAGGCGAATAGAATTGCACGAGCTTTACTATCTATAGACACGTCATGACTCACAACACTCTGAGGAACAGCGTTGAGAGGTGCTACGTCAAGGACAGCACCAACAGTCATTGCTCAGTATACTACACGTGTAAGAAGTGTGTAATGACCAACACTACACGTAGGCAAGTCTGTACCAGAGCTCGCTCTGTTTTGGGATTCAATGGCGGAGATGAGGCCATGAGAAGCCCAATTTGTCCTTCTGAAACAAATACTAGGTATACGTAGTACGTATGAGACTCTCACGCCATGTGGGTTGAACACCTTGTCCAGGAAGATGAGTTCAACCACATTTCGAACCATGTCATCGACGATGCAGGGTACTAGGGGTTGTTAGTGTACCGTCTTTGACCTGTGCCACTGACGGTCTGGATTGTTCACAGATGGCTTCCAGCGCATCCGGTTCATCGGGACGTACGTTGGCACCAGAGCCAACAGCCAAGATGCTCCGGACGGCTTCTTCCAGTAGTGTATAAGACACAGAGCTACACAGAGCTAACCTACTTACACTTGTTTGTTATACGACGTTGGAATGTGCCTCAAATGGTTACTTAAGGTGTTGGGCGCACTTACATGAGAAACCCCACAGTATGTAGCTGGCCGTCTTACGGTCCCCGCACCCTCTATTTCCAGAACCCGCAGCCCCATCTTCCATTGCATTGCAGCCCATCTCTTTGCCGCAGGATTCTATGCGTAGATAGTACACTTCTTACATACATGATCTTCCATCCGAATGCCGGGCCCTTGTACAGATATGTACATAGATAGATATATATGCGTACGTAGTAGGTAGCCTTATTTGCTGGGTAGCTGTCCCATATTAGAACTCAGTATGAAAACCTCTCATCAAAACACGTGTCCTGCCCACTAGTAGTGTACAACGACAGAGTTGCCGTCCCTGCAAGCGCCTAAACCGTCATCATTCCTAGTATAGATCTCTACTCATTTGCGTATGCCCGAGATGACCGGCTCACTAGCGAAGGATTCTTCGCTGTTTCTTTTGTTGAACGATGCTAGACAATAGTAGATGGAATGCCTAACGTCAAGCGGCGATCATTCGGGGGACCGTATCAGAGGTAGCATTTCGGATGGTAGCAAAGAAAAAATACGGAGCAATCGCCCCATGTTCCTTGTCCTTGATACCGCAGTTCGGACTAATTGTACCCACCAACGGCTGAGACTACTGAGGAGATAGCTGCTAGTCCGCGGAGGGCGCAGAATCCATCTTACCAACTCGCTTCTCCAGCCACCACTTACATACTTAGTATCGTCAAAAAGGTGGCCCGGGAGTTCCTTACATATTAACTCCGAAGTTGTATCTTGCTTACTGTATTATGCATCCAAATTCACCATGATCTACCTACCTGCGCATACACTCCAACACTCAAACCACTGTATACTGGACTAGATAGGTTAGAGAGCGACCCAGCCAGCCGGGTTGGATGCGCCCCATGATCAACAATCATGTGATGAGAACTTAATCCTCCTCCCTTCTGCCTCATCCGAACGCCGTAATACCGGTATCTGTGCGCATGCGTGGGGCCAGGTACACGTGTGGATGCCGATGAGTAACCACGGCTACCGGTAATCAACCGTTCGTTCCAACCCGTCGTCGTTCTAACCGTCGTCCAAGCCGTAATGAGTGCTACACGACAGAATAAAAAATGATTTGTATTGTTTCGAAACAAGTTGACGGGCGGCGCGGGCCGAGACACGGTTCAGATGTCCAGGATAGCCCGTCAAAGTCGCATTCTTCAAAGCAAATCGAACCGGATTTGTCCAGTTAGCACCTGGGCACACTAGAGGTACCTACATGTAAGTACCTAGGCAGGTACATACCAGGTAGGTAGTGTAATGGGGTTTCGCTAAGCGGAAAACTACCTATCGATACGCTCGGCCGAAGTTACACTAGGTATCGGTGAAAGATGAGACCACCGAGTTTTGTAGTCCCAACAATATCTAGATAGTGCAAAAACTACTAAGGTGAGATATTAACCTGCCGGATTGAGCTCGGATATTTTTGGTCGATACCTAAACCGCACATGATATTTGTCTCATGATTTAACTTAGCACCGGCCCTATACTCGAGACACACAAAAGTACACCACAACGGTAGTTATAGGAAGGTCTGTACGAGAATAGTTCAGTTTTCAGCCCCATCATAGGATCCGGCTGACGTACTACCCGTTCCATACTTATGCGTATATACGTGGTATCTACCTTGGGTACACGATGGAGTGAGACCGTTAGCTAGATTACCTACTCTTATATTATCTATGCTATAGTCAAGGATACATATAACTACTGAACATGCTGAAATATCTGAGAATAATCTAACGGCTTTTAATTAAAAGCTTTAGATAACCGCCCAAATACATTTACTACGTGGCACAATCCCATCTCTCTCTACCCCCTATCCAATGAGAGAGCTAAAGTCTTAAAACACGACCAATTCCGGCATGTAACACTCCCGTCTGAAACCATGCAGACAGGGGATAATTAAGGTCTCTATGATCTCTATGATAAAAAAAAATTAAAAGATGTAAGTATAGGTAGGGGCACAGAGCGAATTAAGGTAATTCTTTAACTGATTAATTATTTCTTAACCGAAACGAGAACTGTGCAATCAGAGCCTTTTAAACTGCCTTGATGACAGTAATGTACGAAATAGCCTAACTCTTCCTACCACTACCGACCCGCCTATCTTTCGAGGGACTAGGTATACGTCTCATTAGAAAGATAGACCATACCTCTTCCGGGATCAGGAATGTCACCTCGATACAAAATCACGGGAGATTCGGCCAGAGGGAACCAGCTTTATACACTTTACATGTATGCACTCGAAGTATAAAAAGTCGCTTTGTTACAAGCTCTAGCTCATTGTCCGGGGTTAAACAAATCGGCAAGGGGCATGACGCCTTTGCTAGAGGTAGAAAATAAGTGAGGTAACTCCAGTTCCCGGAGGAGAGAGCACTCACCACTGCTCCTCATCTTCTATCTCCTGTGTAACTCAACATCAAAAATCCAAACGCAACAATATCAACGCATAAATCTCACGTACACATTACTACACTATGTCAATGGGATTACCACCCAAGCTCGCAAAACAGGCCTCCCAAACACCACCAGAACTTCTTCTCTCCAAGCACTTCTGGCATCCGGCATTTCAAACGTGAATCAGCCTAGTATGCATGCCTCACTTCACAATCCTACTTATAAGTAGCAGGCTAAAAACCAGGGAAATAGCCGCAAGGTCGGGAAAGATCAATCCCTTAACAACCAGGATGAGAGAATACAAACGTAGAGATAAACAACGCTATAGACACAACACAACATAAACCTTGGTGATACTGTGAACACCCCGCGAGAGATCGAAGAATTTCTTGCGCCTACCATTACTTGAGTGAACCGGATTTCATTTCTTTCTTTTGGGTGTGGTATTACATCGGTTCTTCATGTCCGAGTGGTTGTACGTGGGTTGAATAAAGGTATGTTATGTGCAGTTTTGAGATTCATACATTCAATGGCGATATGACATATAAGAGTAACGGTTGTAGAATTGTCAAATCCGCAGAAGGGGGAATCAAGTTTAAATTTGATGAGACAGGATATACTACCTATCATGAGTCTGCTCCGCCAAGAAATTCATCTCGTCTAGTCTCATCTCATCTCACCATCTCACCTCACCTCATCTCACCGGCAGTCAGTGCTTTCTAGTCCATCTATACGTTGCTTTTTCCTCCTCATCACAAGCAACGCAAAGAGCAACACCAAGGCACTAGTATCTGTTCTCCCATCTTCTCACCGACCCCAGGCCCTCTACCCCAAGTAACAAATCATGTACCACAGCGGAAGAGATTCCCCTGACAATGAAGGCATAAAAAGGAGCTGGTTAGAAAAAAAAGGAAGATAAAAAGACCATGCCGCTACTTAATCTTCCAACTCCAGCCATCCATTTCTTTGCCCAAAAGGAGAACGGCCAATAAAAAGCAAGGAACCCCCTGCAAAGCTCTTTACATCTCCTGTCAATAAAGGCTTCAAGGCGGTGAGTAGAAAAGTAAAAGACGGCTATCAAACAGTATCCATAGGTCATCTCGAAGCCAAAAAAAACTCGACGGGGAAGCAGACAACTAGCATGAAGAGCCTGTTCCCAAAATATTTGATCGATGATCACACAAATACGTACAAGCCTGTGTGGCATGCAGGCGATCTAGAGCCATTTGTACGCAACAGGAGCAACACCTTAACTCCAGCTATGTTCATTGCGATCCCTATAAAACACACGATTTGAATGATATAATTACCGGGACGGGCCCTCGATGGGACTGATCGGATGACTCCGTGCCCCGCTGAGATCGGTGCTACCTGTGCGTCTCAGGGCTTGGGACATAGTCTCGATGGTTAACTCGCCGGTGGCTAAGCCCAAATTGTATTCCGTAGAGGTTGGGCTGCCCAGCGGCTTCCTAGAAGGTGACAAGCTAATTCCCTTAACCGATCCGGATTTACTATGTGGCGGCGACGTCTCTGCTGCTTGTGAGGATACCGGCGACCTTATCGGCGAGGGAGAACGGTTGACGCCCATGGAGGCTAAGGATGTTAAACCGGCTAGATGCATTGAATCCCGGCTCCCTGTAGCTAGTCCAGGGGGTCCTTGTTCGGCTTGCACGACATCGGCAAACGAGATGAAGCTTAAACGCCGCACATCGGTCGAGTCTAATGATCCGTAGTTTGAGGCAGACTCTTCCTTGTCTGAGAAGGCGGCGTAGTCTTCTGTCCACGAGCTGGAGATGCTCTCGTAGAGCGGCGCGCCAGCCACAGTGACGGCAGCTGGTTGGTGGGAGGCGTGTGTAACGATTTCGACCGTGTCGGGGTCGAGGTGGTCATCGGTGATAGCTTCTGAAGAAGCATCAAGAACAGGGGGGATATAGTTCTCGGTTGTTATATGCGATGGGATGGCGGGTGAAGTGGGCAGAAGAGCACTCTCTTGCACGTCTCGCTCGAATATCTGAGATCCGGCTGGCGAACTCATCCTCGGTGACGACGAATGGAATGCCCGGCCGGGGGAGGAAGGCATCATTCTAGGGCTCTCGAGAGGAGCCGGGGACGTCGTAGATCGTTTCGTCGCCTCTCTGCTAATTGTATTTGGTGGGCTGCTGGATGTCGATTCCATTTTCGAGTGAACCTGCGTGGACGTCTTGTCCTCGTGTCGCTTCTTGCCGAGCCCAAACAAGCCCCGTTTCTTCGTCTTATGTTCACTCTTCCCGGCCTCGTGTTCAGATTGCTTCGTGGTGGATTCCGTCAACGTAGGTGTTGAGGTGCCAGTTGAAGGTGGACGATCACCCAGATCGAGAGGCTGATTCTTTTCTCGGTTGCTCTGGATAGTGGCGGCTTGTGCAAGACTCATGATGGGAGATGGGACCGGAAGACAATGTTCGGTTCAGACACAGGGGCAGATTAGGAGGAGGAGAAATAACTGATGTGCCAGTAGGAGAATCAGCAAACACGGCTATATTTTCCAAAACCGACCAAAAAACGCGCAGTGGTGCAGAAACAACAAGCAACAAGACACACAAGACAGCGGAGGCTGTTTTAATGTTGTACAAGAAAATGGCTGGAGTGGTAGTCCAGTCGTAGGTAGTCTAGTGGTGGTGGTTTGGGGAGACGGGCAACAAAATGTAGGTAGGTGCACATGTATGTTAGGGAGGAAGGGAGGAAGTAAGTCTCGGCCAATAATTAGTCAGGAATAAAGCGAGCAGGGAGAAGCCACAATTAGGTACATTGGCTGTTGCTAGTAGTTGCTGGCTACTGGCTGCTGATTGATGCCCAGAGATAGGGTTTTCCATAAAGAACGGAAGGGAAGAGTAGAGACATCGCTGACTGACCTTCTTCTTCTTCCTGCTCTGCGCTTTCGATACCGTCTTCGATGTAGATCAACCGAATTCCCTTTGCTCGGCACGTGCAACAAATAGTAGGTAACGGGGGCTGCTGACTAGGATTGGAGAATTGACGAAGGGACCCCTTGCGACACCTGCTCTCTCTCTCTCTCTTTTTTTTCTCGGCTCGCGTCGCTTTGTATGTAAATAAGTTGCACCGTACCAAACTACCAGACAGGTACCGAGCCGTGTCTATAGCTTGGACAGTAAGTACCTCTTATTGTTGCGCCCGCCTATCGCTACCGGCTACGTCGACTAATATCGGCAAGATGCGTACAGGACACAGGATATAGGAGGTAGGACACGGGATACCGTCAGTACACCACTACTTATAACAACAGTAGGTAGGTCGATACGTCGTCACCCTTCTCTACGCAGTAGTGTATACCACAATAGAGGCAGGGTCCTGGGCAGGGAGATATGTATGTAGGTAGAATATAATCCGATGCAGCCTGCAAATGCAGACGCTTTGATGCAAGTCGCTGCAAGGTGCAGCCCGGGAGTCCGTTGTCGAGACTATACTTCCGCCCTGCTGACAATCATAGCCGTTATGCAGGTGGCCTGCGAAGAGGGGGAAGGCAGGGGGAAGGCAGCGTATGCGTATACGGTAGATTAAGCGGCTGGTCTGGATCTCCAGTGGCCGATTAGGTACTTAAGTAGTGATAAGGCAGGGTACTGATAGCGGGCGACAGTGGGAGGGATCGCACCCTGTGACGCCTGCAGGTCCGCAAAAGGCCGGGTCGAGTTGCTATCGTAAGGGGGCCACACCACAAGTCGGTCCAGAATTGCCTGTGTCTTACATATATATATATAGGTATATATATGTATGTATGGGTCTGTATGGGCCTGTATAGGTATGTATGTATATGTATAATAGGTAATAAATAAATAGGCTCACAGACAGTCGCCGTCAGACCGGGTGGTCGAAGAAAACCTTTTACTATAAGCTCGGGACGGAGAGCCAGATCAGGCGGTCTCAGATTTCAAATGTGCATATAAATGCAAATCTGGCGTCGGAGCTGTTGCGTAATCCTGTGCAGCCAATGCAGCCGCTTTGTTCAATCCAACTGACCTCTTCTCCTAGCGTCTTGTCAGTCAGAGGGACATCACGGCACTTAAGCGCATGCCGTCATCAGCCCACAAACGTTTGTGCGCCTTACAGGAGTAGGGATAGTAGGCCACACGCTATGCCTAAAGAATAGATGTAAACACCTAGCCGAATGGCTAGATTTTCACTGACTAGAAGAATAGGTAGATATACCTATGTAGGCAGCCAAATCCCCGCCGGTCAGGCGACGGTGGCGTGCGCTCGTTGATTGGATCTAGCTCGATAGCTTATTGATAGTGTAGTATAGGACAAAGAAGATGACAGTTGGCTTAGCACATGGGGGAGGTTGTAGGCAGAAACAGCAAGAACTCGATCCTTTTGTGAATTGGAATTTACAGGTGGGATGTGAAGGGAATTGAGAGAATATTGGGAGAATAATATAGGTTACATGTAGATTGGTAGGTAGTAAGAACAGGTATATATCTATATCTATATATATGAGCACCTGGGTAGTACTATCTATCTAATATGTAAGTCCATTCGCAGATCTTAAAAATTTTATCACAGGATTCTGCCCAAGCCATTGTGACCCGAAACAACGGCCCCCCATTCATGAGAATCGTAGGCCGAACGAAACGGGAAATGATGTCGTATCTTTTGCCTGTCTGCAGTTAGGCATAGCTTCCTCTGACCTGGTGCCTTGATTTTGTGAGGTAGAGACAGGGTCGGAGGGTCACTTGGTTCCTGTCGCGATCGACAAAGCTTGCCTAATTCGGGCATGTAAATTGCCAGCTCCATCGAAAGAATGCTATTCGGGGCAGTCCAGCGGAAACTACGATTATGGGCGATTACTAGGACGATCGTAGCCGGCCGTACCGCATAAATTCAGTGCAAATCAGAGGATATCTGGGCTGTCTATCTACACATAATAGCGACGCATAAGCTAGTATATAAGTAGATACCGCATTAGCGTATCCTCCGTACCTCTTACATCGTCGTATTATAGAGCTGAAAATAGATATGATACAGGTACAGCCCACCTGAGTACCTAGTAGGCACGTATGCGAAGCCAAACAATAAGACAATCTGAGTAGCATAGCATGAAAACAATAACGAGCCATGGCGTCTGTGTAAAGTAGTACGATAACATGTAGTGTAGTTACGCCGTGCTGACTGTACGAAACCTCCGATAGGCTGAGATGCTTGATACCATACAACATTCCCATGGCGCACCTTTTATGTGTGTCTCACGTACCTGATCTGACCCTGGTGGGCGACTGAAACAGCTGGTCAACCAGTCCTGCACATATGAAGATAATAGATCGAAACGGGGTGATTTGGGAACCGAAAGGGCTCCTGTAAAAGTTACCCAGTAAGATAAACTCGTCAATTCGGTAGGATGCCACATGAAACCGCCGACTGTCCCAGCCAGTTGTCACGTTCTCAAATCCAGTTGGTAGGTAACGAACATCGCACGAGGGGCGCTCGATTTCCTGTTCAGGCAAGATTAACTTTCCAGGTTGTATATCAGTCCCCTTAACAGAACGTTAACGCAAACGCTAAAACTGTGGCGATGCTGAGGCACCGTAACTAAGCGTATTAATTCGTTAGTAGTCCACAGACATTTTCCGTTGTACTTCCTAGCGCTTTTGTTCCCCTTCATAGACATACCGAGATCCCATGGGAGATAGAAAGCTGACGGCAAGAGACGTGTCCACGGACGGCTCCACGTTCGGATATCATCCAATTAGCGCCCATACTACCTGAGGCCTAGATGTACATGACCTAGTCGACAGTGTGTCGAAGATGGTAGGATTAAAGATCAGATTAGCCGACAATATAAGTATCTCTACCACCTACGATAAGTAGTAGGTTAGCTGGCCACCGTAGCAGTATACAAGATACTGCTCTCTTTCATAGCTCAAATGCTTGCGTGAAGAGACGTAGAAATAGGTAGAACAGGCAGAGATGACGCAATAAGGAACAAGGGCGAGTGCAGTTCACTAAAAATATGGGCCTGGGCAGCTACTAGGTATTGTGGAACTCCCACAATCCCCCCACGTGACTTCTTGTCGGGCCGTGGAGGCTCCGTCGAAATTTGCCATCGAAGACCGCTATCGAAACCCGCATCCAGTCCCCAGCTCGCAAGCTGCAGGAGGTGGAAGAGACGACCACAGCCAGGCCCATCTAAACCACCTTCGAGCCTCACGCGCCTCTCTATCATCTCTCCCCGACCCCCGAGACTCGTCGTCTTCGTCTCTAGCTAACGAGCCAGTCACCATGGAGACACGGCAGGCCCTGCTGCCTCTGAGCAGCCTCTCCCATGCGATCTCGCCCTCGGTCGCGCACTCGCTAGTATTCAGATCAATCGCAAGCCGACGGCACCAGTCGACGGCCTCGCGGACAAAGAAGATGCTCAAGATCTCGCCACACCCAGACTTCCTCACCCCGAGATCGGGCAATAACCACATAATCTACAACCCGCCCTCGGCGCCCGCCTCCGTCTACCACACGCCCTTCAAATTCCTGCCCAAGTCCGATCCCCGACGCCAGGCGAACCTGAGCCAACTACTGCGCTCTTCGACACACTCTGACAATTACAGCCCCCCAACGGCGGATTTACCGCCCACCGCACTAAAGTCAGAGACCCATGAAAAGAAGTACAACGTGACACGGGAGGAAGTCGACGAGATGCGGGAGCTGCGCGCCATTGATCCGTTAACGTGGAGCGTGCATAAGCTTGCCAAGAAATTCAATTGCACGCCACTCTTCGTCATGATGTGCTGCAAGGCGAGCCCCGAGCACAAGGAGAGGGAGCGCCAGCGTCTCGATGCCATCAAGGCGCGGTGGGGCAGTATTCGGACGAAAGCCCGAGAGGAGAGGACGAAACGGAAGACCCTTCTGCTCCAAGGCGCTTTATGATCGACGGAATGAAATGTGCCGGTCAACCGCTACGTGGTGTGCTTCTTCTATTTCGTGGAGGATCCAGATCGCAGATGAAAGATCGGCCATGCAACTTCGAGGGGTACGACGAGGGAAGAACCAACATATACACCTTGCAAGAAATTCTAGGCGTTGGAACGGAGTTCAGTGCACAGATTACACGGCTCCAGGAGGTGAGGGAGGGGGGAGCCTGGATTTTACCTTTAGCCAAATCCTACCTCTCATTGTATATCAGAAATGCGAGCCAATTCGTCACATCACAGCTCGACGCTCGGCCGCGTGCTAGTGGTTGTGTTTAATGTCTTTGTATAAGATCCCAGAAGAAGAAAAAAAAAAGAAACTCAAGAACCCCTTAAATGCTTGTTCGCTCAAATATCCCCTGCCATGACGATATGAACAAACGCCGAAATCAAAGGGCCTTACACCCCCTACCTAGCCCATGCGTAAACGCCTAAATTGCTTCGACCGTATTACACCCGTCCGTCCGTCCGTCCTCCTATCTATCCCTCGCCCCCGGTATCACTCTCCAGCACCATCCACACCAGCTGCGCTTGCCGCCCGAGATCTCCCGCTCGAGGATGCGGCCCCCGCTCCTCTCGTCCTCCCACTCGGGCACGCAGGCGCCGACCCGCATCATGCGCACGAGCTTGGTCTTGACGACGCCGCCGATGCCCTCGATCTCGTGGCGCGCATAGCCCGGACGCAGGCCGGGCCCGGCGTAACCCGACACGGCAAAGCCGACGGAATGCGCGTGTGAGTGTGGTGGGCTGGGTGTGCGGTAGCTGCTACTACTACTACTACTACTCTCGCTCGCGCTATCCGTGCTCAGCGGCGAGCCCGTTGTGAATGATGATGGTGGTGACGGTGTTGAAGTTGGTGAGGAATACTGGTTGAGCTGCTGCTGCTGATCCTGCTCGCGCGCGTCCGCGGCGTCGCAGTCCGTCTCCTCCGCCACGTCTTTGGCGCCTAGACACGCTGCCTCGCGCCCGCAGATCACGCCCCGGTCTCCTTCGCCTATGCCCGTGCCGCCTAGGACCTCGCCGTATTGGTTGCGCCAGCGCCAGATGCTTTTTTTCTGATGTTAGTTTTGTCGGGGAAGGCGTGATAGGGGTTAGGATGATGGATGGCAAGCCAGGACGATTTTTTTTTTAAAGGGGGAGAGGGGGAGAAAAGGAAGAAAAAAGGAGGGGCCGTAAAATGTTACAATGCAATGCAATACGTACGATCTGTAATCTTGATCTGCGCCGATTATGTTCCGTCCGCACGGATGACAGAGCCAGACGCAGTCGCTCTGACACGTGCACATGGCCCTCTGCATCTCGTCCGCCTCGATCGAGGTGCTGGGGAGCAAGGGCGGGTTCGCGAGCGCCGCGAGGGGTGCCTTCGTGCACGGGATGCAGAGCCGGCGGTGTCTGTCGCGGAAGGTCGATGAGCCCGGGGGTCGGATGATGCAATTCTATGTTACGATCGAAGTTAGTTTTGGTCGTGTATATATGCAATCCCTGAACATAATCCCTTTCACATTTCTTCCTGAATTTCTGAGCAATGGAAAAGCAGAGTAAAGTAGGTAAGTTGGCCAGTCACTTACACGACAGACGGGCCTCGCGCACCGCCGACACTCGGTGACCATGTCGCGCGCACAGCTCCCCTTGCGCCGATAGCTCTCGTTTATGGTCATGTAGTACCAGTTCATCTCGTTGTCCTCGGGCTCGAGCGGCGGCTGCTCCTTGTAGCAGTGCAGAGTGTGCGTGACCAGGGGCACGCGGTACTGCAGCAGGTTCTGGCGGATCTGGCGACATGTCCGCGAGAGGTTGTCGAGGGTGTTAAGGTCCAGCCACGACACGATCGCTATGACGATGCTGCGGTTTTTACGTCTGTCAGTCAATGGTTGTTCTCGCTCTGTAATGCATGCAGTGCCGGGGCCAACTCCTGCAGGGGGGTGTTTATATACAATGATATCAAAGGTCGTCAACACCGGTACTTATTTAAACACAACGTCGAGTGAAGACTGAAACGTTTACGTACGGATAACACCCGAGGGCCTCCGTCATTCGATTCCTGTTCAGATTCTCACGCACACCCTTATCAGCAGCAGCCGGATCTGGGGTGCCGCCCTCGACGACCGGGCTGTCCCGAGCATGTCCATTGGAGTTTGCGACAGCGAGGAGTTCTTGCTGCAATTGCAGCTTAGTTCTCTCGCCATCCCATTCGCCAGAATGTGCAATTGCTTGCGTCTGAGGCGGTTCGGACTCCTCGTCGAGATCTACAAAGATCGCCATCACCACTTGCGGACTTGCAGAGCAAGAAGTCCGGGTTGAAAGGGGGTTGACGATCAGCCAGCCCGATAAGAGAGATCCGGGCCGACTGCGGAGGGCGCTTGTTGGGGACGGAATTGACTAGACGGAAAAGGATGATAAGCTCTGGTTTTACAATGAAAAAAACGCTAGAAAATCTCTATATTCGCATGTCGAAAGAAAGCCAGCAGGAAACTGTATTTGGAGAGGAAAATGTATAAATAGAAAGCTTGAGGTCGTGGAGCTATGTATTACGCATGCGAGCTACACGGCACTGGCTCCCGAGTGCGGTCTGCGCGCGTCGCATAGAGCGAAGGATGGATGGGCTGGAGGGATGGCATGGGATTGACCCCCGTCGCATAATGAATGACCACAGAACCCTATCAACACCGCCTCCAACTCCGGGGACTAACATGTCCCCTCTATCTCCACCCGAGCACCCGAGACCTGTCACTTGTTAGGTCTGTCGGTAGGTAGCAGTCTTGCTCAAAGGGCTTGCATACTGTGGGGTAATGTCACAGTTATTAGGTAACAAGCGTTACACACTAATAAGACCCTGCCATGCCAGCCGACGGGATAGGTAGGTATGATGATGCTTGGATGTTGATGTGTCTGGCCTTCTGAGAACCCTATTGTTCTCCTAACTGCCTATTTCGAATTATATTTCTGAATGTTTTTGTTCATCATCCTAGGCGAATACGAGCAGTACTCAGATTCAATTTGAGTGCAGGACTCGGTGAGATGCTGGTGTTACCTGAGACAAGAGCCCTTCGGCTTCATGTGATTATGGCCCAGTTGGAGTGCTGAGTACCGACAATGGTATAGAATATCATCATACCGGGAGCCGAATTATACCGGAGATGTCAAAACCACGCCATAGTTTTGAGAGTAGACAAAATAATAAGAAGGAGAAAGTTGTCTCGGGGTATCTCCCTATTTCAACGCCAAACGCCACTAAATCCGGCCAGTTTAGAATAATTACTCTGGAGACTGAGAGCCCGGCACTTTAATTCCCATTCCGCAGAAGATCTGCACTTACACGCTCAGGAAGACTGTGGCATCAGCTCGTTGATGGCTTCCCAGAGCCCTCCCTTCTGATAGGCAGAACCAGGTGATGGTCCAGGTGGCCATTTTCGTAGCGCCATTGTATCGATCTTCTCAACAGCCTCTGCAACTGACCTATATGGCATACTTGTTAACATCTTTGCGGAGGAGCGGGAGTGGGTGTAAATAGGGAAGCCAAAAGATGGCGTACCCGAGTGTGCCATGTATAAGGAAGCCTTGAGATTCCATCTCTTCTGCAATCTCGAGTTGGTGGTTGTCCATGAGCCCTGGGTTTGGAACCGCGACCAGCTTGGAATCAAATTCGAGAGCTCCGATGATGCTGCCAGATCCTAGCGTAGAGAGTGAGCTATTTCAATGTCAATAATGGTAGGAGATTAGAACACACCTGCATGTGAGATTATAACTCCACACTCTCGTTTGCCATTATTATTTTCATCATCGTCACCACGGGAAGCCAGTGTGAAATACTTGTTGAGATCGGGCGCATATGAGAAGGCCGTGATCTTCACGCCATAGGAGTTTTGGCTATCATTGGGAATTATGGTCTCGAAATATCCCAGGTCAGGGCCGCACTGGACGATGAGGTCCGTGAATTTTAGGGACCCAAGTGTCGTGAGGAACTTGGGAGACACGACTTCTTGCAGAAGATTTCTAAAACCGGCAGTGGCGCCAATAGTTACGAACGCAGTTCGTGTGAGCTTTTCGCGCACGTTGTCTGGCTTGGCTTCCGACATGATGTGTGATTTGAGCTGTTGAGAGAGGTTTAGAGAGGTTCTGAGGATGATACCCAAGGTAAGTTTTGCTGTTTATGTCCTTTATTTGTCCACAACGCCTCAGCCCGTCGTGGGTTTCATAAATGCTTTCATCAATAGTAGATCGCGAAGATAAGTAAAATTATCCATTGAAAGCACCAATGCCACCTCTAGATAGTCGAATTTATCTTAAAAAATATTGTGAAACCTCATTAACATCCTCAAACTTGAAGCACAAGCATCTTCAGTGCAGATACCAGTGACCCACGCCAAGAATTAGTGCAATTGTGCAATTTTTGATTGGCTGGCTGACCCGGCCAATCAAATTGATTCGCTCTTCTTTCGCATCCCCACTAAATTTTGAGTAGGTATTCAAAGTCGTCCTCGCAACAACGATACATTCATTGTCAACTTACTGCCAATACGATTGCACACAGGGACGGTTGGCACGGCCATGGCTTCTGCAGTGCAATCGATGCGGCTGTGCCTGCGTGCAGCAAGCAGGCGAGCAGCGACCCCGGCCACTGTCGTACCGCGGCATCGCCCCACGATTCGTACCTTTTCATCAACTCATTTCCGACGTCAGCCTGCAGCCAACAGGGACGAAGAAGACGAGCTCGAAGACGAAATGGAGAAAATAGAAGAAGAAGATGATGAGGAGATCGACCCTGTCCAACTTCAACGCGCCCTTAGAGAATTTCGTCAAGATAGCGATTACCAAAAGGCCAGGCAACTGCAAGAGCGAACCGTCAACAGTATGGGCGGAGTGTTCACCGAAGCGATGCGAATGCCGAGGCAGCCGTCTAGATTGTTCTGGGCTGAGGAAGAACCTGACAAAGAGATGCTAAACGAAGAACTGGATGTCGATCAGTTTGACGAGGATGATATCATGTCGCTAGCACATGCCAAATTTGAAGAGCACCGTGAATACAGGGAGTATGCCCGTATTGCTGCCTGGCAGATGCCCCTTCTCTCAAGTAAGGGCCTCACTTACGACGAGACTGCCTCTTAGTTACTGACCAATGTTTGCAGAGCTGGCAACTCCTTTTGAAGCACCTACGGATCAAGAACCTTTGCGATTCCGATACACGAGCTATATGGGCGAGTTCCATCCTGCGGAGAAGAAGGTCGTGCTCGAGTTCTCTCCAAATGACATGCCTCTAGACGATGCGCAAAAACAGAAGCTCAGGAAGTTATTGGGACCCCGTTTGAATCCTGAGACCGATATCGCCAAGATGAGTTGCGAGCAGTTTGAGCACCCGGCGCAGAACAAGAGATATCTTGGTGATGTTGTCAATAAACTAGTTGCACAGGCAAAGGTACATATATATGTTACATCATTATCCCCAATTCAACTGACCGACTGAACCTCTACAGGACCCTACGGATATGTTCGAAGACGTCCCTCTCGACACGAGACACCACACATTCAAAGTCAAGCCCAAGTTCCCCAAGGAGTGGCGGCTGACAGAGGAACGACGAAAGTTCCTCGAGGACACAAGGCAGAAAGCCCTGCTCCTCGACCAAAAGAAGGAAGAAGAGGGCACATTAGTCGACGGTGCGGAAAGGATCCAGGCGTTCTTCAACCCCCCTCCTCGACCCAGCTCCTCGGCAGCCCCCGAAATGGCTCATGCCCACCTGATTCAATCGTTGTCAGCGCCTCCACCGAGGAGACCGCAGCGCATTTAAGGCGCTAGATGTGTAAACATATCATGTGTATAGTACTGTGATGTAGAACTGCATCGGCTCTAAGGAGTCTGGTTGAACAAATACAATCAACATTACCAAAACACACTAATCATTATACACCTCTAAAAGAACTCTAGAAGGAGCGAAATGCATTCATATCATTATTATGTAATTATGTAAGACAACAATGTTTGTTGTCTTTGGCCAGGCAGCCCAATGGTAGGCACGTAGTTTAATTAGAGTGTTTGGTAATAGGTCCTACAAACATTTGAAGCTCCGATATGTTCCTTTTCCATCAATACCTATTTACCTATGTAGTACATAGAACTGTTTCTACTCTCTTGTTTGCATCTTATTTTTGACCCGAGAACGGTAACTTATCACAGGTAGTTACCTAGAGGTACCTATGGTCCAGGCGTCTACGCAGGTACCGCAAAGGTGTCTGAGCTGCAGTCACACGGGACGCCACCCAGATACCCGCGCCTGCCTCAACGCATGTTAGTGTAGGCTACAGCGGATTTCGGCCATCAATGGGGGCAAGCACAGACCAATAGACAGACCAACAAGCAAACACACCTGTTTTCTGCCGCGTCCTACCGCCCCGGGCCCCTTCTGAGAAGTCTATAAATGCCTGTCCTCCCTCCCAGGCTTTTACCTTTCCCTTCCTTTCTTCTTTAGCTCTCTTTGCCTTTTGGCTTAGATCAAGTGTAGTATCTGTTCTTTTCAGTTTAATCTCTGAAAGAGTCCTACTTGGACTCAATCGTGATTATTCTAATTTTTGCCTCTTGGGAGCGCATCCTCTGTGCTTGCGCATGATCGCTCCCACCGTGTCCCTGGTATTACACTGCCTCCAGGCGACGCGAACTTCGACCTTTTCACTTTTCATTGCAATCTACAGCTTGCCTGTGGATGTAAAGAAGAGTCACCAGTGGGTGCAATTCGAGGATATTGAATGAGCTTGACGGCATTTCATACTGGCAAGGGAAGTGTCGTAGTTGCCTAGTCTAGAGGAGGCCACTATGAAAGGCGTATGCCTGTGATGAGGCAGCTTGACTAGGAGATATTGAACACATTGAGGATCTTTCATCTTGGAGCGTAGTCATAAATAGAGTCTCGAGTTTGGTTATGACAGCCTTAAAGTATTACCAGCCCTTAGTTGCAGAGAGAATTGGACAGTTAGATACCTAAAGCGTGAATATCCATTTGCATGAAGATTCTTGTGCAAGTCTATTCTCGACTACATTTAATATCATTACCCGATCAACGCGCCCACATTGGAATTTCCACTCTTCATATTCTACAACTCCCGTCTCCCCAAGCACACTGGCCAACATGGCGAGTGATAACATTCCCAACATGATTGACCCTGCCATCTTCGAATATCTCAAGGCTCACGGCGAAGAAGAGATTGAGGTTGGCGACAAACTTTTCCAAATCACCGCCGCTCTCAACCGTAACATCTCTACATGCCAAGGTCTCCTCAGCCGCATTCACTCCACACCAAGCTCGAAGTGTATGTATCCTCGATATTCGTGATAACCGCTTTTTCTCTATTGTTGGTTGCTGACTGATCCTGGCCAGTGGCACCGCTGCTCAAGCAGGTTGAGGAAACTGGCATTCAGCCCGAGATCGAAGGTGTGGGAGATCTCGCCCAGTTCGCCTCAAAGTACCCGTACTACAAGTATGCACATGCCATGTTTAGAACCCCTCTTCGTAGCACAAATTCTGACTCTGGAGTAGATACAATTCTAGATGGACCCGTAGCGTCCAGAACGTGGTTAACACGATCCTCCTCACAGCCTGGCTCGGCGGCATGGGCACTGAGTCTCGTCCCGGCGAGATAGGCCGCCTTCTGACCATCGAAGAGATTGGAGAGATCCTGAAGGGTACGTGGTAACACGACAGATAACATCATGGGTAATCCATGCATTCGGAGACACGCCCATTAACGTAGTCATGTCGCAGTACCTGTCAACCTCAAGGACCGAGACTCCTTCCACGTCACCATCGAGGAGTATCTACTAGCGCTCACCGATATCACTGAAGAGCTCAGTCGTCTAGCTATGAACTCGGTGACTATGGGCGACGTGGCGCTGACGGTGCGCATCAGCAGCTTCATCAAGGACCTGTTCGCGGGCTTCCAGCTGCTCAACCTCAAGAACGACATCGTGCGAAAGCGCGTCGATGCCGTCAAGTATCACGTCAAGAAGGTGGAGGATGTCATCTACGATCTCTCCCTACGGAATCTACTTCCCAAAAACGAGTGAATCTCGGAGAACTTCAGAGCCGAGTCCTTTCATCCCGTAGTCGTTATATCCCCATCAGCTCCTAGTCAGTATAAATGCGGCGTTTTGTCATCGGCAAGCGCGTTGGGACACGGTAGCTAGCAGACAAGGATGGGGATTCTGCAGAGCTATATAATCGTATCACGTTCGCAAAAAAGCAATTTCATCAAGAATAGGACGGGATACTAGATAGTATTATCGACCTAGGTTGGCACAGTGTGACCAATCTAATCATTCTCGTCAAAAATAGACACGATTAATGAGAGATATAGCTCTAGGTTATTATTCTGCTGAAAATCCATGATAGCAACCTACCTATCCTACTAAGCTCGCAGAGGTAGAATGTTGTGTCGTCACATTTCTCATCTTCAAGGTGGGCTGGTGGGAGAGCTTCCCATATCAGCTTATCGCTTATCGATAGGATTGAGCTCATCCAGGTATCTAAAAGCCAAGTGAATTGCACTTACAGTGACTTTTAGAGCTCCATGTGCTCCTTTGTGCATCATCCATTCATTTCTTGACATGATGAACGTTCAAACGAACTGAACCCGCGTACACGAGAGACGACTTGCCGCATAGTACGCGTCTTCCGTCCAGTATTCCGCAAGCCTAATATTACTTAATACCTTAATATACCTTGCTACAACATCTCACATAACAGAAAACTAGGTAGAGCTCTTTACTATGTCGCAAGCCTTAAGGAAGGGCGCAGCAGCAGTTGCAGCCCCAGAGCCAGCAAAGACGAACGAGACAGATTCCCCAACACACGCAATCCGAACAATACCGTCTCCATCAGCGCAAGCGCTACGCCATGCCCATCCAGCGATTCTCCTCGGTTTATTTGCCGCAGGGTTCCGCGCGCTGGTAGCCGACCCCGTGTCAACGATGCAGAACTCGCTGCCCGTGGTCCTGGCGCTGCAGGCGGCGTACACGATCATCTGCCTGCCCGCCGCGGGCTCACAGGGCGCAAAAGCAGCTAAGAAGATGCGGCCCGGCGAGAAGAAGAAGACGACGGGCTCGGAGGTCGCTGGGCCGAACATCGCTGTGGTACGTCCCCATGTCGCTGTTAGCGTTATTCCATCTAGGGCTACAACTGACGGGATGCAATCCCAAACTTGCAGACGACCCTTGTAGCTCTTGTGCTGTCGATTATTTCCGCAGGCGCCCTCCACGTGCTGTTGGTGCTCTTCGGCGCCCCGTTCCTGACGCACCTCCCGCATACGTTTCTCTGCTCTCTCCACCTGTCGCTTCTAGGGCTGTACCCATTGTTTTACACGCGCGGTGTCGCCAGTAAGGACTGGCTTGAGATTCTGAGCGCCAGGGCCCCCTTTGACGAAGCCTTTGGCGGGCTGGTCGGCGCAGGCGTGGGAGCTTGGCTCGGAGCCGTGCCGATCCCGCTCGATTGGGACCGTGAGTGGCAGAAGTGGCCTGTGACTATTCTTTGCGGTATCTATGCTGGATATACTGTAGGGAAACTCATCGGAGGGACACTTGCATTTGGCAAGAGGTTTGGTGATCCTGAATCCTCTTGATGGAGGGACATAAATATTTTTGAATAAAATAATTAGCCGATATCAATTTTGAAATATCTAATCTACGGACTTGGAAATGGGGTCTATCTACCCCAACTGCCTCAGGTGATTCTGATGAAAAGATTGAGATAGTGCGCTACAACAGCCTCTACTACTCTACGTTGGCTAAGTATAACATCATTTTTAATTCAGACGATCTAACTCTGTTACACCACCTCTATAATTTTACAGGTGCGTTAGATATCACACTCTAATTAGCTTTAATGATCTCTGCAGACTCGCTTTAGTTTGTAGCCCAACTACAGAATGATGCCAAAAATACGCTGTAGCACTTGCATAGCGGTATCTGTGTGAATTAATATGCGAAACTATACTGAACTACCTATTCGTTATTGGTGAGTTTCCATCAGTATTTGAACAAGATTTGATATAGTTACTTTATAAATAACCTATTAGGACCAAGGTCTCCTTTTTAACTTCACTTTACGTCTTTGCTCGCCGCGCTAGTGCCCCTATTACAACACCTAGGGAGATGGAAACACACATTCTGTACCACAACTTGCTAGACAGAGCACAGTAGATCCAAAAAGGAAAGTGTAACGATATAATTGAGCATCATAAGGTGCAAAAAGACATTATAGCAGAAAATTTAGTCGTACCGTGGATCGAACACGGAACCGTCTCGGGACAATGTACACATACTTGTGAACGAGAAATCATAACCATTAGACCATACGACTTTGTGCACAAGTTCTATGTAGTAATTCCTCCCTTGACGGAAACTCTCCGAGTATTCTACGATGCGATCGGCCGCGGAGCATGATACTTGGTAGAACAAAAGTTTATCCTTCTTGGAAACGATCAAGGAAGAAATAAGATCATTCTCAACGTACAGCGGCTCTAACATGACCGATCACCACGCAGCACAGTAATTGCCACCCGGCATTAACAGGCTGGTATAGAGAGACCGGGGGATGACCGACGGGTTGGCTTAGCTCGATGCGGACGCTATACCGAGAGCTTATTCACCTTGGGAGTCGATAGCTCCAGATGTTCATTTACCCGAGCTACCTATGTACTACTTACAACGTAGGTCTAGATGACTGGTTGCCTGAATTACGCCTCCTTAATGCGGCGGAGGGGTTGAGTTACCAGGATTGACGGGCTGGTCCCCAAACCTGTATACTACACCACTTTCAGGAAGGTGTGCTAATAATAAATACACCGATGTGTTAGCTACTGAGAGGCTACATTCTCGCCTTGGTAGTCTCCATGTCTGTAAGGGGTGACCCTCTTCCATTAGCGAAGCACTGCGTCAACCAGCAATGGCTTGAAGGGTTAGTGCTTGAATCATCCTAAGGGGGCAAGATCGTTATGTTGCG
This sequence comes from Xylaria sp. FL1777, assembly GCA_022578965.1. Taxonomy (NCBI): domain Eukaryota; kingdom Fungi; phylum Ascomycota; class Sordariomycetes; order Xylariales; family Xylariaceae; genus Xylaria; species Xylaria sp. FL1777. The sequence goes on along the minus strand of MU400544.1, from coordinate 241,897 downwards.
AATAGGTCATAGTCTTCTATATCGGACTTAAAGGCTTCCGTGGGCCGTAACGCTAGCATGTCGTTATGCCACTGCATGTTGGAACTCATAACAATGACTTTCTGCGCATAAAATAATATTTTGCGAATGGTAAAAAAAAAACATAGTCATGTCATAATATCTCGAGCCTGATATAGTTTTGTCGTTTCACTTGTTACGCGTTGCTTGTCAAACTGCCTATGTGAGTAAAACTAGACCACAGCAAATATAATCGCTGTCTCTTATTATCCTCAATCGGCGCCCATCCACCCTCCATTCAACCAGCAACTCGTGGCGCTCTTGGAGTTGGTGCTCACGGTCGTCTTAGTTGAACTATGATCAAAGGTTAGTATCCCACAGACACTTTTCGACTGGACACCATCGCAGGTCTTTCTCGGCGCTTGACGAGATTGGGGGAAGGAGAGGGGATAGAGTAGTTGACGTACATGGCTGTGACTGTCCCAGTAGCGTGCGATGTTGAATACGACAAGCTGGTCTGCGTGACCGTAGCCTGAGGCCTAGTGATCGATACGGTGGCGCCGGGCTTTTGACCGCTGCAGACGATTGAGGGTTGGGGAGTCCTGGGGGTTGATATTAGTATAGCCAGGAGAAAGAAATCCCAAAGCACGTTGTATCGGAATAGAAAGGAAGTGACGAATGTGTGTTCATGAGTGAGCATAACGTACACTGTAGTAGTGGTAATCTTGATAACTGTGAGGAATTGTTAGTTCTAGTAGTCAAGAGAGAAAGTAGGATGAGTTAGTGACATACCATTCTCCGTTACCGTTGGCGTAGGGAGTACCGTGATATTGGTGCTCGTCACGGTATATGTCGTCTCCGTGACAGTAATTGTAGTAGCAAGAAGAACTTTGACGACTTCCTGCACACGTGTCGTCGCCGTATCTGCTACTCTGTCAGTTTCGGCAGCCGGCTGAGCACAGAAATTCCCGACGCAGATAGTCGGAGTGGGTAGGTCAGGCGGCAGACCACAGGCGATTCCGACGCAGAGCGTGTTCGACGGCTTATCCGTAGTGTAATGACAGTAGGCGGTCTTCATGATAGTGGTTGTGGATGATTTGGTAATCGTTTCATCCGTCGTTGTGCGTACTACAACCGAAGTTATCAAGATGGTGGACTTCGTCGGGGTCACTGTCACTGTTGTCGTCGATCCACTGCACGGCGTCGTTATCGTCCCAGGAGCCAAGACCAGAGTTTGCGTCTGCGTCCCTACGGTTGAGAAGATGGCTGCGAGAATTAACAGTTAGAAGAAGACCAATTCAGCTTCATGACATTAGTAGTTGAGGACGTACTTGTTGGATTGGGTGTGCTGGTGATTCCCACAACTACAGTGGGGGTAGCCTGTTGTTTTCCCAAGGTTAATTAGGGGGTTCTGGATGATGACTGCTGCGAAGAGTCACATACGGTGACGACCACGGTAGAGGGTGCAACCAGGGTCAGGTTGATTGTTCTTTGAACAGCTACGCTCGCTCCAGAAATAACGATCCTCCATTGGCCCGACGTCATAGAAGAGAACGCTATCGCGCTGTTTAAGACTTAGTATTTGTGCCTTACTATGATGAGAAAGAGCAAGAATTTCCCTCACCATGTTGACGTCTGCTCTTGGCCATCAGGTGTTGTGTTGATGGCAGTGCAAGTATATTGGTGTCCAACCGGGTCAATTAAGACAGGCTTTACTGATTCCTGGGTACAAGCTGACAAGTATTAATACACAATGCATTTAGATATTTAAGTGAGTGACAATACCTTGGAATACTGATGTGAAACTGAATAACTCATCAGAAGATGGATCGATGTTGTACGAGCCTCCATTAGAATAATCAACTCCGTAGACAGCACACGCAGCAGAAGCCCGGAGAGCCAAATATCCCGCCACTAGACAGAGCCGTGCAATTCTTGAGGCCATCCTGATTTCCTCTTTGTTATTTGTAACCTTCCGAGTAATTTCCCCTTTAGCTACAGATCTGCGTTGTGCTTGGGCCGGGCTGGCTTTTATAGCGTCAATACGGAGTTTATACCTTTGGATGCCCCGGAAGACTCTAGTTACATGAGTTCGATTTTCTCACCATCGAGCAATATCACGAAAGCTAATAATAGTAATTTGATGGTATGGTTGTGTTGTACAAGTGACCATTGCAGGTCCAAAGACCTGGCACTACTGGACGTATCCATTAGCGAGGCACACCGAAGTCGGTAGCGATGTAAGAGCATGCCATTTTGCCTATGACGAGCTTGTTTCCAGACCGAGGTATTGCAATTGGGGATAGACCTAGACCTTGGTCGGTTATCTAGGCGGCCATGGTATGGCACGGCAAGGTTACCAGGCTGGACTGCTCCGCACGGCAGAGAGCCAAGGTGCAGGCAACCCAAGTTGAGCTTTATGACCTGTAAGCTCACCTGACTTGAAATGCCTTATATAACCTGGAGACGTGACTGGATGAACAGTTCGCGGTAGGAGAGCCTGCTGCAGCTCGCATGTAAGATTAGTATTCGGGTAGTTCTATGATAATCCTGGATATATGCTGATTCCGAGCTGATATACTAGTACGTCTGCTAAGTATCTATTGTGGCATGGTTGCTGGAGTTTTACTTGGGTTGTTTTTATATTTCTGTCCTTGTTATTGGTCGATGGTAACGTTGCTTCCGGAGCTGATACCGTGAATGCAACTTTAATACCTTTACTTAGCAAGATATAGCCTAAGTAATAGAACGACGATATACCTAGATTCCGTTTCGTTCAGCTATTAGAATTCGCTAATAAGTTTGGGGCAAGGCATACTGCTAGTCTCCGTGAATAAGACAGGTTTACTTGTAAGAACTTCCCTGAATATGAATATAGACTACCTAGCTAGTCATCAGGGATTTTCGTCTTGTTCATTAAGTCTATTTGATCGACAGGTACGATAGGGCGAGATCATCACCAGCTAGCTGTGCCTCCACATACATTTTGCCTGAATATCTTGCATAGCTACACCCAGCTAGAATCTTCCGGTATCTCAGCTGCCCGCAGCACTCTCGTAAGAGCGATGAATATGAGTCGATTAATGACCCATGGACTAAACCTTCATGTTACTTCATAAAATATCTTTCGCATATGCTCACTGTAGTCGTCAATAATGTAACCCACACCCTAACGCCGTTCGTATCCTATCCTGTTTTCCGGACCATACCAATAAGCACACCCAATAGAACCCGCGTAATATATGCCACTCATACAAACTGTCTAGCTCCCTGCGGAGGAGCACCCCAGCGGGTAGGCGTCGCCGGGTCTCCAACCATGTAGGCAGCCGGTGGTTGCGCTCCGGGTTGATCACGACGCCAAGGTTCCAAATCGTACCCGCTGGGTTCGACGATGGTGGGCTCTTTCGTCTTCTGCATGAGCTTTTTGAAAAGCTTCCCCGCAACCAAAATCAGAAGGAAAACCGGCAACACGAAGGAGACGACCCCAAGGAGTGCGAAATCGTAGCCGGGCGACAGGGCAAGCGGGAAGCCACTATACATAGATTAGGAATATGCTACGGGGAAAAAGGGGGAAGGGAGGGGTACTTACACGAAACCATTCACGACGCCCAAAAGTATGACCAAGCGCCCGAGCCACACGTGAATCGGCGCCATCTTGGTTGGTTGCAGTGTCTTCTTATATATACGATGGTGTAAGAACCCAAGCATGAACTGGGCAATGACGAAGATGAAAACCAAGATGCCGATGATCTGATGCGGCGTATTGAATTTCTTACTCTGTGAAGCCAAAGTCAGCGAATAGACCCTCAAATCCAGGTCTCTCTTTTTGCTCTCTTTCTCTCTCTTTTTTTTTTTTTTTTTTTTTTTTCCCCAAAAGATATTCGAAATGATTCAGTCTAGGACAGCGATGAGAACTAACCCTATTGTAATACGTGCTTATGACAAAGCCCAGGATCGCCCCGACGAGGACCAGCCCAAACGCCACGGTCTGATTGATGGCATGCCCCCGGACAGACCCGCCGACTCGCAGCACCAAGATGCCGAACGGGTACATCCCCACGAACGCAAGTACCATGAACACAGCGTGTAGAATGGCCTTTTTATCGACGTATCCGGTCTCCGCCGACCGCAGCACAGCGCCGACGGACGTGACGTTCTCGCTGGCCGGGATCACAGGGACGCCGCCGGCGCCCGTGGCGTGGACCAAGTCCATGGTGAACGCGCCATAGCTCGCATGGATCTTCACGGATAGCCTGGGGTCGTCACTCGGCATGGCGTCACCGCTGGGGCCCATGGCATAGATCATGTCCTGGGCGGAGCTCGCGACATCGATGCTGCCGTCGCCGGGCCAGGCGCGACAGTTGGCGCACACGCCGTTGAGGACGAAGGTGGTGTCGTTGAGCAGGCCCGTGCCCGGCAGCGCCTGGACGGCGATGGCGGCGTCGTAGACGGGCTCGCTGTGGCCGTGGCTCCGCCGCGGCGAGATCGTCACGCTGTCGCCCGACGCCGACGGGTACGCCATTAGGATCAGCGGGTTCCCGCCCATGGTGCTTGCGCCGAGTCCCACGGCCGCCCAGGAGGTGTATGCTGGGAAGGCCAGCGAGAAGAAGAGGTCCGAGGACGACGAGTTCTCGGGCACATTGAGGGCGAATGCGAGGTCGCTTTGGGGCGAGACGAAGATGGATGCCGATGCTGATGCCGCTGCTGTCGCTGTGAGCGGGAGTGCTGAAAATGTGTTAGTAGGTCTGCTTGTTTCTCGGGCCCTTCGTTTACATTGCGTTTGACGGGGGAATTGTCACAACAATACTCTTATTTTCGGAGAAGTCTGCCGAAATACATCCCACCTACCTGTTAATGAAGCCAGAACCAGCTGGCGCGTAGATATCCGCATCTTGAATGAGATAATAAGAGAATCACGCTCGGATCAATCACCTCTGAGCAGCACACTGGTATTCCCTTTTGTAAGTCGTCCGCTAATAACAATATATAAATCAAAAACAAAATCAGAAGGACAGCGAGGAAAAGTTCATCATTGAAGTATCAAGAGCTATGGAAAACGACATGACGTCCCCCCCACCATAGCGCAAGCCTATTCTATTTATTTCCCTTCCCAGTATTCACTCGTCCCGTTTGTAGGTACTGGTGGTACTGGTGGTGCAGCAACACTTGGAGGCAGAGTTGGTTTCCCAAGCCTCAGTCCGCAGGCATAGGCGGTAAGGGCACCTTCTCAAAATGCCACGGTGAGTGGTGATTGGTAGGTTGCAACGAAGATGTGCTCTGGTGGTCGGCGGCAAGCTCCTTGGCTCGCGGTTGGCTGGCGCAACGTGTGGCACACCATGAAGTGAGCGCTGACTGGACAGACCCCCTGGATTGTGTGATTTACGCGCCGGCAAATGTGATCTCCCGGTACTGTGTGTATATGCCTGCTTACATTTGGGTCGACTCTAATTGGATCGTAATGATGGACGCCTTGATAGCCATACCGTACTGTAAGCTGTGCAGCAGATCGGTGATACATGTATGCTTCTCTTACTGGATTAGGATATTGAAGGTAAAAGCACTGCCTCCATCAAATGGAGTTGCATCATTATGTGTAGGTGGGCCTCGTCACTCTTACAGGTAGCACTCATATTTCGTAGCTTACATAATAGAAGACTAACACGATGTACATTTAAATGCAAAGCTTCAGCCTCAATGACATTAAGTAGAAGCCTAGCAGGAGTATATTGATGATATTCATTTCACTCTTTGTGCATATATACAAGTTTTTTTTTCTTTACATAGGTATATATAATCAAAATTCGTCTTATGAAACGTTTGGTATAAGCTCAAGATATAGACCTTATACGCCGTTTAGTTGATTTTGGGCATCGATGGCTTCACCGAGAGAGACATAATCAAGCTATATAGGTCCTCATTAGCATCAAAATTTCCCTATCTCACAGCATTGTGCAGGATGGCTAGCTTACTAGTACTACATTGGGGACACGACCATACAGCGAATTGCAGGTGTTCGCTTGTGCGGTAATCGAATCGACCGAGTTGGTATCGGCTGCGTTAACCAAGTCAGGAAGACTGATGCCTAAGACTTCGTAATTCCTGTTGTGATTTGCGAGAATCATACGGCCATCAGCAGAGGCACCGGCAGGTCGGTCGACATTACAAACGCTCAACTGGGCTTCCTGAGGATCAAAGGGCGTTTCAAAGTAATAGGCAAATTCATCGAGGATGTATGGGACCTTGCTAGTATCGGAATTGTAGTCTAGTGCGTCGTCAGCTGGCGGCGCAGAGGGGATGATGGAGGGTATTGCAAAGCAATGGAACTTACCCATGAACACAACAACCCTGTTTCCGCTTGAGATCAGGTCTCCCAACGTCGGCCAATCATCAAATCCGAGTGTAGCAGAAGGCGTGAAAGCATAGGAGTCTAGACCTACAGCCTTGAAGGCGTCGTCAAACTTCGTGATGTCAATTGCATCTCCGTTCGTAATCAGTAGCGTCACCACATCATCCGGATGACCGTCAACCCATGTCTTCACAGTACTAAGGTAACTTTGAAGAGTGCCAGCATCCAACAAATCGCATGACTATGGAAACTGTCAGCGGGACTCTTGAATTCATCTTGCTGTAAACAATTGTTCATCTTCCATGGTGAGATTGGCGATGGAACGCTAAGCACACCAACTACACTTGCACTTGGCTAGGGAGTTTCTGTTTGCTTCACTTACTGTGTGGCAATTCTCAATGGTGCCGTCTTTATCATGCGTTTGGGTCGTTAGAAACCTGATGCCTTCGTTGAGTTGTGCCGAAACTGATGTAAGTTGATTATCCGATGGTCCAAAACCAACGAAGCCTGAATTATGCGACCCAACAAAGGTCACCTTGCTGTACGACTTATCACAATACGCGGAATTTCCGTTGCAGTCGGCCGCGGCACTCGCAGCGAGGCTAAGAATGGACAGAGTAGTCGTTCGCATTTTTGCTAGTTAGGCTGCAGTCTAGGCAAGGCCAATACCAGAGGAAGTGTAAGGCCAATTTATTGACGCGAATATCCCCTTTTCGCAGCACGCCTAGATGACACCGTACTGTATCGCGCGTGCGCCTAGCCCGTGAATGCTGGAAAGACTCGTATCTCCCCAGAGCTGTCATGCGGAGGCGCCCTTCGCTTCTTTGTATACTAGGTGACCATCATGGACCCCGAATAGCTTCGCATAAACAGGACCAGGATAGTGCTCAGGGGAGCAATGATCGCCAGGATGAGACGCCAGCTACTAGCCAACGGTCTGCGACAGCTCAAGCACGCCGCATCACGAGCCAGTAGCATGCTGGCAGTCATCTCGAATAGGAAAAGCAATTTGAATGCAACCTTCCACCTTTGAATCTCTGATCACTAGGTCGTGATTGGGGAAAGACTGAAATCCGGCAAATGTCAAAGTCAATCGGGCCGTTGGCTTGTCTTGCAGCTTGCATCCTCCATCCTCCACAACGGCTACCAGTGCCTACTTAGTCGAGGATGTCCGAGATTCATCAGGAACGTGGATCTTGGGTATGGTTATGGTTTGTTCTGTAAATCGGAAATCTTAACCTCTTTTGGTAGGCAAGGCGGTACTAGTACTGCTACCGACTCCGCATGAGAGCGCCATGAGGGGACTCTGGTACTCCAAATTAGCCCCTCATTGCATTTTCGGCACACATACATATAGCATTACTTTGGGTTTCCTATTAAAAAGGGTCCTAGCACCCCTATCAACAGAGGGTTTGTATACAGAGAAGTGACTTGATTTTACGCTCCATGTTTGCGTCGGAACTCTCGTGACTTGCAAAAGACGTTCACCAACATGGTCACCTGTCATAGGTCATGTATATGATAGTACATCGTGGTACTGATCTAGTGGTCGATACGATAGGGTGTGAACTGACTGGACTAAGGTTTCCTGTAGGGCGTTTATATGAAACCTGGTACAACGAGAAATTTTGTAGCAGTTAATATCGCGATATATCTAGACCTCATGAAAAGCGTTGACGGACAACTTCAAGGGGATACTGTGTTCGAACGTAGTGGTCTTTGAGCCTTAACAAGCTCAACTTGCTTAAAGCTTAGACAAGTATGAAAATGTTAGCAAGTCGTATCGTTAGCAACGCCCTAGAGAGTCCGCCCTATGGGCGAATTAGCAATCGTAGGGCGGCAATGATCCGATGAGTAGGTTCTATAAAGATGAACCGAGCAACGCGGAATAAAATGTATATCGTGTATTCGATCGGCATGTCCTTCAAGGAAGCCACACCTAGCTAAGAGGATTAATCCAAAGCCGAGTTAGGAGTTTTGCTAAGTAGGTGATACTATTCAGGTTATCAACTCTTGCATATACAAGAACTGTAGCAATCCAATAAATGGTTTCTGGTACCGTATGTAGATGGGGAGATTGGGTCAAGATAGGTACAGTAGAAGAGGAGCGGCGAAACGTTAGTTTAGGTAAGTATCTAGGTAGATCATTGTTGACTTTGCTTAGAAATAGGGTGATTCCGTAGTCGATGTGGACTCAAAATTGTCACTAATACCAGCTGGTCCACATCGTCTGATGAGACTCGTGGTTTCATGGCTCTTGCCTACGTATATGCTGAGGCCGATATGTCCGTAAGGAGATGGAACAGAGGAAGAATGAATAAAGATAATGTGGCTGGTAATAGTGGATTTTGCCGATGTTGCAATCTAAAGATGAGCTATCTCGACAGACTTTGTCGCTTAGATTAATTATCTCGTAGCCGGACAAAGGAGTGGTAATATATCTGATTTTAATCAACTTGTCAGAGAGATACGTTTTGGTTTGAGGTAAGTAATATGTATTTAGTGTAGGACATTTACATATTTACATGCCTTCTGGTAGGTAGTTTTCTAATATGAAAAGATGGAAACCGCGTCCAAACACGACCGATCTCGGAGCGCAAGCCAAACCCCGAATTTCGTCGGGCTTAAGTTAAGCTCTACCAAACCAGTGTTACCAATCAGTGACGAGATAAAAAAAAAAAAGAAATGCCAAACTCGCAGCAGCGGTTAATGTAACCAAATTGAATTCCTTGACCCTCATCGCTAGACACCCCTATTGGAAGCAAAGGCCTGCAACTCCCAATGTCGCCCTCGCCAATATGGCGACCGACCAGCAGAAGCAGGAGCCCGCACGAGCCGGCAAGAATTACAAGGGCTTCGTAGCGGGCGTGTTCTCCGGCATCGCCAAGCTGTCGGGTGAGTTTCACTCTACTCTTTTCAGACCTTCCTCTCCTTATCCGAGCACACCGGGAGCCGGAACACGTACAATGGGAATCCTGATCTAACCCGTCTGTCTCCTCCCTAAGTCGGCCACCCCTTCGACACCATCAAAGTCCGGCTCCAGACGACCGACGCAACGCGCTTCAGCGGGCCTCTCCAATGCGTGGCCCAGACCCTGCGGCACGAGGGCGTGCGGGGGCTGTACAAGGGCGCGACGCCGCCGCTGGTCGGGTGGATGTTCATGGACTCCCTAATGCTAGGCAGTCTGACCATCTACCGGCGACTTCTCGCGGAGAATGTGTTCATGCCGGGTCCCGCCGCCGCCGCCGCTATGCTCCCTAACGACCCGAACACGCCGCACGCCCACCTCCCGGCCTTCGGCCACGGCATCGCGGGCGTCCTGGCCGGGTCCACCGTCTCCTTCATCGCCGCGCCCGTCGAGCACGTCAAGGCGCGCCTGCAGATCCAGTACGCCGCGCGCAAGGCCGAGCGCCTGTACTCGGGCCCCCTCGACTGCGTGCGCAAGATCTACGGCGCCCACGGCCTGCGCGGCGTCTTCAAGGGCCTTGCCGCCACCCTCGTCTTCCGGTCCTTCTTCTTCTTCTGGTGGGGCTCGTACGATATCTTCTCGCGGCTGCTGCGGGAGCATACGAGCCTGTCCGCGCCGGCCGTCAATTTCTGGGCCGGTGGGGTGAGCGCGCAGGTTTTCTGGCTTACGAGCTATCCTAGCGATGTTGTCAAACAGCGCATTATGGCCGACCCGATGGGTGGGAAGCTTAACGACGGGACACCTCGGTTTAGGAGTTGGTGGCAGGCTGCGCAAGCCGTGTACAGGGAAGGCGGTGTGAAAGGGTATTGGAGGGGTTTCGTGCCGTGCTTTTTGAGGGCGTTTCCAGCGAATGCCATGGCTTTGGTAGCATTTGAAGGCGTTATGAGAGCGTTGCCATGAGGGATACGTGTACATGTAAACAAACATCGGAATTTTATATGGAAGAGTATAGATATATATGTACCATAGTGTCACAGTAGTTCAAAACAAGATCACCACTTCTAAGATTATTAGGGAGAGTGTTGCTTTGAGATCGAGTTTATTTTGCGATGTTGGATATAAGCGCGTGTCCTACGTAAGCCCATGTAGCCATACCCCCATTCTCATTTGTTGTCTATGATGTACGGTCGCAAATAACCCGATTACTCGTCATCCTCATCAGCCTCGTCGTTAACGACGTTGAAGAACTTGAGCTCGTAAACACCCTTAGATGTAGAGACGACACGCAGCCAATCACGGAGCTGCATCTTCTTCAGGAACTTCTTGGTCCTATGGTGGATTTTCAGTTAGCTTCGGGGGGAGAAATGATGCGACCGTGTGTCGACGGATAAGACATTGAGGCGGCACTAACAGGTACTTGAGGTAACGACCGGAGAGCTCGTTGTGGGCGGTGATCTCGACCTTGCCGTCGCCAACCTGCTGGATGGTGATTGTGTCGCCTAGGTTGCCGACACGGCCGTCGACCTTGATCTTGTCCTGGAGGAACTTCTCGAAGGCGGCGGTGTCGAAGATCTTGTCGCTGGCGGGCTGCGAGGCGTTGATGACGAACTGATTATGTGGTGTAAGTAGTCTTATTAGGGAGTCGAGTCGAGAGGGAGGAGATTGGAATGCTGGCTTACCTTCTTCGTCTGCTTGCTAGCCTTACCGGACTTCTTCTACATGTTGGGATTTGACCTTAGCCTACTGCTTCACGCCATCATCTCGCTGGAGGGTATTCGCCAGAGAGACTGGGCCAACAGCAAAGCGGTGTCAAGTTATACGTACTGTCTGAGGAGCCATTGTTGCGGATGGGTTGATGAGGACGGTAGAGAACGCAAAGAGGTCGAATCCTGCGCCTGTGCGGTGTTTGGAAGGTAATGTGGTTGTTGGAAGTTGGTGGTGGGTGATGGCTCCGAAAAAGTTCGCGAGCGAGGGGGGATTTTGGTCCTGGAACTTTTTTGGTGTATCGCAGAAGAAAGAGTGGGCCCTGCACTGGGTAGGTATCTAGGGCATATCTCTTTCCAAGTTGCTACCTAACCCGGTATGGAGTATGTACGTAATACTTGTGGCTTCTAGGCAGCACAAGCCATGGTGTACACCGTGCAACAGTTGCTGTGCAGAAACTTAAGGAGCACAGACTAGCTTTACCTAAATTAGTAATATTTATACATAGTTTTTTAGTACTATACTTAAAAAATGTCTTTCTTTTAATATTTACTTTTTTAAGTATAAACTTAATTTTATATAGTAATTATAAAATTTTAAGCTAATATTTAAAAAGCATAAATAGCTATTTAAGTAGCTTTATAATATTATATTTTAAATAAATTCTTATATAATATATTAATATTTTATTTATTTTTTATTTTATTTTTTAATTTTATTTTTATTTTATATACTTTAATATTAATTTAATAAAATAATTAAAAGTAGTAATAAAACTATAAAGCTTAGCTTTAAAAGTAATAATTTAGTTAAACTAACAATTAATAATATTATTAAAAGTATTTATAAGTATATTAATTAATTTGTAGTTAATTTATAACTATAATTTAATAAAATTAAAGCTATATTAATAAAAATATAATAAAAATTAAATATAGCACTAAAAAAACAAAAGCTAAAAAACAAAATTAATAACTTAATAAATAAGCTTGCTAATTTAAAAAATAACTAAATATTATATATAAAATAGCTAACTAATATAATAAATAATAAAAAGCTTAAAAATTTAACTTTTAATTTTTATAAGTATTTTAAGCTTAATAATTTATAAATTAAGCAAAAATAATACATTTAAATTATTTTTTTAAACATATTTTTATTAAGTAATATTATTTAGTTAAATAATTATAAAACAAAAAACAAAGTAACATTTTTAGTAATATTATAGCTAATAAAAGCAAATTATATAACTTTTAATAAAATTAAAAGCATTTAAAATTGCTTAATTTAAATGTTAATACTATATAAACTATAATTAAAAAAAGTTATAATAAAGTTAAAAAAAAACTTTTATTAAATAGCTTTATTTGTTTATTATTATAATATTAATTAAATAAATTTTTTAAAAGCTATAATTTAAATATTAGTTAAATATAATATATTTTATAGCTTATTAATAATATTTATTAATATATTATTAACGCAAAATAAAGCATTAATAAACTTTTTATAGTAACTTTATATAGCGTTTTATAAGCTATTAATAATTATTAAAAATATATAGTAAATTTACAATATTATTATTAATAAATTAATTAATTTTATACTAATAATTTAACTATATATAAAAAAGTTTAATAATAACCTAAATATTAATTAAATAATTAAAAAAGCTATATAGCTATTTTATATAGTAGTTATAACGTTAATTAAGCTAAAAATTTATAGCATTTTTAAAATAACAATAATAAGTGTCTTTAAAAATATAAGTAAAAAAAGTATATATTAAGATAATGTAAAAAAAAAAAAGGTTATAACTTTTAGTCCGCAAAATAATTCTATTTATATATATAAGTGGCTTTATTAAGTTAAGTGGCTTTTATTATATTAGTTTAAAACAACACATAGCTTTATAAATAAGCTATGCATTAGCTTTATAAAATAAACTAAATTATTAATACACCTTTATAAAGTTATATTAAAATACTAGCTATATAAAAAAGCTATTAACTTTAATAGCTTTAATATTTTTATACTAATAGCTTATTGTTATAACTAAGCTATTTAAGTACTTTAGCACATATTACAAATTATATATATATATAGAATATTCTTTTTATACCTATTTTATAGGAGTTTTTTCCTTTTTTTAAGCTTTAGTTTTATTAAATACTTACTATAAAACTAAAAATATATTAACTATTATATTTAACCTTTAATGCTTTATACTTTCTATAATAATTTTAAAGCTTTTTAAAATAAGGTTACTTATAATACTTTATTATACTATAAAATAACTAAACATTAACTAATTACACAAGCTAATACTATTTTTAATAGCTTTTTTTTAAAACAAACTTTAATAATAAACTAAAAACAAACTTAGCACAAATTATTTTTAAAACTAGGCTTAAGCAAATAATAATTACTTAATGCTTTAAGTGCTAATACTTAACTATTATAAACACAAATTATATAGCTTTTAGCTAAAATTAAAAAGCTAAAGCAACAAGTTATGCAGCAAAAAAATAAAAGCAAACAAGTTGCTTTAAAATTAAAAATAGCTTGTATTACTTCTATTTTATAATTAAGTAAACAAAAAAACTAAAAAACAACATTTCTAAAAAAACAAAAAAACTTTTTAAACCTTAAAAAACAATTCTATAACTTAAGTTAAAAACAAAAATATAAAAATTCTAGTAATAATAATAACTCTTTATTTTCTAGCTTTAATAAAAAGCATAATTAAAGAAAACCTAAATACTAATTACATTAAAATTGCTTATATTACTATTAGTGCTACTTATTTAAAAATGCTAATTTTAGCTAACTATTAAAATTTAATTATAATTTTTTTAGCATAGAATTTATTTATTAATGCTAGCTAAAATAAGTAAAAAAACTTTAAACTATTTTTAAAAAAGCTAATTAAAAATTCCGTTGCAATAAAAACAAGATTTTATACGTGCATAGCAATATAAACTAGAACTATAAAAATGTTTATTAATTAATATTGCAAAAGTTATTAATCCTAAAAAAAAAACAATTTAAAACTAACTAAAAAATGTTTTTAAACTAAACTAAAACTTTGCTTAAGCAATTTGCTTTTTTATAAGCTAATATAAATATACAATTAAAATAAGCAAGTTAACAAGCTAACTAAAACTTAAAACTATTTAATTAATACTTTATTAGCATTAAACTTTAAAATGTTTGCTAAAATAAAAGCAAAAAAGCTTTATTATATTACTAGAAATTAAGTATATTACTTTAGCAAAAGCTAATAAATTACTATAACTTATTATTAACTATATAAGCTAATATAATTAATGTTATATAATAACGCTAAAAACTAATAACTAAAAAATAATGCTTAAACTGCAGTAAAAAAAAACTAAAATTAAACGTTACTTAAATTACTAATAAATTAACCTTAAATACTAAATAAAACTAAACTAGTAATTAATACATTAATACTAGCTATAAAAACAACAATACTAGTTTTAACAATTAAAACTATTTTTATAAAAGCAATAATTATAATAATAGCTATAATAACAATAACTAAAAATTCTATAAAAGCAATAATAGCTATAAAAGCTAAAACTAATACTATAAAAGCAATAATAATAAAAGTTATAGCTAATACTAAAACTAAAAATATATAAACAACTAAAGTAATAACAATAATACTTATACTTTAAAAAACTATTATACTTTTAGAACTTTTTTAAATTAACCTTAAAATAATAATAAAAATAGTTTAAATTTAAACTTTTATAAAAACTTTATTTGCTATAATTATAAATAACTTAGCTATATTGCTTTTAATTGCCTTTAGCTTAAAAGTAATAACAATAATAGCAATAATAAAAACAATAAATTTAGTAGCTATACTAGCTATAATAATAATACTACTTAAAAACAAACTATTTAAAAAATCTAAGTAAATAAAAACTAAAACATAAATAAAAAAAACTAAAAATAGCAATTAAAGTTTTATATACTTTTTTTATAAAAGCTATAATATTATAACTTAAAAAACAAGTAATAAGCTTAGTACTAATTATATTAGCTATAAGTTTTAAGCTAAAATTATTACTTTATATATTTATTTTATGCTGTTTTTATACTTTTTGTATTATTTATTTTATTAGCTTTATAAAACTACTTGTTAAAACCTATATTAATTTTAATTTATGTGCTAAATATAACTATATTAGTTTTACTTTTGCTTTTTATTATAAATTACAGCAAGTATCTTTTTATATATTTATATTATAATATATTACTAAAAGTAAATTTTTTACTTATAAAGCTTATTAAGTTATTTATAAATTAACTAATAATTGTAGTATTACTTGCAAAATTAAGCGTATATATATAACTATTAACTACAATTATTGCTTTAAAAGCAGCTTTTTCTTATTATTTTAAACTACTTTAAAAAATAAAGAAATTATACTAAATTTAAGCACTAATTAATGGTTTTTTAAATTATGCTGCTCTTAAATAAAAATACTTAGCTTAACTAAATTTATAAAAGCTTATTAAAACTAAGCTTGCTGCTACGCTATTATTTAATTACTTAAACTTATATAGCTTAAAAAGTTAAAAAAAAGCTTTAATTACTTTAATTTTATAATAATTTTAAAAAAGTTTTATAATTTATTTAAGTTTTTTAATACTAATAAAGCAAATATATTGCTATAATTAAAGCAAAAAAACTTTGCTATTAAGCTAAAAAAAAACATAGTTATATTTTATTTTTTTATATATTTATTAGCTTAAAATAAGCTAAAAAAACTACAAAAATAGCTTAATAAAATGCTAAAAGTAAAAAAAATTAAAAAGTTTACTAGCTTTATTAGCGCTTTAATTCTTTTTATACTTAAAAAAAATAAAAGCTTACGCTTATATGTAAACTATAAAAAACTTAATTAAGTTACGCATAAAAATTAATATATTTTATTACTTATTTTAAAGCTGCTTAATAAAATCTTAAAAGCTAAAATCTTTAGCAAAATTAACTTTAAGAACGCTTATTATTATTTACATATTTAAAAAAAAAATAAATAAAAAATAGCGTTTTATATATGTTATAATTATTATAAATTTCTAGTTATACTTATAAGTTTATTAAATGTTTTTATTACTTTTTAAAGTTACATATAAAAAGCATTTAATAATATAATAAATATATTTTGTATTGCATATTTTAATAATGTGCTTATTTTTTTTTTAAATAAAGATTTTTATATAAAACATATTTAAAACATTATTAAAAAGCTATAAAAAGCAAAACTATACGCTAAGCTATTTAAGTGTTAATTTTATTAAAAAAAAATTAAATTCTTAAGTTATATTATTTTTAGCTAAAAAATTAAAATAAACTTTTTATGTATAAATACTATTTAGTAATAGCTTATATTAAATATTTATTAAGTGCTATAATAATTTTTGAAGTTTTGCAATTTTTATTGCTGTTTTATAAATAGGTATTTTTATATTGCTGCGTTTTTATTTAAGTATTTAAAAAAAAACGTAACAAAAACAAAAAAAAGTTAAATTTTTTTAAATAGTTTTAAAAAAAAGGCTTTTAAAAACTTTTAGAATGCATTTAAGCAAGCTATTCTTTTTATATATTTTAACTTTAAAAAACAAATATTGCTAAAAATTGATTTTTTTAAAGTAGCTTTTATAAAAAATTTATTTTAGCAAAATAATTAAAACATTTTTAAACTAGTTGCGTTTTATTTTTAAAAGCTATTTAAAGAAAAAATGCAATATAGTATGCTTAACTAAAAAATGCTTATAATAATAAATTGCTTTAAGTATTAACAGCATTATTTATAAAAAAGCAATTTACTAGTTAAAGTATTAACTAATTATGTTAACCTTTAAGCGTTTATAAAAACGCTAAAGCTTAATAAAAAGCAAGCTTATTAATATTTATTATTAGTTTTTTTTAACTTTATTATTAAATATTAAGTAAGCAAAAAAAACAGAGCTAATTTTTTTTTATGCTATTTTAATTATATAGCTATTTTGCTTAATAATATTAACATTTTTTTAACGTTAAAAAAAAAAGTTGTAATAGCATAGCAAGTTAAAATTTTTAATTTATATTTTAGTACTTAAGCTAAAGCTTTATACTTTAAGGCTATATTTACTAAAAAAGCTTTTTTTATTTAAGCAATTATACGTTTGCATACGTAAATAGCTATAAGCTTAAAAAAATTAAAAAATCTAAAAGCTTCTAAAAAGCTAAAAAACTTTATTTAAAAGGTTTAAAAAAAAAACCTTAAATATTATACAATTATAAAACAATTAAAAGCAAAAAAGCTTACGAATTTTTAATAGTTAATAAAAAAATCTTTAGTTTACTACAAAAACAAAATTTATATTTTTTTTAAGAAAGCTATATATTTTTAACTTATTAAGCTATATTATAATAATTCTTTAGTTAAATACTTTAGCTAAAGCTATACTTTAGAACTACTATAACAAAAATTTTACTAAAGCAATATAAAACTAAATATTAAAAAATACGTGCAAAGCTATATAATTTGCTTTAAAACTAAAGCAAAACATTACTAAAAATATAGTAAACTTAATATTTTACTAATACTTAGTAAACTTATATAAAAGCTATTTATAAACTTTATTACAAGTTTACTAAAAACCTTTTATAAAAAAAAACTAATTAATGCTATTTTTATTATTATAAATAAATTTATTAAGCTTATATATTTATTTCTAGTTAATATTACTATAATTTTAGTTAAGCTAGCAATTTTATTTTACTATAAAATTAAATGTATTTATAGTAGCTTAAAAAGCATTATTTTTAATAAAAGCTTTGTTTTTACTAGTTAATTCTAGTTTAATTTATGTTATTACTTAAAAGTTAAACAAAGGTTTTTAGTAGTATTTTATCTTAAAACTAATAAACAAACAAAACAAATAAACTAAATAATCAAAAGCTATTTTAAGTGCTTTATAAATAGTAAACAAACTAATTAGCTTTAACTTTTATTTTAAGCTTTTTTTGCTATAAATTTTGCTATTAATTTTATAATTAAACGATTATTTTTTAAAGCTTTATATAATTATATGCTAAAATTTTGTTTGTTCATTAAAAATAACTTTATATTAAAAAAAATTTTAGCTATATAAAAACGTTTTAATAAGTTATAAACTATTAAAAATAAAATAATAAAGCAATAATAAATTATAACTAATAAATATATAAAACATTATAACAATAAATATAAACTTATAACCTTTAAAACTAGAAACTTAATAGCACTATTAACAAAAAATATTAAGTTTAAAAATAAAAAGTTAGCGCTTAAGTTTATTAAACCTTTTTAAATTCTTTTTATAGTTAGTTTATAAGCATATTGTATTAATTTTTTAAAACAATATAGCTGTTTTTATTCTGTTTTTTTAATTTAGCTGCTTAAGCTTTAAAAAGCTAAACATAAATATAGTTTGTTTATGCTAAACCTTAAAAATAAGTTAAAAAAATAAAAGGTTAAAAATATAATAAATAAAATAACTTATAATAAAAAAGAATATTATTTTATTAAGTAAAAAAGCTAGCTAATTAAGTATAATCAATAGGTATTTACTACTAATATTATAGCTTTTAAAGCAATTAAAAACTTTAAAAAGCGCTTAAATTATAAAAAAAAAGCAAAGCTATTAAGCTAATAAAATAGTATTAATTTATTATTAATTTAGCTATAAACTAAAGCTTAAATATGTTATATATACTAATTAGTTATTTTTTTGTTTTTAATTGCATAATAAAAATTGCACTTATTGCTTTAAATTTTAAAATACTTACGCTTTACTAATAAACTATACGTAAAAACGTTATAAACAAGTTATAATATTCTTACAAAAAAGCCTTAAAACATTAATTATTAAATTTTAAAACATTTTTATGTTAAAAAAAGCTAACTAAATATTTCTATTTATGCTTATTAGCAATAGTTAATATAGCTTTATATATATCTTTTTTAAAAGAAATAAAAGCAGCTTTTTAAGCTATATATTTATAGTTTAAAACTTGCATTTTAAGTATAATTAAATAAGCATATTGCTAGCGTTAAAAATAGTTTTAATTTTATTAAGAAATTTTATAAAATTAGTTTAAATAAAGCTACTTATAACGCTTATATAAAAAAGCTTAATAGTTTAGCAAGCTAAAAATTTGCGCTTTACTATTAAATGCTTATATTTAGCACAATATTTTTATATTACTAATTATTAGCTAAACTTTATATAAAATAAAAACAAAATAACTTACTTTTATATTGCTAACTTTGCTAATTAATTAAAACTAAGCTTTATAAGTTAACAAAAAACATAGAAATGCCTTTAGGAAATAAAACTATATAGCTATAAAGTTAATACAATAATTATTTAAAGTTTTTTAAACAATAGTATAATTTTTATTTATAACAACTTTTTTATAGTTGTTTTTTTAAAAAACAAAAAAATAAACAAACTAGTTTAATAACTTTTAAATATATATTATATTAAAATATAATATAGCAAGCAGTTAACTTATTAGTAAAATTAATCTAAAATAAATATAAATTAACTTATAAGCTTGCATAAAATATAGCTGTTTATATAGCTTATATAAGCTATTATTTTTAGATCTTTAAATTTGCAAACTATATTTAGAAATAAGCTATTTTTTAGCTAAAATGCTTTCTTAAAACGTTTAAAACAAAGCTAATATATTAATAAACTACTTAAAACTATTGCTTTTTTAATAATTTTATACTTTTTGTTTTTAGCTTTAATAGTTTGTTTGTAAAATTTACGAATAAAAGTTATAACAAAAATAAGCTAACGTTTAAACAGCATAAAAACCTTAATATTTGCATTAAAATTAAACTTATTTTTTGCGTTGTTTATATTAAAATTGCGCAAGCTAGCATTTAGATCTTTTTTAAAATTCATAAAATCAAAATTATTTTTATTTTTATTTTTATTTTTTTTTTATTTTTTTTTTTATAACTAATAAAAAGCTTAATAATGTTTATATTTTTATTAGAATTAAAGCTGTTTTAAAAAAAAAGCGGATTATTAAAACTTTTATTTTTATTACTAAAGTTATTGGACTTTTAGCAAAAAGGTTCGTTAAAGTTCTGTTTTATAGTAAAATTAAACTTATTTTTAAATAAATTTAAGCATAAAGCAAGTTGCAATAATTTTTTGCGTTTATATTTATAATTATAGCTTTAATTATAACTATGTTTACATGTATTACTTTTAACTACTATAAGTTTAAGCAGCATAATTATAATATAAATAATAATTAAAAAAAAAGCAGAAAAGATATAAAATAAGTATAAAAATAGCAGTAGTAAAATGTATAGCTAAAACTAATTGTTTAATAGCAGCTAAAAAAAAAAGAAAAAAAAAAAAAAAAAAAAGAAATATATAGCAATAAAAGTATAAGCGTAAAACTTGCTATAAATATAGCATAAAACAAACATAACTTAACACGTAAACATAAGCATAAATATATAAATACTTTAATTATTATACTGCATAAGCATTTTATTTAATATATTATATTTATGCTTAATTACTTTATACTATTTTATTTTATTGCTTATACTTAAAATTAATTACTTTAATTGATTTTATTTGTATATAGGTTAAAAACAACCTAATTAAAAAAAGAAAAATAGTTATTATAACTAGGCTACTTAAATACCTTAGCACATATTATAAGTTATATGTATATATAAAATATCCTTTTTATACCTATTTTATAGAAGTTTTTTTCCTTTTTC
Organism: Xylaria sp. FL1777; assembly: GCA_022578965.1. Lineage (NCBI taxonomy): Eukaryota > Fungi > Ascomycota > Sordariomycetes > Xylariales > Xylariaceae > Xylaria > Xylaria sp. FL1777. The sequence continues at coordinate 221,115 of MU400544.1, read as the reverse complement.
AAGCTTTAGTTTTGTTAAATACTTATTATAAGACTAAAGATATATTAACTATTATATTTAACCTTTAATGCTTTATACCTCCCGTGACACTTATTTAATCTTTTATTTTTTTTATTTTTTTTAATTTGTTTTCTAAGGTTGCTTTTGCTTTTAAAAAACCTAACTAGCTATTTTAGCTTATATATTAAAGCAAAGTTTATTATGCTTTTAATACTTCTTAATTAGTTTTTTATTATAACGTAACTACTACTTTGTTTTTTACTTGTTATATTTATAGCTTTATTTTTTCTACTTAATAAAGTAATTATAACCACTTTTTTTTTAATTTAGTTTATAATTAAAAATAGTTTTTACTTTATATATATTACCTTTTTTTTTATTTAAGTTTTTTTGTTTAGCTTTTATAAGTCCTAGTAGCAAAACTGTTTTTTTAAAAAGATTTTTTCTTTTAAGTGCTAAACATAAATGCTTAACTAAAATAACAAAGTAAATAGTATAATCATTAAAAAAATCTAATTTATAAGCTAAGTTGCTAACTTTTCTTTTAATTACCTAAAAACCTAATTATTGTTGCAAAAACTTCTAGCTAAACCTTTTAAGCAAATAGTATTTTTTATATAGTTGCAAATATACTTTATTGCTTTTTTTATACTTTATAAATTAGTGCTTCGCGTTATACTTTTGCTTAATAGTAACTTAAGCAAAATTTAAAGCTAAGTAAGCATTTTAACAAAGATAGTTTTGTAAAAATCAAATGTTTTTAAATAACTTTAAATTTTTAGCATTTATAATAGTTTTTATTACTTTAAGAAATTTAAATCTAAATAATAACTTATGTAATATAAATTATATTGCCTTTAAGTATGCTACGTTTAAGTTTTATTATAAAAATAGTATAATGTTTACTTAGTTTGCTTTTAAATTAATAAAGTTATAAAACTTAAAAGCAATCTTTATAGTTTAATTTTTGCGTTTAAAAAAACTATTAGCTTAAAGGTAATATGCTATAGTTATTAATAATCTAGTTTTTAAAGCTTTTTACATTTTTTGCTAAAACTTTAAAGTAAACTTTTTATTTTAGTTTAAAATAATGCCTTTAAAAATTTTTTAATTGCTTAATAATAATTGTTTAATTATTGCTGTTTTTTATTCTTTAGCTATATACTTCTTATTTCTAGGAATAAAAAAATTACGTTTAAAAGTATAACAAATAGCTATTATTATTGCATTATATATATTATAATATAATTTGTTTTTACTTAGCTGCTATAAAGTACTTTTAGCTTTAATTAATAGTAATCCTACAATAAAATTAATAGCTATTATTTATATAAGCAAGTGTTTTTTAAGTTAAATTAGCTTTAAGCTACTAACTAGTTATTATTTGTTTGTTTAGTTTAAGTTATATATGTTGCAATATTTAATATATTTTTTTATTATTTAAGTTTTATTAGCTATTAAATATAGCTTTAATATATGCATTATTTTTTTTATTTTGTAATAGTGCTTTTTATTATAAGCTATTTTAAATACTTTTTTAACTATGCTATATAGTATATATAGCCGTTTAATGCCTTTATAAGTATTATAAATTAGCCTGTTTAATATTAAGTCAAAAAAATAGCCAAGCTTAAAAAAAATATTAACATTTTTGTTAGCTATTCTTTTTATATTTTCTAAAACTTTAGCGTACTTATAGTTAGTTTTATATGCTACTTTAAAGTCTTAAAGCATAAATTCATTTATTATAGCTTTAAACATAACTACATAAAACACTAAGTTTGCATTATTTTATATTGTATTTAGTATAATTAGTTTGTTTAACTGCTTTAGTTTTTCTTTAGCGTTTATTATATTTATTACACTTTATAAATAGCTTAAAGCATTAAATATATAATTTAGCTATTTTAATAAGTAATATATATATAGTTTATATTGCAATAAGTATATTAATAAATTAATTAGCCTTTTATTTATATAGTTTATAATAATTATTTTTAGGCTAATTTGCTTAATTATTTTTTTTATTGCTAAGTAGTTTGTTAAAACTATTATAAAGCGCTTATTTAAATGTATTATTATGCGTAATTTCTTTAAGGCCTAAACTAAACAAACTACTTTTAACTTAAAAAAGCTATAGCAAACTTCTGTTTTTGCTAGCAACTTACTAAAGTATATTACTAGTTATATATTTATAAATAATATAATATTGTTAAAAACTTATATATATTTTAGCTTAAGCTAAAATACTATTATGCTAAACCTTTTTTACTAAAAGCTATTTACTTAAAAAAACAGGTCTTTAGTTAAATTATAGTAATATAACGTTGTTTTTTTATATATTGCGTTTTATATAGCATTAAACAAAGCAATTTTAGCTTTCGTAAGCATATAATATATAGATTATATATAAGCTTTCCGTTTATTAGGTTTTCTGGTTTTTAGCTTTTTAAACTTTTGTTTTTAAGCAAAAAGTGCAGCTTTTTTCTTTTATAATAGTTTACTTAGTTTTATATAATATAGTATAAGATTACAAAAAAAACCAAACGTTTTAATATATATTTTAAAAGCTTTTAGCTAATTAAGAAAAGCTAAATTGCAAAACGCTGCAATATAACTTTTTATATTTGCTAGTTTAAATATATTAACGCGAAATCTTAACAAGTTTACTAATAAATACTTAACAAAAAACTTCGTAAAAAACATAGCAATATTCTTTTCTTAAAAAAAGCTAAAAATAATTCTTAAGTGTTTTTTATGCTGCTTTATTATATTTAAAAATATTATAATATTATTTATAAAAGCCCTACAAAAGTTATACAAATAAAACAGTTTATTTATAAACTGTTAAACATATATAAAACTATTATAAAAACTTATTACTATTATTTAATATTATTTAATACCTTGAAAACTTATTATAGTAAACTTGTTTTTATAGTTTAAATATATTAAAAACTAATAAAAAAATGCTATAGCATTAACTATAGTTATAAAATGCTTACTTTGCAAAAATGCAATAATTTTAGCTTACAAAAGCAAAAGGTAATTATTAAGTACTGCTACTTTATTAATGTTTTTTATATTTACTATAACTTGTTTTTTTTGTTTTATTGCTTTTTATTTAGCTATTTTGTTAAAAATGCTTTACTAAGCAATAAAAACTAAGTAAGCAAAAAAAGTTAAATTATTAACTTATTTTATCCTTTTTTAGTTATGTAATCTGTTATAATATTTATTTAAAACATTTATGTTTTTTTAGCTTAAAAAATATAACTAGCTATTAAGTTTTATAGTTTAATTTTATTATCCTTTTATTAAAGAAATCTTTATTTGTTAGTTTTTTAGTATGTTTACTGTTTTTTTGTTTTTTTAAATGTTAAAAAATTCCGCTATTTTTTTAAATTCTTTTGTAAAAAAAGCTTGCTTAGTATATACGTATATATTTATATTTATTATAATTTCTAGCAAATCCTATAGTTTTTTAATGCTTAGCGCTAATTATATATTAGAAATTTTAAGTTAAAAGTTTTTTAAAATAAATATAGAACTAATATAACTTGTTTTATTTGCTTTATTAATTATTGCTTTTATTTAGTTAATAAAAAGTGTTTTTAAAGCAAATATAACTAGGTGCTTAATTACTAAGTTAGCAATTTTTTTTAGTATAAGCATATCTTTAAGCAAAATTAACTTTGTAGTTATTATAATAATTAAAGATGTTATATTAAACTTACTATTTATATTTACTATTATAGTTATATAGTTAAAAAGTTTAAGGTTTTTTGCTAATTTTAGCTTTTTAAACATAGTATTATATAGTAGCTTACGTATTGCGTTAATAATTGCTTAACTACTTTATAGTATTATATTAATAGTGCTATTACTAAAGGTTGCTTAACTTATGCTTTTTATAAAACTTACTATTGCTATAGCAGTAAATACCACTGTTTTTAATGCGCTTTTAAGTAAAACATTAAAATAGTTAATATATTTGTTTTTATATATTAACTTAAGTTTTATACTTTTTATAATCGTTATATGTTTGCTTAACGCATTTTTTAAAAGTACTGCTTTTAGTATTTTAGCGTTAAGCAAAGTATTTATAGCAGCTAATATAAACTTTTTAGCTATAAAACAAAAGTTATAGTTAATAAGTAAAGCTTTATAGTTTATTACTATATAAGTAAACTTTTTATTTTTAAGGTTTACTTTTTTTTTGCTTGTTATTTGTTATATATACTTATATTTATAAGCAATAGCTTTAAACTTTACTTAAAAGTTCTTTAACGCTAAAAATGTTATAAAGCTTATATTAAAATTAATGTTTGCTTTATATAAAACAAAAAAATTATTGCTTAATAAAGCACTAATAACAAAGTTTTTAACTATTTATGCTTTTTTTTTAAATTTTTAAATAGCTGGTTTATTTTTTTTGTTTACTTTTTTGCAAAAGAACTTAAACTTAGCTTGTTAAATACATTTCACTTTTTTAGCCTTAAGTTTTTTAGCGTTATAAACACAGTTTTTAATCTTATGTTCTAACTTGCTAAAAAGATCTTTAAATATATATAAATTCTTTGCTCTTAAGTTATTATATATGCTTATTATTTTTCCGCTTAAAAAATTTATTATATTAAAACGTAAGTAAGTATAGCATAAATATTTAGCGTCCTCTTTTATATTATAGTTAAAAGCTTTTTTTATTTTGGCTTTTTAAGGGGTTTTTTAAGCGCAAAGTTCTTTAGTTTATTTTTAAAGCTTTTTAGGTTTTTGAAGTTTTTCAGGTTTTTTGTTTAGTTATTTAACTTTTTTTTATATTGCTAATTAATAATAGCTAAGGTATTTAAACAGTTAATTATATAATACTAACAACTTATTGCAATATTTGCAAGTTTTTTTACTAGGGTTAAAAAAAAAGCATATTAAAAAAAGGTTTAATATTATAAGCTTTTTAAGCTTTACTATTAGTTTACACTTATAAAAGTAAGCTTTTTTATTATTTAAAAACTTAAATTTAGCATAACATTAGTAGCAAATTAATTTTAAATTAAGCTATTATAAAGTTTTTGCTATGTAGTAAAACTGCTTGTTTTTTAATAAATAGTAATTAATAAACTAACCTTTTTTATTTTTAGTTATAAAATGTACTTTTAATTAATTGTTTTTTTTATTGCAGTTATTACATTTGTTGTTATATGTTTTGCTTAAGTTACGTTTATTTAAGCTACGCTAATAAAAGTTATATAAGCAATCTTTATTTCGGTTTTTGTTTTAGTTGCTTTGTTTATTCTAGCTTTTTTTATAATAATAAAAGCAGTTTAATAACTTATTTTTACTGCTTTTGCTTTAATTTTAATTATAATTATAGTTGCAATTATAGTTATAATTATAGTTTTAACTGCAATTTTATTAATAAGTATAGTTATAGTAGCAATTTTTGTTTTGTTTAAAGCATTAGTTATTATTTTGTTTTCTGCTATAATAGTAGTTAAATAAACAGTTTTAAAACTTATTTCTGTAATAACTACATTTATTTTTATACTTTTTTTGCAAGCTTTAAAATATCGAACGTTTTTGTTTAAGTAATATAATAAATCAAACATAAAAAGCGTTAAAATGTACTTTTTTTGCTTTTTTATTAAAGACTTTTTTAGCTAAGTTTTATAAGTTATTTTTAGCTTTATATATTTTTTTTATATATTGCTTTAAGATATAATAACTATATAGTAGTTTTAAAAACTGCTTAATTTTTAATCTTATGCTATTATAAATTTAAAACATAACGCCTTTTTAGTTAACGTTTTTAGCTTTAAGTACGCTTATAGCTTTTGCGTACTAAAGTTTTTTTTGCATAAACTGCAAAAAGGCATGCTTATTGTAATAAATGTAAGCTAAAGTAAGTTCTTTTTCTTTAAACCTTTTAGTTATAATACTAGTATTTATAGCAAATCGTTTTATTATTTCTTTTATAATGCCTTTAAGTTCTTTAGCATGCATTTTGGTTTTTTTAGTTAATATAATTTTATTATTTCACTATAAAAAAGCTAATTTTATAAGTAAAGTTAAAAACATTATTATAATCTGTTTTTTATTTACATAGCTTGTTTTTAAGTCTACTTTAAAGAAATTAAGCTAGTTAAAAAAAAAATAAACGTTTATAAAAATTACGTTTTTGCTTTTTATAATAACGCTAAAATTGTTAAAATTGTTATACTTAAGATTAAAAGTTCTTACTTTTTTGCACTTTAGCTTAATATTATTTATTAAAGTTATGCTTTAAGTAGTTACTATATTTAAAGTATTATTTTATTAATTAATAAAAAGCAAGCTAAAAATACTATTATTGCTATTAAAGCTACTAAAGCTAAAGCTATTAAAGTTATATAAATCACTGTTATAACGTTTTTTTTTATATTAAGTACCTCTTTGTTTAAAAAGCTTAAAAAGCTTAAAAAATTTAAGTAATTAAAGTAATTAAAAGTTAAGTAAAAAAAGTAAAAGCTATATAACTTCTATAGTTTTCTAAAAGCAATTTAAGTTTTAGTTGCTTAAGTTATTTTTATTAAATAACAATAGCTTTCTTAAAAATTTTGCAACTTTTTTAAACTACTTTTTATAGTTAGCAATTATTTTAATTTACTGTTTTAGCAAATATATAATGCTATTTAGTTGTTTGTTTACTTTAATGAACTTATTATTAACTTTAATAAGTGCTATTTTATACTTTTTGCTTTTTAAGTATAAATACTCTATTGTTTTATTATTAAGTTTGATTTTCTTAGGTGCAGTGTTATTTAGTTTTATTATAGCTAAGTTTTTTTTTAGTAATTTTGCTTAAAACTTAAACTAAATAATTAGCCCTAAAAGTAGTAAAGCAAACTAAAATAAGTTTAGTTTGTTGCTTTAGCTAGCCATAATATATTATAGTAATATAAAGTAAATAGCAAAATAAAGAAAAAAAAAAATATATGTTTTTGCGTTGTTAATTAACTAAAAAGTAATTTGCAATATTTACTATACAAAATACAAAAGTATATTATAAAACATACTTAATTTTACAAGTTTACGCCTTATTTAATTAACTAACAAACTTACTTATTTGCACTTTTAAATAATAAGCTAACTAAAGTTTATATTTATGTTTAATTAGTTAACAAGTAAAGTATATTTACGCTAGCTTAACATAACTAATAAGCAAATGTTTTAAACTTAGCAAAAAATGCTATATATTAAAGCATAAATGTAAATAAAATATAAAGTTTTAACTAAAGTCAAAGTAGTAATCTTTATAAAAAAATCAATAGTTTTTATAAAAAAAATAAACTATTTTTGTAAAAAAAGCTATTTTAGTTTAATTTAGTTCTTATAAATAAAACATAAATAAAAGCACTATTTTAATAAGTGTTTCTAAAAATATAAATAAAAAAAGTATATATTAAAATAATGTAAAAAAAAAAAAAGTTATAACTTTTAGTTTGCAAAATAATTTTATTTATATATATAAGTGGCCTCACTAAGTTAAATAGCCCTCACTATACTAGTTTAAAGCAACATATAGCTTTATAAGCAAGCTACGCACTAGCCTCATAAAATAAACCAGATTATTAATATATCTTTATAGGATTATATTAAACAGTTTAATTATAAAACATTTTAATGCTATATTATAAGTATAATATTAGCACTAAAACTACTAAAAAATTAAGTATAACGCAAATTTAACTAATAAATTATATTAAAATATTATTAATATTAATAATTTTAAACTTTAAAACTAATAAATAAAAAGTAAGCTAAATTATAAAATATAAAAATAATTAATTTAAAGCTAAATTTATAGCTTAAGTAATATAAAACAAATGTTTTAATTGTAGCAAAATTAGCTATTATATATTATATTACTTAAGCTAATAGCTTATTAGTTATGCTAGTTTTTATTTTTTATATATATAGGTAAAAACTATGCTTATGGGTTAAAAGCAAGCTATAAATAGTTTACTTTTTTTTTAGTAGCTAAATAAAAACATTCTGTATTTATTTTTAAGTTGTATTAGTTTTGCTACGATTTTATTAAGTGCTTTGCTTTTTATTTTTTTGCTTTTAGGTTATTTGTTTACTTATATTATGCTATTAATTAAGTATATGCACTTTTATATAGTTATTTTGTAGTTTTTTTTCTTTTGTATTTTTTTTGCTTTATAGTTTATTTGCTTTAGTATTGCTACTTGCTTTATGCTATTTATAGCAGTTTTTTTAGTTTTAGCACTTATTTAGCTAAATGTACTGCTTTTTTTTTTTAGTTTTTTTTTAAACTTTTTTTTATTGTATTACTAGTATATTATAGTTTGCTTGCTTTAGTATTACTGCTAGCTTTTTATTATACTAGTTTTTTTATAACTAAGTTATAACTAAGTTATAAGCAAAGTTAATTGCTTATTATTTTTTAGTTTACTTTTTGCATATTTATTTTTTGAGCTATTTTTATACTTTTTATAGTAAGCTTATTAAGTAAATATAGCTTATAAATAACTTATGTATTAAGTAATATAAAATAATAATAAATAGTAAGTTATTTTATTTAGTTATTTATGCTAATTTTTTTTTTTTTTAATTATTAATTTTATTACTTTTATTACTATTATTATTATGTGCTTAGCTTATGCTTGCTTTAATATATTAAAATGCTTAGTTTATAATATAATTAATTATTAATGTATTATAGTTATATAAAAATCTATTTTGTTATAGCTGCTATGCTTTTTATAATATATATTTATAACTAGCTTAGCTTAAGTATATATATTAATTAATATTAAGCTTATATATTTAAGGTTATAAGTTATTTTACTGCAGTTTTTATTAGTTATTTAATCTATAATACTAAATAAAGTAGCTAATAGCTTGCTATTATATAGTTTAAGCTTTTATAACTGCTTGTTATTATGTTTTTTTGCTATAATATTAATTCTTGAAATAAAGGTAAATGTTTTAATGCTTTACGCTAAAGTATTATTAATAACTTTAGAATTTATATTTATTAAGCATGCTAAAATGCTTAAGCTATATTATTACTATATTGCTTATATTATAGTAGTATATTATGCATTTTTTATTACTGTTTTTTTTATGCTAACTATATAAAAACATTAATAACTTTTATGCTTGTAATATTATTAGCAAGTTTATTAAGTGCTTATAATGCAAAAAAAGCAAAATAAGCGCTAAAAGTAATAATTATAGTTTTATAAGTACTTTTAACTATGTTAATATTTATACGTTTTTAAGCTTTACTTTATGCTTATTTTAACTATTAAAGTTCTTTTAATTTTAAGTACTACTAATAATTTTTTAGCTTAAAAAAGTTAATAAAAAACTTTGATTATTTATTAAAGCTTGCATAGCTACGTGCTATTTTTGTACTAATAAAGATATTTAAGCTACATTTATAGCTAGTATGCAACTTTAAGTTATAATTAAAAAAGCAAAAAAAGCTGCAGTAAATAAAAAAGCTAAAGGTTTTATATAAATAAGCCGGTTAAAAAGTATTTATATAATCTTTAAAAGTTAGTATTATTATATATTTAATAGCTAGAAGTTTTAATAGAATTTTAGTGTTTAATACTTAATAAAGTTGCTTAATTGCTTTGTTTTTTTATAATGTATGCTTTTTAACTTTTATAGTTTTATGTTTATGATTTTGTATTGCTGTTTTTAGTACTTTATTGTATTATGCTTTACTTTAAAGTTTATAAACGTAAGCTTATAATAAGCAGCTTTTTTAAAACTATAAGTAATAAATAGCTTTATAATAGCTACTTTAGCTTTTGCTTTATAGTTATAATAAACCTTTTTTAGCTTAAAGAAAAGCTAATATTAATGCTTAGCTATTTTTGCTTTATGTTTAAAGGCCTTTGTTTTTATATTTTTGCAGCTGCTTATAACTTAATTAATTTTTTAGCTATGTTATAATAGCTAAGCTTCTTTGTATTTAAAACTTATTTGGCTATTTTATGTGCTTTTTTTAAGTTGCGCAATAACTAGTAGCTTAGTTGAAAATTTGTTTGCTTTTTTAGTGTGCTGTGAGTAAATTAGCTATTATATAAAAAACTGCAAAATAAAAGCTAAATAGCTTAAAAACTTTAAAACAAACTAAAAAAAGCAAATTAATTAATTTATAACTATTAAAAGCAAGCTTTTTTATAATAATTTTTTTAGCAGATTTAATAAAGTTTAAAATAAATATAAAACTTTTAAAAGCAAAGCTTTAATTAATAGCTTTAAGCACGTTTTTATTATAAATAACGCTAAAAATAAAAACAATATTAATAAAATAAAATAATACTTTATTAATTGTTTTAAAAATAATATAATTAATAAAAAACTTGCTAAAATTTTTAATATTACTTAAAGTAGCTTTGCTTTATTAATTAAAACAAGCAAAAGTTAAAAAAACCTTAATAAAAAACAAAAGCTAAAAAATAATTATAGTAATTATTATAATTTCTTTTTAGCTAAGTTAACTAATAGTTATAAATTTACTGTTTTTTAAAACTATAGTTATATTAATTGCTATATTTTATAATTTTTAGTATTTAAGCTAGCGTTATATTAATTATAAAAATAAAACATAATATATAGCATTAATAAAACAAAACTTTAAATAATTAAAAATTATAAAATAACAGCAAATTTTATAATTATTAGTAATATATTAAAAGCATAAATATTAATAGTAAATATAATACTAAATTATATTTTTTTAAGTAATATAATTATTAAAAAACGGATTTTTTATAAATAAAAAAGCATTTTTGCTGTTTTAAATAATTATAAAGTTATTATATTATTTAAGTTTAAAAAAAGCTTTTTAATATAGCTAATAAAACGCTTATTTGTTAATATAATTAGTAAAAAATGTTATATTATAACTATTAAATAGCATAAAAATACTTTAAAAAAACTATAAATTGCTAAATATTAAAATTATTATATAAAAAATTTTTTTAAACTATTTAATTACTTTAAGCAAAAAACTAATATTATTATTAAAATAAAGCATTATATTAATATAAATAATAGTTTGCTAATTAAACTACTATTGCAAAAATATAGCCTAGTATAAAAAAAAGCATTACGTAAGTTTATAAAAACACATAAAAATATTTATATTAAAAAAAGCATAAAGCTATAAAGTTTATTAGCATTATTAACTTTAAAAAAAGCGCTAAATATAATTATTAAGCCTAATAAAAATAATAAATTAATAATATAACATTTTTGTTATAATTATTATAAAGTTAATAAAAAAACAAAAAAGCAAGCTTATTTACTATTTAATATAATAAACTAAATATAATAAGCTATAAAGCACTAATAATATGCTTTTATTAACTTAAAAAATAAATTTTAGCATATTATTATATATAAACTATATTGCAAAAAAATAGCGTTTATTATATTATTTAAGCTATATAAATAAATAGTAATGCTTTTTAAACTTTATAACGCTTTAGCAACATTTTAAGTATTAATATAAAAAATAATTAAACCTTTTTATAAATAGCTAGTTAGCTTATTTAATAACATTTATATTTAAGCTAAAATAAAAAAACAACTATATAAGCGCTATTATTTATTATTTATATAATTAGTTAAGTATAACATAATAATTAATATATTAAAAATACTGCTTTTTGTAAATTTTAGTATTTTTTTTAGTTTTAACGTTTTTTATAATAGTATTAAAGCAAACTTAGCAAAAGTTATAGCAATATAAAAGCAGCTTATGCTTAAAACTACTATAAAAATAAAAACATTTATAAATATTATAAATTATTTTAAGTATTTTATTAAAAACTATTTATTAATTGCTATATTATTAACTATATTAATAAAAAAACTTAAAAACTAAAAAGTAAAATTAAATATAAAAGCTAAAAACATATAGCAAAAAATCTATAAAGCTATTATTATTATGCTAATTATTTAAGCTTTTAATTAAAAGCTTTTATTTATAATAAATATTAACTTAAGCATATATTATATTAAAGCATATTTAATATAGCTGCATTTTTATAAAATAACTATATTTTTGCATTTAGTAGTATACTTTTTAAAAAAGCTTAAAGCATATTAATTATACTACTTAATGCAAAAAAAAAAATTACTAGCTATAATGCTAGCATTTTAATACTAGTAGCATTAAGTAAAAAACAGAAAAATTACTGTTTATATAAATTATAAGTTTTTTATAACAATAAAAATAAAAATAAAACAACTAGCAAAAATAGTACGTTTTTTAAACGTTATTAAATATTTTAGCATAAAAATTATATATAAAACAAACAAATTAAATGTTTTAGTAAACTAGCTATTAAAATTACTAGTTATACTAGTTTTTTTATTAATAAAAGCTAAAGCTAATATAAAATTATTACTAAAAGCTAAAATATAGCTAATAATACTACTATAACATTTTAACATTATAAATTTATAAGCTATTTTTAAAAATCTTTGTTTTAAAACTAAATTACTACATAATATAAGTTTAAAATAAATAAAACAGCACTTTATTAAAAAAAATAGCATGCTATTTAAGCTAATTAATTATAAACAGGCTTTAAAAAACTCTTTATACTTAGTTAATATAGTATTTTAAGCTATAATGCTTTTAAAAATGCTTAAAATGCTAAAATTATTACAAAACGCAAAAAACGCACATATTAACCTAAAGCATACTACTATTAAAAGCTTAATTTAAAAGCTAAATAAGCATTTTTAATACTTAAAAGCTACGCTTATTGCTTAGCAAGTTATTATTAAATATAATTAATGCTAGCTAATAAAACTATTATTAAATAAACTTTTAAACTTATAACTTATTATATTACTTTTATTACTTATATATTAAGCTATAAACTATATATTTATAGCTAATTTTAAGCTATTAATATGCATTAAATATGCTATTATATAAGTTAAAGCAAAAATAATGCTTAATATTAATTTTAAAGCAACAAAACTACTAATTTAATAAATTAGCAAAATGTTTAGTTTTTTTAAAAAATAAATAAACAATAATATAAGCATATTTATAAGTAAAAAAACAACTAATTAACATAAATTAAATAGTTTTATTATAAAGTTAATTATATTTAAAAAACCTAAAAGTAATAGCAAAGTTAAAAAAACTAATAGTAATATTAAGCAAATTATATTATATAAAAGTTTAATTTATTATTATTTTAATTTTTAAACTTTATTAAAAGTAGCTATTTATATATATAACTAAACTTTAAAGCTTAATAGCTATAATAGCTATTTTTTATTATTTAAAATATAATTACTAAATTAATAACTAATTATAAAAATTATTAATTATATTAAAAATTTAAACAAAAAAAAAAAAGTTAAATTTTAGCAATATTTAGCATAAAACTATAAAGCACTACTAGCATATAATTACTTTAATAATTTAAAAGCATTAAAAAACTAAATTTAAGCTTATTTACAAAAAAAAAAAGCTTAATTAAAACTTATAAAACTAGTAATTAAGTTTTATACATTAAACAATAAGCTAATAAGTTTAAACTATATTATAATAGCTTATAAACTATTATAAGTTACTATTATAATAATATATATAAACTATAAAGCTTTAAAAAAATAATATTGTTTAATAAATATAATAGTAATAATTTATTTTTAGCTTATAATAAAAATAGCTATTTAGTAAAAAATTTATAGTATATTAATAAATATATACTAAAAAAAAATAAACAAAAATTAAAAGCGTTAGCAATATAAATATTAAAAAGCATTTATAAATAGCTTTATTTTTATAAATAGCTAAAATAGTTATTTAATAAAAAAAGTAATTATAGCTTTTAAGCAATATAAGCTATAATATATACTATATAATAGTTATTATATAAAAACCTAAAAAGTACAAACTAGCTTTACTTAAATTAGTAGTATTTATATATAGTTTTTTAGTACTGTACTCAAAAAATGTCTTTTTTTTAACATCTACCTTTTTAAGTACAGACCTAACTTTACGTAGTAATTACAAAGTTCTAGGCCAGTATTCAGAAGGCACATACTTGCATGTCTTACCTAATCTAATGTGGCTCGCACTGCACGCTATGTGGCTTTAATGGGTTGCGTTAATTTAAGCACCTATTAGGTAATACATCCGTCTACGCGGCAGGCATCATCCATCATCATCATTATCTCATCAAGAGCCTAGAGCCTGCCTAGAGGTAGTGTACGAGCCTAGAGGTAAGAAGCTAATGCACCTCCCCATAAAACTTCTGTCCTACTCCGACCAGACTCGGGAGATGCCTCGGCTTGACACCTCCTGCGACGATATCTTAGATGATCAGTACTACGTTGAGACCTTGACAGCTTGTCTTGTGCGCGAGGCCGTTTCCATTTTCGTCGAACGCTCATTCGAGTAGTTATCTTAGCCTCGGGGTCGTGCACCTTATTTTACCCCTAGTCCTCCGTAGTAGAAGTCCGTAGGACTGCTGTCAGCAAGCTATAAAACATACGGAGGTAGCATATCTTGGCCGGTTCCAAAGGGTTTCATTCATTCAACCACTAGCTTCAAAAACTTGCCACTCTGTATCATAGGCCATAATCTGCCTCGCTCAATTGACGTCTCCTTTCAATCCAGGATACTTGTACTTCCTGCTTCAGCGAGAATGGCTGCTGATCTGAAAATCCTTCCCTTTGAGACAACGCCCTTGGATGATATTGCCCGGTATGCCGCCGAGGCTCGTGCAGCCTACGCATCACAGAAGACAAAGGACATCGAATGGCGTCTCGTGCAATTGAGGAAGCTGTACTGGGGCATCACCGACTACACCCCCAAGTTGGTCGCCGCCTTGAAGCAGGACATCGGCAAGCCAACCGCCGAAACTTTCATCGGCGAGGTGAACTTCGCTATTTCGGACCTGAACCTCGCCCTGACAAAATTGAAGACCTGGGTCAAAGATGACACAGATCTGGACTATCCCCTGACCTACGTACCTCTGAAGCCGCGCGTCCGAAAGGAGCCTTTGGGCCCAGTCCTGATCATTGGGCCTTACAATTTCCCCTTCATGTTGAACATCTGCCCTCTCATGGGCGCCATTAGTGCCGGCTGTACCGCAGTCATCAAGCCCTCTGAGAGCGCCCCCGCAACCGCCATGGTCATCAAGGAGATGGTGGAGAAGTATCTAGACCCGGAATCCTTCCACGTTGTCAACGGCGCTATCCCCGAAACAACAGCCCTCCTGAATGAGAAATGGGAAAAGATATTGTATACTGGCAATTCGACCGTTGCAAGAATCGTCGCCAAGAAGGCCGCTGAGACCCTGACACCTGTGGCCCTCGAACTCGGCGGCAAGAACCCAGCCTTTATTTCCAAAGCTTCCAATCTGCCCTTGGCAGCACGTCGGCTTCTATGGGGCAAGTGCACCAATGCCGGCCAAGTTTGCATGTCCCACAACTACGTGTGCGCAGAGCGCGAAGTCGTCGACGATTTCATCAAGTGTGTCAATGCTGCGTATAACGAATTCTTCCCCAAGGGCGCCAAGGCTAACCCTGACTATGCGCGCATTGTCAATGAGAGGCAATTCGACCGTATTAAGAAAATGCTAGACTCGACGCGCGGCAAGATCGTCATGGGCGGCGAGACAGACAAGTCTGAGCTGTATATCGCCCCCACCGCCGTCCTCGTCGATTCCATCGACGACCCGATGATGGTGAACGAATCTTTCGGTCCCATCTGGTCTATTTATCCCGTTGACGATGTCAAAGAGGCCATCAAGATCATGAATAAAGTAGACCCCACTCCCCTATCTCTCATGACCTTCGGTTCAAAAGCCGAAAATGAACAAGGTAAGCTAAATCACTTATTTATCCCAGCCACCTAGCTAACCCCAATTCTAGTTCTCAGCCACGTCACATCAGGTGGAGCGAGTATAAACGACGCCTACATGCACGGCGCCGTGTCCACCCTTCCCTTCGGTGGCGTCGGTGAATCCGGCACGGGCGCATACCACGGTCGCGCGTCCTTCGACTGCTTCACGCACAGGCGCACCGTAGTGGCGACGCCCGGCTGGATGGACAAGCTGCTGCGCGTGCGGTACTCGCCGTACTTGCAGTCCGAGCTGGACAGATTCCTGTGGATAAACAGTCGCAAGCCCGACTTCGACCGCAACGGCAAGCAGATCACGGGGCTGGGCTACTGGTTCTGGATGGTGTTCGGGCTCGGCGGCCCCACCGCCAAAGGTGCGTTGTTTCGATGGCTCACCGTCCTCGCCGCGGGATACACCTATTTCACTCAGTTCCATCACCTCGCCAAGCTCCTCTCATAAGTCGGGAGGACCCTTTCACACTGTCTATGACTACCACTCTCGTTCGGGGAAGGGATTTATTTAATGTGCGGGTTTTCATGATGGCACGTGATAATACGAGGAGGAACGAGAGTAGTATATACCCAACTTTCCTATCGTCATATACTACTGAATCACGCCGGACTGACGTTTTGGTTCCAAAAAAGGTCCGGAAGCTAAGCTTTGAGCTCCCCTTCGCGTCTTTTCCTTTTTCTTATCTCCCTCTGGTTTATGTATAAAGTATATATAAGGAACTCGAAGGGATCGTAGAAAACCATGAGAGGACAGTGTCTATACTACCACCCACAGTCGTTCCTATGTTATATACTCTCGAGCACTTCTATACCTTAGGATGTGTACCTAAGTAAGCAGCTCTTAGCGCAAACTATATACCCAGCAGCAGGAATAATAAGAAGTATATATTCAATTTTAACCTGAGGCATACTAAACAGACACTAAATGGCCGAGTTGGTACGGTCTAGCGAAGCATCTCTACCTAAAACATCGTTACATAGCGAAAACTTAACTACATTCCTTACTCAGCATCGTTAGGCACTGGGGGTTCGATTCCCTCGTTGGCCAAAACTACCTTTTTTGGTTCCTTTCATTATTTTCTCACCCGTTGGACTGCCCTACTACTGGGCGGTCTAAACAGGACCTTAAGAACACCATACATAAGTTGTCAACATGACTGTCGCAATATGTTCTAGATAAATTATAACGGAATGCCGCCGATCTATGTGAATGTAGCCTAATATTCAACTTTAACCTGAGGCATACTAAACAGACACTAAATGGCCGAGTTGGTACGGTCTAGCGAAGCATCTCTACCTAAAACATCGTTATATAGCGAAAACTTAACTACATTCCTTACTCAGCATCGCTAGGCACTGGGGGTTCAATTCCCTCGTTGGCCAAAACTACCTTTTTTTTTCTCTTCATTATTTTCTAAACGGGACCTTTTTGATATTCCAAGAACACTACACATAAGTCATAATATGTTCTAGATAACGGGACGCCGTCGATCTATGTGAAGATGGCCTACAACCATTACATGGAATAAATATCAGATTCTAGTCTCCCATCAATATCTACACACGCTTTAGGTTCAATGTGTAACATAGTAGTTAGTATATAACTGTTTTCCCTAGAATGGAGCCAACCACCGGTATACTTTCGCAAGCGATCGGTGGATCGTGATCTAGTTAGTCTTTATTTTCTAGAGCCTGAATTAATCACTAGGGTCCCTGAATAACCTCGTCCGCATGAGATATATACAGATCGTAGTTTGCATGTCTATCTACAGGTAGAATCTTGCTATTTTCATTCCCTTTTTTTCTACACGGGAAGAGCCTGTTATCCCAAAGGCGCTAATGTGGTGGTATCATGGCTTCCCTTCCTCTCGTCCTCTGCGCAGATCAACCTCGTCTCCTCGAGAGACGTATTGCATCTCAAGACTACCGACCAATAAGGGCATCCGCCAGTCTACGACCCCGTTCACCACCCAGGTATAGCGTCTCCTCCCCGTCGCCGTCTCCCCTCGCCAGCTCAACAGCCTCCTGATACCCCCTCACCACCATCTCCTCGTCGACCCGCAAGCCGTGTTCAACGAGGGCCTCGATGACGCCCTTGACGCGCGTGATCTCGCGCATCGTAGCGATGGGTATTTCGTCATTCTGGCTCGAGTATACGTTGAGCCCCACGCTCTCCTCGACCCTCGTGATGGCGGGGCCCGACGTCTCGGCTGCGGGACCCTCGCCCTCGATGTGCTTGCTGATCCAGATGTAGCCATTGACGCCGAGGATTACGTCGACCTTCTCGGCGTCGTCGGTGGCGGCGCCACGGCCGCCGACGCCGACATTGATATCCATGGCGAAGGCCTGGCGACGGGCGCGCACGACGCCGCCGCCACCACCCGTGCCACTAACAGCCACGAACAGTCCATTGCGCAGCTTGCCATACTTGAGTGAGCGCGTGTGCAGCACGGCCCCGCCGTCTCCGTATAGTTGTTGCACCTCAGCTACCAGGAGCTCACCTTCGGAGAAGAAGGTGCGGATCTGTAGCTCGTCGGTTTCGGTGCGCCGCCGCTGGATGCCGCCAGGTAGGTTGATCGCCGAGAGGGGCAGTTGGGCGAGGAGTGCGGCGCCGACATCCACGCGCCACCGGCGGGACTGTACCTCGACAATACGGCCCACGACCAGGTCTCCTATCTCTGGTGTGTAGCGGGCGCGGAGAGGACGCACGGAGAGGAGCTTGTTTGTCTTGGCTAGTGTGCCGGCGACGGAGGATACGATGGCGTAGGGTTCGACGGTTGTGTATGTTCCGTGGCCTCTGTAAGGAGGAGGCAATCGAGGTTAGTCTGGGCTGCTACAAGCCGTAGCCGAGGGTGGTAGGAGAGGATTAGGTCGAGTCTTTACCTACCGCATCCACTGGGAGTCCTCTGTTATTACTTCGCCCGGAGTCACTATCGCATCTGACCGACGAGATCGTCCTGACGCCACTCCCATAGACACATCGCCTTCAAGATCAGCTCCACCTGCTGAATCGGAATCCGAGTCTCCATCGAGGGGTTCATTCGGGAAATAACCTGGCGGCGGTGCAGGCTGTAGTATTGTGATAGGCATGTTTGGAGACGTCTCGTTCGATTCGAAGTTGATTCTGTCGACTTTAGATACAGGGGCGCTCGATTATTTCATCCGTTTCGGTTATGTACAGTGTTTCTCGTGCTTGCTGGGATATGAAAGCTCTTTTTGATAGGTAGATGGTGAGTAGGTAGATGCGACGAGAGCTTCTTTGGCAGAAGCCCAAAAAAAAAGCTGCAGCTCTAGAACTGCAAACTACTAAGTACTTACTTAGGTACCTGCCTAGGTGCCGTGCCCCACCAAACCCCGCTGAACTCTTCCAGGTTAGCTTAGCCAACCCCGCGGATGATCCACTATCTGGGCACTAAGTCCACTAGCTTATAGTGGGTTGGGATCCAAGACCCCTGCACGTGCTTCTTCGCCTTGTTTCCCAACATTAGCATGTGATGTCAATTCTACGTCCCTCAATTTCGGAATCCTCCTTATACTATCACCCGTACCTTAAGACTATCCTATTCTTCACCACAGCGCTCAAAGAAGATGCTGCTAGTTCAGCACTTCGTTTAATAATATGATACCTTCATTAGCACTGATTGTGATTTAATAGGACTACTACATGTGCCTTTTACCTACGTCATCCTGAAGCCTACAATAGCAAACGCGAAGGAACCGAGGGAGGAATTATAATTAAGCGGTAGAAAGGCATTAAAGGTTATCCATGATGGAAGAATACAGGGCCGAAACTTTCGTCAACCGCGACGACCCTATACCAACTATAATCCTGAACAGCTCAGCCCCCCGAGCTCAGACACCGACGCCCTCAGGCTCCCACAAACGAACTGAAAGCCATGGTTCTTATCACTCGGACAGTGAAACCCCGTCCCGGAGCGGTGGACTGCGCGGGCGTTTCTCTGCGTTGAAGGAAAAGGCGCGGATACAAGATCACCTCGTGGAGAAGCTCTTGGAACAAGTAGTGCCGCTAGACGATGCCGAGATCCCCCAGGACGACCCTTTGCCCGGCCGGGCGGCGAAGCCCAACTTCACCCTGCCGACCATGTCCAATAACTTCCGTCGCTTCAACGCTCGCATAGGCGTCGTCTTCGTCTTCCAGGCCCGCGTCAACCGGCTGCTAGCGTGGCGCCGCCCATCGCATACCCTTTCCTTCCTCGCCGTTTACACCTTCGTGTGTCTAGACCCTTCGCTTCTACCGCTGCTGCCGCTCGTCATACTCCTGGTTAGTATCCTGGTTCCGAACTTCATCGCGCGTCACCCTGCGGCTGAGTTCAGCCTGACGAACGAACAAGCTATTGGCTATTCTCCCGGCGGGCCACCCTTCGCTCCCGCTATCACCGTCAAGCCCGTGAAGGAACTGAGTCGGGATTTCTTCCATAATATGCGTGATCTGCAGAACAGCATGGAAGACTTCAGCCAGATGCACGATGCCATCGTGAAGCTTGTCGTGCCGCGGACCAATTTCAGCAACGAGGCCCAGAGCAGCTCCTTGTTTGTCGTCCTATTCGTCGCCTGTCTGTTTATGTGCATAGCGGCCAACATTATCCCTTGGCGACTAATCTTCCTGACTGCGGGATGGGCCGTCACGTGCCTTGGACATCCAGCTGTCCAGAGACAGCTAGAGACGGCACACAAGAAGCATGTCCAGCCTCAGGAAGAAAAGGCCGCGACGTGGGTTGAGAAGTGGGTAGAGCGGGATATCATACTGGACAGTGCGCCCGAAACTCGAGAAGTAGAGATCTTTGAGCTGCAGAGGCTCTCGGGGGCCGGAGAGTGGGAGCCCTGGCTCTTCTCAGCGTCGCCTTATGACCCCCTCTCGCCCATACGAATTGCGGGTGACCGGCCGGTGGGTACCCGTTTCTTTGAAGATGTCCAACCACCACAAGGCTGGGAGTGGAGCGAAAAGAAGTGGGCGCTAGACCTATGGAGTCGCGAGTGGGTAGAGGAGCGCATCATCACAGGCGTCGAGATCGAGACGGAGGGGGAGAGATGGGTGTATGATATCTACGACGAGCAGACGGAAAAGATTGGCGTCATAGACGGCTCGACCTTGGGTAAAAGCAAGAATACTGATACGTCCAAGCGGCCGAGGCCAAGCTGGGAGGAAGGCGAGGACGGTGACGGGAGAAGGGGGGAATGGAGACGGAGGAGGTGGGTGAGGCTGGTCAAGAGAAAATTCATCAGTAGAGATGCTGTGCCGTAGTGTGGCTGCAGACTCTTCTGACTGATCGTCAGAGGCGGATACTCACATAGCTTATATTATCTCTGTTGTACAAGCTGTATCAACTAGGTTAGTTCTTCCTAATGAAGTATGTCCCAAGTTTCTCAGGGCAACGATACCAGTACGACAGGGATGGCTAACCCCCCCCCTTCTCACGCATCTCCAATGCCAGAGTTAGACAGCTTAAGCAGATCTTCGGCATGCGGCCGTGTACCTCTTCGTGTTCCTATCTCATCTGTGCGACATGACGGCCGTAGGCATTTGTACGAGTCGATCCCCAGGTGGAGATGAGGTCACACAACTCCATCCCGGTCACGCGGAGTTGCCGCCAGTAAATACGACGTGAATTGTTCACATATGCTCCTTCGGACCTATTTCCCCTGTTTCTCAAGGGAAACTATAGATTCGGTGATAGGATCACATAAAAATATACAGGGCATACACATATATACACTGCGCTGTATTCGTTCCTCGCTCCTCGAAAATCGACAGATCTTCAATGACTATCATAAACAACACCATGTTCATTTAGAAGAAGCATACACAGAACAGACAGCCAGCTGTTCGCCGGTGTTTCTTTCAGAAGGTGAGCAAGCTGCCAACGCGCTACCAGAAGATGCAACAAGGCAAATTTACAAAAAACTCGCTGCTCATGCTGACCAAGGAGTTTCAGCTCAAATATCGGAGAGTAAAGGACTTTACTCGCCAGATCATCAAGTTGTGTCTTAACAACCTCAACCTAGCTAGGTACTTACCTACCTACCAACCAATCAACCATTGTTTAACCATCCGCTATAGACAAATCCAACACGCTCGTCTCCAAACTACCTGACCAAACCCAATCCAACCAGACCCAGCATCCAAAATGGCGCACCGAAACCCCCCGTCGTCACACATAGATCGCTACGCCCTGGAATCCACCGCGATCGACGTCCTGGCAGGCGTGTTCTTCGGTATCTCCGCCGCACTACTCGTCATCGCGCTGCCCCTCGCCCTGTGCAACTACTGTCGCTCGCGGGGCCGCGGCACGAGGGAGGGGCAACTGGAGATTTAATCGGGTTGGAGGGGGGATAAGGTGTGTGAATTGGGGCGGGTGTATTGAAAATGGGGGAGGGTTGGGGATGTTGGTTAGTTAGTTACATGAGAGTTGGTCTGGTCCTTGGAGTTTTTCTTGGGGCGGATTTGAAGATATATGAGTTAGCGATGACTGAATTGGAATGAATGAATAAATGAATAAATGACTTGACGAAAGATAGATAGAGGGGGAGAGAGCACGGGTTGGTGGCGCTTCTTCATAAATTGATGACAGGAACATATTCAGAAAGGGGGGCGGTATAGTCGTGCTTTATATTTCTTCTTATGTATTTTTGGTATTTCGAAAGTCTCCTTAAGCTGGGCTCAAGGTTGGGGATATCATGCATACTGCAGAAACGGCCGATATGAATTTGTTCAGGTGGGACTAGGGCGTTTAGAGGATCTTTTGATTTATATCAACAAGTGGACGTGTATATACATCGGGAAATACATATGAGGAACTCGTGAGCCGCTGTTGCTATTCTATCTATTGGTGATATAGCTAGGCTATTTCATATTGTATGAACGTGCACAATAGTCATTAAATGTCTTCAAGATAACAGAATCCTATATTACCCATTACTGTCTTCTATAAGTAGTAGGCCAGATAGCTGCAATTTCTCATCCCACATGGAACTCCAAGGTCAAATAAGAGAAAGAAAAGGAACAAGTCTTCTAACCCCACGAGCTACCTGTTTATAGATAAAGTTGCAAAAAAAGATCAAAGGTAGTTTCAGAGTTTATAACCTAAAAATTAGGTGTAGCAGAGCCTAGTGGGAATGGCATTTTATATATCATACATCTATGTACATATTCCCCATGTTGTCTTCACGCTGGATAGTGTAGAGGGTTTAGAGATATCTTACGTATCATCTCTTAGACCTCAACATGATAAATAATAGTATTATGGCAATTGCGTATTTACGTACTTGGGGGTGTCGAGGCCATTATCGACTAGTAGGTATAGAGGTGGGTAGTTACAAGGTCGCCCTGCTATCAATCTCAGTCTCCCTAGCCCTGAATATGAAAAAGTCTGTCCTTGCGCCGTCTATAATGCATTACAATGCGATTAAGTTTCTTTCTTCCTTTCATTCGTTCATGCATCATGCTAAGAGTATGGAAAGAAATGTGAGATCAAAAACGAAAGTGGCGCCAAAATATGTCTTGCCCCCAGAGACTCCTTGCAGAATCAGAAAAATCAAAACCGGGGCCCATGAATCCAAGGCATGCACAGAAAGAGACGATTAGTGCTTCTTATATTTCTAGGAAAATTGTTAGTTAACTGATGACCAAGAAAATAATGGGAGACTAACCTCGTCCACTCGTCTCCTGTTTTGTGGGTCTAAAGAATTGGTAGCACCCATCAGAGTCTGTCCGATAGCCTTGCTCGAGCCGATGAGTGGCCTGAATATGATGGTGGGTGCACGTTTTAGTACAGCCTTGGCAGCTCCCTGCGCATTCCCGCTTTCCATTACCTCACCGGGCACAGCAATGATTGCATCCCTTGCTAGATTGAGGTCTCGGGTCAAGCTTGAATACGCACCCCTGAGACCTTGGACGACACCAGTGGGTTGGTCGGCATAGAGACTTATTTGTTTCGTCTCTTCGGATTCTGTGTCTTCATCGTCCCATTCGGCAGCTTCTCGAGTATCGGGCTGCTTCGTCAACATTCCTTCTGCGCCCTGGAGAGCATACTGTGTGCCAACGGCTAGTTTCGCACCCAACTTGACAAGCTCAGTTCCAGTTGTTTTGGCAAATGCGGCAGCACCTTTGCCTATACTACGAACGATCCTCCCATCCTTCTTATATTCCCTGATGGGGATTTCGACCAAGTTTTTGAAACCACTGCCAACGTTGACGAGCGAGCGAACAGGAGCAAGGCCAGCTAGAACCCCGGGGAGCTGGTTTCGCTTAACATCGGGCATCCACGTATCATTTAGTGTCTGTCCCAATCTATCAAACCCTGAAGCTCCGTATACGATAGTACGACGTAGGACCAAGCGAGACTGGTCAAGAACCACGAAATTCATGAATTCGGTGGTATGACCGGACCGAAGACCAGCATAGTCAACTCGTTTAGGTTTGAAATCTAGGGTGACAGGAATAGAATTGACCTCTGCTCTTTGTATGAAAGGTATATCGCTAGGCGAGGCGTGAGTCGGCTTAGAATCATCTTTGAATTCGAAGAATCGGGTGATAAAATCCAGGGCATCCTGGTCAACATGTAATCGGAGGGGCAGGACCGTAGCCTTAAGGACAATCTCGGCTGCAGCTAGTTCAGGTAGAGGCTTCACATTAAGGATCTCAAGATGAACCATACTAGCGTCCATTTCTCGCTCACCCGCATCCTGGTCATAAGTAGCAAATTTCTTCCATGTCGAAGTTGGAACGTGGTCAAATATCACCAAGTCTTTAACCCGGACATCAATCGAGCTTTGCGTCTCACCTGAGTCCGGTGGGAAAGTGACCAAATCGACATTGATGCCTTTTAATTCAAACGTAATCTTGTGTCGCTTGCTGCGATTAAGCTTTAGTTTCTTCTTAGGACGATACGCAACCCCTTGTCGACTCCCCTGTCGGCTAGGTGTTGTGGTTATTGCTGTGGTTGCGATCGACTCAGTCTCGGTAGCATTGTCATTCAACTCTTGATTGATGGCTTGTGCGAGTTCTCGGGGGTCTCGATTCGCTGGGATACCGATATAAATAGAGTTGAAGAGAAAGTCACCAATGACAGTCTCCTCTTCCACAATTTCCATGTCGGTCCCAATGCGGGCGCGATCTTGTCTAGTCTGTCTCTCAACAGCCGTTGTCTCGATATCATAAACAGCTTTGGAGATTACGTCGCGCGTGTGGTTCCAGTCGTAGCCATCAAAAAGATTCCAGATAAAGTGAACATCGCGAACACGGACCGAGAGTGGGCTTTTGTGAACCTTCATGTCATTGGACTGATCGTACGCGTTGTTGGTGGAGTTCCAACGATGTGCTGTTCCTTCTATGACGGACCCAGAACTGAAATAATTCTCGTGTATAACAAGGTCATCATCTTCATCTAGATCTTCTGGCTGACTACTGAAGTTTGTCAGTAATACACCATCAGTCGTGTCCCGCGCTGTAGTCTTATCCGATAGAATGGAATCAGAGTGATCCAGAACCTGTTCTTGGGCGGCTGAATCGCCGTAGAACTGTGAGTCGACAGCAAGGGGACCAGAGTAGTCGGAACCATCGAGTTCAAGCAAGCCATCATCTTCATCCTCACCACCTAGTTCATGAGCAAGAAAGTCATCATCGAAGTTATAATCCCCTTCAGCTCTACCAAAAGCATCCGCTGAAATAGAAGCTAGCAAATCATTCATTGGAACGACGTTAGTCCTATACTTGATCTCTTTCTTTGGAGGCGTTGGTGGAGAGAGTGCATTGGCAAGTGCGATGAGGGTCTGGGTTGAGTCCGCACAGGTCTCGAGTACAAGGAGATCGTCTCGCAGCTCAACATCAACCCATTTTGTTCCATTTTCCTGGTTGGAGCCGATTTGAACAACTAATTTCGCAGAGGAGATGTAACAAATGTCGACAAATCCTTGCTGGCAAAGCTCGACTACCTGTGGAGTCGTCGCATTTGAAGACCGCCGTCTTGATGCCGTGGTCGGGCTCTTAAGGTCCTTTACGGATACGTCATCAATAAGTAGTATAGATGCCTTGTTAAAATGTCCCTGCACAGTTGCGTCATCTCCTTTGGAAAGAGCAACCTCAAGACGAGTATTCGTTAATACAATAACCATCTTCGAAGTCAGTCCAAGTGGATTTAGACCGAGGAGGCAGTCATGAAGGATAATGTCAACCTTGGTGGGCTTTCCCTTGTTCTGCCCGGTCGTTGGAGAACTTATCTTGGGTTTTCCGGTGATTGCCGCGTGAGCATGGTCTCCTAAGTTAGCGACTGATGCAGCAAGAGATGCTTCAAAATCTTGCGGGGTAGCGTCTTCTCCAAGGTTTAAGAGGTCCATGAGGGTCGATACTCGATACTCGACATCCAGATACCGCATTCTTAGTTTGATGATAGGTTCCATCTCATCACCGATCATTCTCATAGTAATAACGGGACCATGATCACCCTTACCAGGAGGCGGGACAGAAGAAAGTAATGGCTCGCTGTGGTTGCGTAGTAGGGAGATTTTGCCCAGTCCCACAGCTAATAGTGAAGGCATTGTAATGTGCCCAAGCTCAAGATCCTTTAAAGAGGCTTGTAGGGCACCGATCTTCCCATTAGGAGTAACAGTAGCGTCTATGTTATGAACAAGCGCTAGAGTGAGAAGCCCAGGTCTGTCATCCTCAGGCAAGTATTTAGCTACAGTGGACAAACGTGCGATGTCCTCGCCCAGAGTAGATAATACTTCAAGTTGCTGAACTTTTTCAACGCTTATGTCAATATCGTCAATATTGACGCGTAGAACAGAGCCCTTTCTTCGTTGGCGGAGGAGCGTATCGACCATTATCTCATCGTCGCTTTTGTCAAACTTGTGCTTAGACGGAATGATAAGTTCCAGAAGACGTTCCAAATCATTGTCTTTTGGCGTATTCAAAAACTCAACCCTCGTGTTTATGATCATAGCATGCACTGGCGGGTCTCCTGATGACTGCCTGATGTAGGGACCCGTGAGCTGAATTTTCGAAATTCCAACCCCAAGGCCTTCTTCTCGACTAACTAGCTTCACGGCACTAGTATCTATCGAAACGCTGCACTCTTTGCCAAGGAGATCTAAACGAACCGCTCCAATTCTCATATTGATCTTGTTCTCAGAGTTTGCGGAGACATCATCTGGACGTATAGGTGCGTCGAATCTGACGCCCCGGGGTTTTTGTGGTGACCTTGCGGTGCTCCGCGCTGCTGGGAGATTATTTACACTCATCGAAGAGTTCAGATTAAGGAAACCACTCAAGCCTCCAAACCAGGTGAATGTTTCATCTAACCTTGGGAGATCTAACTTCACGTGCAGAGGAAGCGTCTTGACCTCGCACCTTGATGAGTCAGATGATTGGATAATGGTTAGTGAGATATCTGAACCTGCAGACGGGAACGCGTCCCTCATGGAAGAACGCATTTGGATGCGCTGGTCAAAAGAGACAATATCATCATTTGCATAGCCAAATTTAAATTTCCCGATGTTAACCGAAGTGGTAGTCGAAGGTTGGGATTGCGAGACATGAACTACTAGATTTTCAAGAGTTGTAGTGAGAAGAGCATCAACATCGAACGGAGCAGAGCGTGGGCCAAGAATCCGTTCGGGGGTATCTGCTACACCGGATAAAATGTCCAGGAAGTGGACGGATATCTTCTCAACAATAACTTTGATATCAGGTAGAGAAGAAGATGGTTTTTCAGTTTTTGTCTGACCATTTGGCTCTCTCAGAGCCCCGAGGATGCGTGTTACAACAGTAGTGAGTAAGAACGCAGTAGGAAGATCGAATTTGACTTCTAGGGGTGATAAAACAATCTCCAAAGAATCGTCGATCGAACTACGATGGTTATGTGCTTCCGGAACCGGCGGAGAAAGCTCTTGTACAGAAGCAACAGACTGATCTATTGATTTGTGGATAGAGAATGCGCCAGGAATGTTGCCAACGACTGACCGATCTAGAGGACCCCGAGTTTTGGCCCTATGATCGCCAGATTCCAGTGCCGAAACATAAGCGGAAGAAGGCTTAGAAGGGAACCAAAGGTGTAATGCACTTGATGAGATCAGTTCCTTGACTAACCGGGTTGGTCCTTTTGGTGTGGCAGTCTCTTCAGCTACATTTTCGTCCGCCAAAGCGTCTCGAATTTGTGGTGAGGGACTACCTTGGGACTCAGCACTGTCCGGAAGGTCGTGGAACGAGTCATCTGGTATATGCACAGCTTCGTGGAGATTATCCACGGCTGCCACCGATTCTAATACAGGTTCACCTGCTTCTGTGGGAAGAAATTGGTTATCGGAAGGCGCAGCATTTATAGTCGCCGATGATTCTAAGCGGCGCTTATCTCTCGGAGAACTCTCTACGCTGGAAGGTTCGCCGTCCCAGGTTCCAGGCATGGTCTGGCGCATTTGAGATGAAGCTGCGTGTGAAAAGGCACTCATATACATGCTCTCTGCCTCCTCATGGCTGAAAAGGTGGGATTGCGCTAGATTTTCAGCAGCAGATGTTGATGGTTCGCCACTCTGGCTAGATGATAGGGCTGAGCCTGCGTCATCCTTCGTGAACTCTGTGGAAGTTGCCCCCCAGCGACCTAACTGCTCAAGCGTAGGTTCAGACCGTGCAGATGGTTCTGGTAAATCGGTCCATGGATCTTTTTGGGTCGCTATTGTTGACTGGGCTGGATGAAACGATGGCGCGGTCCTGGGTAAGTTTTGTATCGGAATCCGAGGTGTAGGAGCGCGTGGTGTTGATGGGTTAGACCGGGTTTCATCATCATCCGGATCATCACTCGAGTTACCGAGGTCGTAGGGGATATTAAAAGCATCTTCGCTATCCATAAGGGGTTGATATTGGCTGTCACTTAAATCCGTAGAATCAGCCAAATGTTCATTTAGTGGAGTAATCGTTGGCATAGCTGTCGTTTCTTGAGACAACGGCCGATGACTCGTCGCGACAGGAGAAGTCGTTCCGACAGAGGAAGGCATGGACGAGGTTCTAGAGAGAGCAGAAAACACGTCGGCCTCGGATATGAGGGAAGCCCGGATCTTGTTCAGTTCCACATATCGCTTGCCTTCTTTATGGATAGGCATGGAGATAGAGTCAGGATTGCTGTCTCTACCTTGGGTTATTGATGTGACACCCTCGGCATTAATCTCATCTATCGCCAGTTGGAACGTGATTTTCTCGTTGGTTGATGAATTAGCTTCGATAGGAACTTCGACGTCGAGATGACATGCTACACTTTTGATAGCGAACTCAAGTCGGTCAACTATGCCTTGGAGAAAATCTGCGAGAAAGGCCGGCAGCGACAAGGGTTGTCCTGTCCCAAGACCATAGTCGTCCTCGCTCCCATCGTCGCTACTTGCCACCGACGCAGCTAGATCTTGGGTTTCGGCATTTAGTGCAGCTTGGAGCTCCTCCTTCTCTCGGCGGGGTTGGGTTTCCAGGAACGACTGGGCCAAATCGATAGCATGAGGAACTGGGTCTTCTTGTGCAGATGGTGTCGGTTTGCGGCTATCTTTCCGTCTAGACGTCCCCTTTCGTGAGGGTTTCTGCTCTTCCGGAGGTACGATCCTCAGTTTTATCTCAACCCCATCGGCTTCGACGTGTATGGGGCTCGAGTGGATGGCGGCAGGAACGGTCACACGCAATACTAGGACTTTGGCTTTCTGTATCTCGATGGATGGAGGTAGCTGTAGTATTTGTTCTAGTTTCTATTGGCGGAGTCTCGATTAGTTCTGTGGAACGTCAAACAAACGGCGGTGCCTTAAAGGGGCGTCCAAGCATACCTCGATCTTGACGCCAACGTCTTGCCATGTCAAATGGCCAGCCTGCCCCCAGGCAACGTCGATCTTGTCTAGGTCTAGTGCATCGGTTTCGAAGTAGTCTAGCTTGTACAAGACATAACGGAGCAGCCTCTTGGGCATGCTTGACGTCCAAAAGGACTGGAAATAAGCCGCCATGGTAGGCGCTGTTGAGCGAGGATGAAATGGCCGAAAGAAACGATGGAGGGAGGCGAAGGAAAAACGGGCGAGAGGACTGGTCAGATAGGCTTCACTTTCACCAGCAGCGGCGCGTGCACCGCGTGGGGGGGAACATAGGATGCTTGATCACGATACCCCAGGATCCGGGATGCGGGGAGGAGTGCATGTCGCTTCGTGCTG
This sequence comes from Xylaria sp. FL1777, assembly GCA_022578965.1. Classification (NCBI taxonomy): domain Eukaryota; kingdom Fungi; phylum Ascomycota; class Sordariomycetes; order Xylariales; family Xylariaceae; genus Xylaria; species Xylaria sp. FL1777. Next base: position 191,012 of record MU400544.1, on the reverse strand, counting down.
GCAGTGGGATTACATGTAGGTAGGGTGAGCTGTCGAGCAAGGGAGATAGGATATTAGGAAAGGGAAAAGGAAAAGAGAAATAGACGGAGCGAAGCAAAAGCAAGATAGAATACAAAACTCAAGATGCTCAGGTAAGGTTGGATGCGTCCCCTAACGGAGATGCACTATGGGGTGCAATCAGGTGGACGGTGTAGGTACATGTACTGCGTAGGTTAGGTAGGGAATGATTGCACTGGCGGAGTCGAATGCCCCGATGACGAACGTACAACGCCTACCGGTACAGCTGATGAAGTCCCGTTGCAGCCAAGCCCAGCAGGGGTTAGTGGGAATTGGAGCGGCTGTCGATTCTGACGTGGAGAAACATGGCCAGGACTGGTAAGCTCTTCCTATTTAAGGATGCCTTGATAAGGACGGGAGCCACTCTTGGTTCACGGCGGATGTCAGATGGGGGGTCCCTTCAACTGCCTTCAAACTATCAGTCACACCGTTTCTTATCGATAGGTGCATAAGTGCTCCACTTCGGGACCAAGAAGGGGTCCTAAATGCCCTGTGAGCCAATCAGGAGATGCCGCTGTCCACTGAGAGTGTGACCCCTCTATGCGCCTAGCCGCCTCACTTTCAGATCTGTCACAATTTACCGAGTAGAATACCTACCTGTTGCCCAGGTAGTAGGTAGTACCCTCATCATCGACAAGGCCTACAATAAAAGCATACCAATGGCAATAAGACTAGATGACAGCCGTGTTGTCAATTCATCATCTCCTCAAAACCCAACAACCACCTCAACGTCTAATCTCTAGAGAATGAAGCGCATGGTCTAGGTAGGTAATCCATCCCATCTACGCCGCCTTCCCCTCTACCGTTCTACCGTACGCCTGGACGATCCTCTTGCCTACAGACTCGCCGCTCCAGTACGCGCCCGTGACTGTTCCGAGTGCGACGAACGGAGACGTGTGTTCACCCGCCAGCCAAAGCCCACGGTCCGGCACTCCCTCTCTCATGGTCTTTATATCCCTGTCGCCTTCTTCCAGGCCGACCTGGAAGTTGCTATAGCTGCCGTTGCCAGCCAGGTCATCCTTCAGCCAATCCGTGGCATAGCATGCCACTGGCTGGCAATCGGGGGAATTCTCATTGTAGTGCGGCAGACGAGAGTAGTAAGGTCGAAACCACTCGTACAGGAAGGCGTCTTTCTTCTCCTTCGACGAAAGTCTGGCCACCTCGCCGGTCAGAAATTTAGACTGGTCGCCATATGTGTAGAACAAGAGTGCGGGGTGAGAGTCTGACGGCGTGAAAGAGGCCAGTTCCACGACCTCCTGGTTCCACCTATTTGGATTCGACTCTAGTGCATAGTTCGGGGCGAGAAGCTGGATGAAGCCCCGTGTATCGTCCTCAGACTGAGGAGAGCGCCAGAAAGCCTTCGGAAAGCTAATATAGACCTTCTCAAGACACCCGTAGCCGATGTTTCTGATGGCTTGTGCTAATCGTGCTGGTAGTGGAGGGCTGAAAGTATCGGGATGTTGTTTCAGCCAGCCGAGGGGTGCAGTGAACACGACCTCGTCAAACTCCAGTGTCTCGCCGGATTCAGTATGTAACTTGAGCGATTCACAGGTCTCATCATCACTGCTCTCAACTTTGTTGACGACAGTCTTGAGCTTGAAACTAGCTCGTTCAATAGCAGGTTTAGCTACGGCTGACAGGATCTTCTTGTACGTATCTGAACAGAACAGGTTTTCTAATGTGCGATCAGCAAGACAATTATTCTGTAACATGGAAGGAAGGGAACATTACCGCCGTCTATGCACTCTTCCAACCAGAAGTACTTGAGGCTCTGACTGAAGACTATGACACCAATACATCAGTAATGACTTCTCTTAGTGAGATGTATACAAGTTATTCAGCAGCACGTATGCTCTTGGAGTCACCAAGGAAGCCAGAGAAGGACACCCAAGCTTTTAAAACCATTCCAAAAGGAGAGGTCAAAGGCTGTCACTGTCACTCACCATGATTTCCGACATACGCGCCCCAGGACTCAGCGATCTGAGCCATGATCTTCCGCTTTTTCTCCCAATCTGGTGAGTTTTCCGGTATCCTTCTGGCAAGTTCTTTGCCGAAGAAATCCAGGAGACTCTCATCTGGGCTGATTGTGCTGGTATTTCTATTGCTGTAAGTAAAAGCAGTTCCTATTATATCCCACATCATATCTGAGTAGACCTCAGCTTCAAGTGGTGGGAGAACTTTGCCCGTCTCATCAACGACAGATGTTTTAGCAGTCCAGGAACCCGTAGCTGTGTTGGTGTTCTGTGCAAGTTCCATGATCGGGTTGTTGTTCGTTCCGTGGATCCAATTCGGCCCGGCGCTTTGGGTAGACGATATATTATTAGTACGATTCATTACGTGTAGCTTTCGACTTCAATTAGATGTAGATTACATCTAATATAGAAAATCACGTGAGGAACGAGGGATGAAGCGATGGAACCAGAGGCACATACTCGACGAGGTGTCCAGGCGTGAGGGAAACTTGGTGCACACGGCCACCCAGCCGGTTTCGGCCCTCGATAATCGTCACTTCAAAACCATGACCCAGGAGGATATCGGCACAACGCAGCCCAGAGAGTCCAGCGCCGACGATACCGATACGGGGTGGGCGACCAAGGATTTGCGCTCGGCGCTAATGAAGACGTGAGTCTGATGCTGCACAAGCTGAGGAGAACTCATCTGAGCAGCGACTCCTAGGAGGGCTGGGCAAGATCGGGCCCAAATTCAGCCGCAAACCAGTGCTCCAAACACCGCTCCCACAAGTTGAAGCTTTTCGAGCTTTCGGTCTGTGAGATGTACCTTGCCGATCTTGGCCGTCATGATGTCGACGGTACCCGAGATATCTTCTTGGAGGAGCTTCTGAACGATGGCGAAGTGGCGGTACGCACTCAAGTCCTTCCAGATGCGAGAAGTACTTCGTTCTGCGACACTAGTGAATGAGACCGGATGAGCATCCATGGTTGCTGGAATATCTTAAGTTGATTCCCGTGTGGTGGTATTGATTGGAACTAGGAAAAGCACCAAGGTGATGAGGTAAAAGGAGTCAATAAGGAAATGGAAAGAGATATGGGATTCTTGATCAACACGTCTTGTTCTTCAAGAGTGAGGGCTAGTATAATGGTGGATAGAGATTTTGTGAACTGTAGTCTTGGGGTAAAATTCGAGGCTTGTTCTAGGGTGGTGTAGGATGAGCTTGGTTAAGTGAAATCTCATAGCACGGCAGAACCCAGACCAGGTCCATCTACTATATATATTTGGGAAGTATAGGAAAATGGGTCGGCCTTGGCTTTTCGAATATCGTAACCTTCAAGCACTGCCTAATGCAAGCTACGGACTTTACAGATAAGAAAATGGAGGGTCTCGGATCGACTAAGAAGAGACGACATATTGCAGTCCGAATCCGCACAGGGGTGCGAGACAAGCGCTAGACCAGAAGAGCCGCACGTGGGTTGGGTACTTCTATTTCTTCGTACATTGGGTCGAAGCGCGTTACCCTCGCATTCCATCGGGTTTATCTGATAGGGCGGGTCGAGATGGACAGGAGTACGCCTATGAGGCTCTCGAAATATAGAGAAAAGGGGGGGGAGGCAAGCTTCAAGTGTAACGCATGGCGATCTCGATACGCACAGAATGTACCCCCACTCAGGGTTGTGTTTGGGTTGGGAATTGAGATCCATGCTTACTGCAGGGACCTAGAAAATGGCAAGAAAAGAGTCTACCTACCACAGGAGGGAGTACGACCGTGTCACTGTCGTCTTCATGTATTCGGACCAGTCGGAAAAAGCGACAACGATGACAGGGAAAAGATGAGTGTCACTTTAACATCACGAGGGCGTCTTCTCGTGGGAAAAATCCCTCAGCTGGTGTGATATTATATCTGACCTATCTGCCGGAGCTTTCCGGGCTCCGATAATAGGTAGGTAATCGAATGGCCTGCCTACACAGATGTAAGTAATTACTCAAGTATGTTGGTGATGCGACATCTTCACCTTGTAAGTGCTCTGGTTACACGAGATGATATACTTGCCGGCCAGTTGGGTTTACATGCAGAATGGAGATATTTATACCTCCTCGATACTAAATATACACCTTTGTTCCAGCCTCTTTGATCTTAAAAATACCAGGTTAGATACGTAACTTCAAGGTACTCCGCCTGACCTACATGTAATAGCAGGGGGCTTTGCCCTTCAAGTCTGGGATATCAATTAATTATTGTTAACCGCTCTAGCCAATAGGAGCCACCAAATCTTGGAATAACGCTAAAGTGTCGCGAGGCTCGGCTAAAATAATTACTTTTAGAATCATGAACTTTCGATTGATTAAGTCGTCTGCAGCTCAGAGTAAATATTGCGGCGTTGGTATCAGCGTTTGCTGAGTACTGATCTAGCAATAACATCAGGAGAAACAAGGTTGTTGGATGGAGGGGTCCGTCAACCAAACCCCGCCTCTTATCTAATCTACGGCAGGTTGGTGGGCCTGACTGCATAGGTAGTATTATATAAGCTGCAGACACTTGTACCCTTAAATGCTTCTTCTTATAACTATCACAAGCAGTCAGATGGTGTGTTCGTGGAGGTCATAAACAGGTGTATCAATGATGATGGCTCCACTTAGACGAAATTCGGCAATAATACGCATAACTATACGGGTACAGATCAAGTGACATATTGTATCGTGTAACTGTGAGATAGCTAGTTAAATATCGTTGTTGTAAGAGAGATGGAGATAATTAACATGCAGCCACCGTGAGGGGTAATTGTTATACAACCGTCAATCAAATAAGTACCAGGGTCAAGGTCTTAAGAATTCTCGCTGTCGTCTTTACTAGGTACGTTTCCTAATTTTTATAACTCTATGTCTCTCTCTTATCCTCAAGATCACACGCAGCTTAAGGGTCCAGTATTAGCTCACTCGTCCTAGGAATGACTTCCTGACAGCGAATGACTGAGAATTGAGTGGACCTGGTAAAGTTAGGGAGGGACCACTTGGTGTCATGTTGGGTCACTCCCGGTGTAGTGTACCCCAGAGAAAGAGAGAGTAACCAACACGTGCTAGCGTTGATGGGATTCAAGCATGTCCTCATTCATATGTCCCCTTAACGGCACTTCAGCTCTTATAAAGTGCAACCTGAATAGCCCTCTTAAAAAAGCGTATAACCGTAGACAGCCTAGGACTCGATGCAAGGACCACCAAACTGCATACGTAGTATGCTTAAATCTGCACGAGTCGTTAGACCTTTTGATTTATGGAATCCAGAACATAATTCGTGAATTTCATTCGACGTCCCACGCTATCGCCAGGCACCAGAGGATAGGTACCTGGGTATACTTGCACTTAGTAGGTAAGTTACTAAGTTACTAAGTACCTAGATACCCACCCAGTACCCCGGATCGCATGTGAACATCAAGATTGTCGACTAACGAATTAAGTCTTAGCTCCGCATGTGTTACCTGGGTCCAGAACGGCTTGAATCGGATATGGAGCCAATCATGAGTCGACTAAATACAATCCGCAAGCATAGCAGCGGGTCTGCATTCTTGAGCCGAGGCTCGCGGTTATTCGAGCCTTACCAACGCTACCTCCCCAGACACCTGTCGCAATAGGGGGAGGGAGGTATCCGGCGATAAGTGCGTTGCTGACGTCGTGAGAGGATGCCATCGACAAATTCCATATTCATAACTAAACACGGTGTAAATACCGAGGGACAAACTTGTTCTTTACCTCGTTTCTCAATTCAATCCTTTTCCCCCTTTCTCGTCTTATTACATTTCTCCAATAGACCTCTTCATCTTCTTCCCACCTCTTTTTCTTTGTCCTAGAGTATCAAACCGTGCGATCGCATTCCCACGATGGCCAAGACATTCACGCGCGACGAGGTCGCCAAGCACAACACGGAGGACTCGGTCTGGTTCATCGTGGACAGCAAGGTGTACGATGTGAGCGACTTCCTCGACGCGCACCCGGGCGGCGAGTCGGTGCTCCGCCAAGTCGCGGGCCAGGACGCGACGGCCGCCTTCTACAACCTGCACCGCCACGAGGTGCTGGTCAAGTACGAGGAGGACCTGCAGATCGGCACCGTCGAGGGCGAGAAGCCCGCCGTCGTGACCCCGCAGCCCGGCGACCTCTCCCTCGTCCCCTACGCCGAGCCCCTCTGGCTCACCCCGGCCTTCAAGTCCCCCTACTTCAAGGAGAGCCACCGGAAGCTGCAGAAGGCGATGCGCGTCTTCAACGACAAGTACATCACCCCTGAGGCCATGGCCCGCGAGGCCGACGGCAAGTACATCAGCCAGGAGCTCGTGGACCGCATGTCGGCCGCCGGGATACTGCACATGCGGCTAGGTCCCGGCAAGCATCTGCACGGCGTGAACCTGCTGGATGGCGCGGTGCGCGGCGAGGAGTTCGACTACTTCCACGACATGATCCTGTGCCAGGAGGGCGTGCGCGCCAACGCCCGCGGCTTCCAAGATGGGCAGCTGGCCGGCATGGTGATCGGTCTGCCGTGCATTATGAACTACATGAAGGACGAGAAGCGGAAGAAGGCGCTGATGGACGAGGTGTTCAGCGGCAAGAAGTACATGTGTCTGGCGATCACGGAGGCGTTCGCCGGCTCGGACGTCGCGGGCCTGCGCACCACGGCCAAGAAGACCCCCGACGGCAAGCACTACATCGTCAACGGCACCAAGAAGTGGATCACCAACGGCGTGTACTCCGACTACTTCATCACCGGGGTGCGGACTGAGAAAGGTCTGAGCGTCCTGATCATCCCGCGCGGCGAGGGCGTCGAGACCAAGCCCATCAAGACGTCGTATTCCCCTACGGCCGGCACGGCATATATCACATTCGACAACGTCAAGGTCCCCGTCGAGAACCTGCTCGGCGAAGAGAACAAGGGAATCTACGTCATCCTCAGCAACTTCAACCACGAGCGGTGGAGCATGGCTTGCAGCTCCGTGCGCATGTCCAGGACAGTGGTAGAGGAGTGCTTGAAGTGGGCGCATCAACGCATAGTCTTCGGCAAGCGGCTGATAGATCAGCCCGTGATCCGACAGAAGTAGGTTTTCTTTCCTCCTAATTTATTTTTGTTCCCCACGATCAAGAAAGCTAACAACTCCAATTAAAATAGACTCGCCAAGATGATCGCGCTAGTCGAAGCCAACCAATCGTGGCTTGAGACCATAACATACCAGATGTGTAACATGCCGTACAAGGAGCAATCTAAGCATTTGGGTGGCCCAGTCGGTCTTCTCAAGATGAGCGTCACGAGAGCCGCTCATGAGATCGCCGATGAGGCAGTTCAGATCTTTGGCGGCCGCGGTTTGACCCAGTCGGGCATGGGAAGAGTAATCGAGATGTTCCACCGTACCTACAAATTCGACGCCATCCTAGGTGGTGCTGAGGAGGTCCTTGGTGATCTTGGTGTCCGTCAGGCTATGGCAAAGATGCCCAAGAATGCCAGGTTATAAACAAGGATAGTCGAGACCGCGAAAAGAGAAAACTAGCTTCATCACTGAAGGAAAGTGTATATTTTTATAAATACTTTTAATTATATTCATGTCTATATGCTTTTAAGCTTTGTTTTATGCTTATAAGCTTTGTTTTATGCTTATTTTAATTAATAACGTATATATTTGATACAGACTGGAAGGGGACTCCATATCTATAGAGTCCAGCCACAGTAGTCTCCCCACCTGTGGCTATGGTGGCTTAGTTAGATAGCTATGTGGGGTCCATGCCTAAGGCAATTGGGTAGCAATTGCCTGCAGGGCCCCCCTCCTTCCAATCTACATCACACTTTATATGCTCAATTGCCTCACTACCCATAGTAGACCTTACTAAAGCTATAGCAAATAAAAAAGCTCTTCAAATGTTTGTCCAGCTCCTAGGACTGCCTGTTCGGGCAATTCGCGGGCGCCAAATGCGGCGGGTCTCCCCACCAGCGCACCGCCACAGCGAGCCACGACCGCCTTCCCAAAAACGGCACAGGATCCTCATTCGAAGACCCAAATCACCACCTAATTACCCCCTTTTTCAACCGTGTAGAAAATGCGCTAAATCTATTGCGTTTTCTTTTGTTTTGCGTTAATCGAGATATCTTATTTCTACTTGTGTGTCTACTGTAGTGAAGGCCCTTATCTTCGACGAGGTCAACAAAGGTCTACACTATCCTGTGTGACCTTGGGGCATTTAGCGCTGTGGCCGGAAGCCTCAAGTAGAGGTAAGGATAAAACCATCAGAATGTGTTGAATCTTATATTACAAGAAATTAGTGTCCTTAACACCTGCATTGTCATTGGTGGCCCTTTCTCGCCCTCTCGGGTCGTCCGGTCGTTTTAGATGGCGGTATTGCGAGCAAGAAGAGGGAGGCTTAGGGAGCAAATGGTTCAGCATGACAGAAAAAATGACGCCGTGACTCGAGCATTCTTTCTTGTTCATCGCTCTGCGTGTGGTGTAGCACGTGTCCTCCGGGACACAACCGGAAGGTGCGTCCCGCAGCATGGTAGCTTTGCTTTCCTTGACAGTGGGTTCAAAATCAAGCTATCTAGTATCAAACAAGTTTGTTCAATCTACATCATTCATTCATCCGTCTATTTCCATCTTCTCGACATCGGCCTGGTACCCTTCATCATCTCCCTGTGCATCTTTCTTATTACCGAGAAATTGGATCTCGGGAAAGTGAAACCAATCCCATTCCATCCTACCGATTTGCTGTCGGTAGGACTCCTTGTCGCCATCGGCCATGTAGTCCGCCGCGTCCACGGCCTGCCTCATGGCCGAGAACAGATGCTTCCAGAGCTCTTCTATCTCCGGGTGCTGCGCGAGTGCCGGCACCTTTGCCTGTACGTAGAGCAGCATCAAGCGCTCGAGATCGTATGCGTTGCAGCTGTGGGTCTCGAACGGGAACCGATCCACATTCTTGCGGACCGGGCGCTGGTGAAATGCGGCCTCGAAGTCTGTGTTTGTGCTCCACCGCGTGAGCTCAATGTCCCCCGGCTCCTGGAGGGGCGTCCCCTCTAGGCTCAGGAGGCCCAGGAGGGAGGCGCCCAGGGGGAGCGTGACGACGGACGGTGTCGTCCAGCGCAGCAGGCCGACCATGCTCTTATAGTCGGACCCCACGATGATGTTGTCGGCGTCGATGCGGGGGTTGTGCAGCACCATGGGCCAGGCCTGCAGCAGCTGCTGTACATCGATTTCTTCGCCTTCCCCTTCTTCACCTTCCGACCCCAACAATGCCAACGGCGCTGCGACAAAGTCGACCAAGTCCCGCAGGATGCTGGCGTACATCTGGCGATTAATTCGCAGGCCAAAATAGCTCGCGTCGGTCGAGAACGGCTGCCCGGCGGGACAGTCGATCCGCCACACAAACAGCGGCCGGTGTTTGGGCGGCAAAGCCATGTGGCCGACCCGCTTGTAGTGGGGGACGTACTCGCCATAAACCTCCCGAGCCGACTCGAGCTGGTTCTCGACGTCTAGCTCCTCAAAGGTGAAGTAGAATAGGGTCATTATGCCAATGCCAGTAGGTTCGGGAAGACCTGATCCCTCCTCGATCTCGCCCTCGACTTGAACCACGTAAACGTCGTCGTCGAACTGGAACTGGGAGGGGTATGCCAGGACGCCGGGCGGCCGCTGGAAGCCAGGGCCAGACGGCCATTTCCAGTCCGGTCCCACCTCGGAGGGGCCGCTCTTGTACCGGCTGGTCTTGTACAGGTCGGCCTTATAGATTCTCTTGCAGAAATCTTCACAGTCCTTTCGGCGTACGTGCGGGTGGCTTCGGAAGAAGTTAATCACGCGTTGGAGCGCCTTGGGCCGAAGCATCGGGAAGTCGAACAGGTCTGCTCCCGCTTCCGACTCGGGGCCGGCCTCCGTGGGAGAAGCATCATCGTTACTTTCACATTCGGAGTCGCCATCCGAATTGTATTTCTTCTTCTTCTTCTTCGGCTTGACCATGGACTCCAGCGTGCGCGGCTCACGTCCCGCGTCGACATCGCCCAACTGCTTGAGCAGCTTCGGGTAAAGGTCTTCATCATTGGCCTTAACCTCTTGATCGAAACTCTCTCTCTCCAGTTTATCCTGAAAATTTTCGACCGGCATTTGGTACTCATAGCTTCTTGGATCTATGATCATATCATCGTCGTCGGAGCTCTCGAAATACTCGTTGTCGAAAGCCGGATCAACTGGCTCCCGCGGCTCAGGTCCAGACGAGTAGCGGTTGGACGAGTCGGACGAGTCTTCTTTCTTTTCTTCCATAGCCACGCCCGAGTTTAAGTCGTTAACCACGTCCGAGTCCGAGTCCGAGCCGTCATCGGTCAGATCGTCCTTGTCGCCTAGATTTGTGAGGAGCACATCTTCACATTCCTCGAGCACAACATCGCAGTATTTTTCCCAATCGTCCATGCCGCAACGGAACTCGGTTTCCAGCTCATCACCCTTGTTTTCTGGCTCGGCGCTCTCATCGTCCTTGCCTTCTCCCGCTGCAGCCAGTCTTTTTTTCTCTGCAGCCGCTGCAGCTAGTCTTATTTGCTCCTCAGAATGTGCAACGAGGAAAGCTCGGGTAATGGGACGGTATTCGCGGGACTCGTGTTTAGACGGCATATTATTTTCTCGGTAAGATATGCACTAGATAGAATGGATTATGGATCAAATGAATAAGAAACTAAAGAGGAAGAAGAAGAGGCTGGATCAAGAGCCGTAGGCCACCAAACAGCGGCCGATTAAATGAAAAAGGAAGGGACGAATTCGGAATAAGAAAGAAACTCCGCGTGACAGACAGGCCAGGCGGGAGATCGTCTAAAGGGATGTTTACGACGCGTCGTTGGTTTGTTTCCCCGGAAAAGTATAATACCTAACTAGGTGGTACACAACATGAATGAGGACCACCCGTGTCTCACATTTCCCGATCTCGCGTCCTCCTATGGACTGCCCTATACCGCCACAGTTCACCCCGGATACCGTTTATATCCCTTACAACAAACCTGTCAACAAACCACACGGACCACCCTCAGTCTCGCGGGTCTGTCCTTAGCACATGTATTAGTCTCTATATTATATTGCTACGTCTTATTGTCTCCTTAATGTCTTCTTCTTGTTGTCTCTTTTCTCTTTTTATTTTTCATTACTTCTTCACCTCCTCTTTTCTTAGCATCATCTCTACAATATGATATGATATAGCTGTACTCATCACTCCACCGTTTTCATTCTTGTGACCACTGACCAGGATGGGCCTGGTACACCCAATACACATCATCGCGCGGGTCAACGGGCGGCGCCGCAGTATAGCCTGCATTGAGATACCAGGAGCCGAGCCAGGCCAGTCAATGATATCATGTATAACACCATTCCCTTATATATCCTGCCAAAAAGATAGTTGCTGACGCCAGACGGGGCAGTTGTTAGCAGAGTTTTGTCCTTACTTGAGAAGAATCCGAGATATGTCGCCCTCGACTTGGCCTACGGAAAGATCCACATCTCTGACGCCGAATGGGAGCGGAATGTGGACGCGGAATACTCGGCTGCCAAAGCGGAGCGTGTGCCCCTTCCCACGCGTTGGCGTCATGTCCAGACACGACTGCTGAACGAAAAGATATGCAAGCTCGAGGAGGAGTGCGTCGAGGCCGAAGCGCCCCAGTTCCCATTCATTCAGACGTGTCTGTACCTGGGTGCCTCCACGGAAGGCTGGTGGTCTCCGTTCGTGCGTAAGCTCCACACGCGGCGGTGGAACGCGCCCCCCGACTGGGGCGGCAAGTACATGTGGGAGCCTGGATGCACCATCATCGACCTCACCGACCGCTCCTCCTACTGCATGGTTCTTCCCGCCCACAAGTCATGCGGCCGGGCGAAAAAAGCGGTATACCGCACCCTCAGGCTTCGGCCGCTGGACGGGCACGACTGGCTCAGGGGATCCGGCCAGGGGAGCAAACATCACCCTAAGAGAGATTGTGCGTATATCGTCGGGGAGGACAAGCCTGCCCCGGTTACGTCGATCGACGCAATCCGCGAGGTGTGGCCCAAATTTCCACCATCGCCGCCATCAGTCGATTCAGAGGAAAGCGACGACGACAACGACGGCGACGACGACGATGAAGATAGCGACGACTCGGGCGATGACACGGACGCAACCGACTACGACGGCGTCGCCGAGACCAAGAAGAAGAATCACAAGGAAGCGGAGGAAAGAGCATCTATGTTGAAGACAGAGGCTAAGACAGAGGGATCGCCTGAAGTTCCTGAACTAGAGACATCAACGTCAAGGAAGCGCAAGAGGAATGCGGATCCGGATGAGGAAGAACAACTCGTTTGGGACATTATCGAGAACCTGCTGGTTTCCTATTCCCCACAGACTCTGGGCAACCTAAAGCGGCAGCACAAGAAGTATCGGCCTCTCCTCAAGCGCTTCATAGACCAGCATCCGGAGCACTTCGCCCCCAAGCACCCGGGAGCCGTACCACTCATCCTGGCTGCCTTTAAATGCGCCAAAACAAGCATCAAAGACCTTGACCTACACCGTCTCCGGGACTTATCCGGCAAGCAGGTGGTCGAGCTTGTGAAAGGCGCCCTCGCCCATAACGCAGCCGTTTACAAAAGAGCGCCAAAGGATCTCGAGGTACTCGACATCTCCTTCAACCCGCTGGTCGGGGAGGGCGACATCGTCGATATCGTCGCGGAAACGACGCTCCATGAGCTCATCATCTGGCACAATCCGAGACTGTCCCGGGAGGCTGTCGCGCAGGCTTCAAAGGGCCGCATTGCCAAAGTCACTACCCGCGCTGACTTTCTTAAGCCTCTTAAGAAGTTTGCCGAGGAGAATTATCTCTCAAAAAAGAGCTTGCGCCCGTACAAGCCCGCGCCGCCCATTATATCCCCGTTGCCAGTAAAGATTCGCCAGGTAATTTGGATGATGATCGGGAGCACTGAGGTAGACTCTTCCGCACCACGACCAGATTTGACCGGCCAGTTGCCAATCCCCAAGGGAAAGCTAAGCCTTGAGGTAGTCGACCTCGATACGCTGTCCGTCCTGCTACACCCTGAGTGCCACCGCACGATCGGTGAGCTATATGAGTATACGGACAGGAATAAAGCCCATGCCCAGCTTGTCGCGCTGCCGTACCACGACGCCGCATGGGGGTCCCTCGCCGAGTTCTACACGGCGATCGCGCGCTTCGAGACGTTCATGTCCAACAAAGAATTCATCAATTATGGGTACGACAATATGTTGCAGCGGTGGACGGTGGCCTTCCCACTGCATATGGCCACGGGGAGCGAACACTCCGAGTACGTCGTAACGGCGCCCCTCCCGCCTGAGTCCTTCAGCCTTGCTACGCGGGAGCTGATGGGCGGCAAGTCGTCGGAATTGAACTCGCTGCCCATGCGCGGGCCCTACCCCATCGTGCACGAAGAGTACACGCTCGTGTTTCTGCGGGAGCCGGATCACGGCCGCCTACGGATTGGCATGGCGACGCTTACCGAGGAGGGGAAGCTCATCGTGCTGGATCCCGAGGACGTTGCCCTCGAGGCCAGCGATGAGAAGGCGGCGCTGGCGTGGCGCCGCGGCGTCGGCCGCCTGCCGCGGTGGACGGACGCCACAGAAGACGAGGAAGAAAAAAACCCGGTTGTGGAGGAGAAGGCGCAGGACGAGTCGGGCGACCTGCCGTCAAAGGGCCGCTACAACCGCCACACCGCGCAGCTCGAAGTGAAGGCCCTCGAGACGATGCTGGCAGGTGCCGCGCTGCTGAGGGAGAACCGGCGAATGATCCAGGAGAAGATCTGGGCGGTGAAGCAGGCGCGTAACAAGAAAGAGGAAGAGGAAGAAGAAGAGGAGGAGGAGCCTGAAGAAGTAAAGAGGAAGATCGAAGATACCGAAGATGACCCCCAGTGAGGGCCTAGTGACTCGGTGAGGCAGGGGTGAAGCGGGTGGGCAAAAGCGTAGTGCGAGGCACGGAAGATTGCATCTTGTGACATGTTCCTTATGTAGATGACAAAGATATAGAGTCCTGAAGAAGGAAAGGAAATGAAGGTGGGCGGCGACAGGGGGCCAGGTTCACGTACGCGATTACGAAAGAGGCCCGACAAGGCAGTCACGGAAAGTCGGGAAGGCACAAGCCGCAGACGGAAACAAGAATCATGTACACTAGTCGCACCATTAGGCGTATTAGACTATATATATATCATGTAACCGAGTCGGGTCAACAGGCATATTTATCACGGGATAGTGGTGCTCAACAGGCACCTCCATCGGGGGATAGGGGGGCTGCATTTCCTCGTAGAATGGAAAGAATGCGAGAACACTTGAACCGCAGACAGCAATGGTCCCCCCGTCGCGTAGCCTATGTAAGGCTGGCCACTGGATCCCAAGGAATACATAGTACCTATACTCCAGCTTAGATGGCGCGGCGTCTAAGGGGCATTTTTGTACAAATTTAGCAGCATCCAAAGCGTCACATTTATAGGAATTCAGACAAATAAGACACGTAATCGGCAGGTGATCGATCGCACGCGCATCTGTGTAGGTGTATTAGCATGGGTTGTAATGTAATAATCCGCCGGAATATTAGACCAAGCTTCGAAATAATATGTATAGCACACATGCAATAACCCCTCATAAGTATCTATATAAACAATTAAACTGACCAAAGCTTTTAGCCTGCGTGAAACAGTCCTGGACCCCAAACGATAGCTATGTTTGATTATATTCTATCAAGCAAAGGTCCTACCATTGAACCTTGACATTGTGCGTATCCTCTTGTTTCCTATCACGTAGACATGTATGGCGGAGATGGATCCTGCACATATATGCCCAGATTCATAGCTGGAATCCTTGAGTTAACATCTGATGGGTCATGATCTGGCGATTGACCAGAGGTAGACGTCGGCGTCCTGGATAAGGTCTCTGCGCTGCATTATGGCGAATTGGACTTCCAAGTCTTGGAGGGCTTCGGCGAACTGGCTGATGAAGTGGTTGGTAGTGAGGTTGATGATGATGTTGGTGATGGGCAGTGTCTCTGTTACCAACAGTGGATTCAACACCATGTACGACATCATTGAAATATCGTGTTGGGTCACCTACGACCGCTTGGCTTGACGATTCCCTCTGGCGTTTACTGGTACCGCATTCCTCGCAAACAATCCACACGATTTTCTCAGACGAGCATCGCCCTCGGCGTATAGCAGTTCTAGCTACACTGTCCGACTTTGAAGTATCCATGCCCATAGATGATTGTGAAGATATGGACGGAGCCCTAGTTGATCTTCTTCCGGTCGTTGATGGAACCATACTTTCAACAGGAGACCAGCGTTTACTGGGCCGGCGATCGACGTCTTTGAGAGAGCTTTTATCGCTGTCGGTTGGGGGGAGAGATGAAGTGCTCAATAGAAGTGATCGTCTCTTCACTTGACTAGCAGTGTCAACCTCGGCGTCTGAATTTGGCCGCTTGGTAACGCCTTGTTTACCAATACGAATAAATGGGACTAGTAAAAGGGGAAGACCTGAGAATGCGGTAGTTGCAATAAATGTGTGTGTGTATGCAAGCTCGGGTTGTGACCAGTCCGCTTTCCCGTCATAAGAAGACCAGATTGAAGTAGTGACTGCAAGGCCAAGTGGAACACCAAGTCGACTGGTTATTTGAAGAAGTGAGGCGCCGATCGAATGGTGTTCTGGCGGTAAAGAAGATAGTATATGGAGCTAATACTAGTTAATGGCCATCCCATGACAAGATCTATGAGTCTTACCGATCCAACATTCATGATCCAGTCCATACCAACAGTGCTTAACATTAGCGAAGGAAATATCCAGAGTAAGTAATGACCATTATGACGAAGGAAAACGAGGAATATGTTGCTAAGAACAAGGGCCAGTGCTGCGAACGCCAACAAAGCAGTGCCTGGGATTGCATGCATGAATAAGCCAACAAGAGGGCTCAGGAATAGCCCAACGAGTGCCTGTGGTAATAACCTAACCGCAACCTCAAAGGAATTGAGATTTTCAAGTTGTTGCATGAACATTGAAACCCAGAATAACTGCGAGTAAAATGCCATTGACGCCCCCAGGGTACAGATGACGACCTATAGCAATCAGCAATGACTTGTAAATTGGACTGGAAGGGACCTACCAATGTCACACTCCAATTATTCCATATTGAGGGCGGTATCATCGGGCGCTTAGAAACATTTTGCCAAAGAATGAAACATCCAAGGAATAGCAATCCCAATGTTAAAAGAAGAATGACAGTAGGCGTCTTCCACGGCTCGGGACCCTCCGGTCCAATAGTGAGTGACACAGTGAAGAGTAGAACACCTGTGATAAGAAGTGCTAGTCCTGCCCAGTCGAATTGCAAGATAGTTGCCATTCCCTTTGGGGCGGCGAGCATGGCAACCTGTGGTGCATTGGGGCCTGTCGTTATGCGTAGCTCTGACTTCTGTAGTGTGATTTCAGGCTCAGGTATATTAGGGACAAGTACCCAGGCGAGGACAGAAATAATCGCGAAAAGCCCACCTAAAGCGATGAAGGGCGCCTTCCAACTAATCTTAAGAGCAAGCCCTCCTGATCCCAAGCCCCCAATAATGGTGGCCGTAGGCGTTCCCATGAAAAAGGATGAGAAGACCATATTTCTTCGGCGGGAATTCTCTGGGTACACTAGGCTCAGGATGCCTAGTGCGATAGGGATATTCGCTGCACAAGCGACTCCTGTCAGACCGGAAAGAATATCGAGGACCACACCGCTCTGTGAGAATGAGGTACTCGCAGTAAATAAGGCGAAGGTGGTTAGACTGATAACAAGAAGCACTTTTCGAGGAAGAACTGCGCATGTATCGGCAATGTGACCGAACGGCAATAGGAAAACACCCGTAGTTAGTCTGCACAGTGTATTGTTAACGAAATTCGATAAGTTGAGAGCTTATGTACTTATAACACACCCAGAACTGGCTGTTGACCAGGCCAGCTCAGCCGGTGACATTCTCAGTGACTCTGCTATGGAAGACGTTACGACGACGATAGATCGTTGAAGAAAGACGGGAGTGGCTGCAGCGAGAGCGATCAAGGTAACAAATAGGCACTCGTGAAGAAGGTTCTTGAGACATTCAGGTCGGCTTCCAGGAGGGAGAGACGATCGGGAGTCATGTGCGTCGTCGTTAAGAGACACATCATGTAGGTCATCCGATGATGGCCCCAATGATGGTCGGGCGTATGCCCAGGGATCATTATTGAGAGACATGATTCGTAGCTAAGAGGATAATAACAGAACAATCGAATGAACAAATCAGTTGGACTTATAGACCAAGTACATTTGGGGGAAAAGAAACGCTTGGAACAAGAGAAGCAAGCTGGTTGATTTGATTGTAGACTGCTTGGAGAGGAACAGTATGCACCTTTCTGGGCGACAACAGAGGAACAAGGAGACAGAGAAGATTGGGATAAAAGACATGTTGTAGGTATGGGAGTCGATATGGTAACTGCCTCAGCAAGCAGGCGCCAACCACAAACATCGTGGATGAGGGCACTTACCTGCTTGCCTACATGTAAGTACCTATAAGTACCTACCTAGGTACTTGCCTCGAACCCGCCTAACCTGGTACCCCTGTGACAGGTTGTAGCTATTGCGGTTGATACAACACAACTTCTACTTTTAGGCTACCCGGTATCTGTCAATACCACACACTACACACATATCAACACTGCTAACTAGGATTATTAGGCACTCATGTCATCTCCTAATTCCGGTACACCATCACAGGGTCCTTGATTTTCCTGTTAATATAGACGGTGTATCGCCATTGTGGTTATCATCAGTGTTGCATGGGGGGAAAAAGGGGGGTTGGCAGGGTTGCCTATGAGAGAAGAGAAGGCAAAGAATTTGGGCAGTAGTAATTTTTCCTTCGAGTTGGCTGTTCTATTAATGGTGAACACAGTATGTTCTGATAATTTGGAAGGGTAAGAACATCGTGCTGAAAAGTATTGATACTAAGGACGCCTGGGCTTTACTACGCTAGGCTCGAGGCAAAGGCAGTGTGGGCTTAAGCAATTGAGTTGCTTGATAAAAAAAGGACATTAAAACGCAGCTTATCCAAGATTCGAACAGTCAACCTCAAAATTGCCAAAAAAGAATCGCAGGGCTTAGGGCGTACCTCAAGGTCCCTGGACCGGAAAGCCCTTGAATGCCTATGGCCCTGCCTCTGACACAAGGGTTTGTCCTGCCGACTAATTTACCACTACACTACCGGGGGTAGTTCGTGGGAACGTGTGTTAATGGAAGGCGCACATATCGAGGCCTATATGGTCTGTAGTGGAGGGGGGAAGCTAGCAAACATTTTGGTGGTATGCTAGGTACCTAGGTACCCCTCTTGTCGTGCTTTTAGACACATTCACTACCAACCACAAGCAGTATGGTGTTACAAGTCTCTGTGGCCAACCCGGATCTTTCGTATATGGGAATGACAGTAGTTTGATATTAGGGTCGTCTTACTGGATGACCATGCCAGCGAAAATGAAGCACGACATTAGCAGGTAAACACCGGACAAGCACCTCTAGCGTGGATATATCGTTCCATTCACTGCCAGTGTTCGATACTCCTCGCAACTGAAACTGGCTATATGAATCTGAGCGACTGGAAGCTACTTTTAGCGTATAGTGTCTAGATTACTTCAAACATTCTCTAAAGTTACATCGCCTTTACGGCGTAATGCTACAAAAAAAGCTTCTCTTGATTCCTGCGTGGCAGTTCAGCATCTGGAAGTATGGGATGATAGAAATGAAGACAGTAAACCTACAGTTCGTGATGAATCCGGCTTCTCACGATGGACTTTTCCAAACATCTTCCTGAGCTTCAATTCAAAGTCCTTATCTTCTGATCCTTGGTAGAATTTGCAAACGAAGTGGCCTCCTGCTCGAAGAGTGTCGCTCGCAAACTGCAATGCAGCTAGACAAAGATCCTACACGACTATATTAGTGAACCGATTGGCGTGCTTCGAGCTTCCTCTCACGAGGAAATGGAACTGACCATGCTGCCCATGTGATCGCGGAAACTCATGCCGCTTGTGTTCATCATCCTATGATAAGGGTTACTTAAAGTGTTCTTGGAAAAGCCGGACGTTTGTAACCAGGGTTCTGACATGTCGCTAAGTACCACCTATACGAGTGTTAGCGAGAGTACGAGACTTGGATCATTCTAGTTATGAGCTCCTACATCGACGAGTTTTCTATTACTTAGGCTCGTCTCGTGATCAGAGTCCGTAGATTCCGCCCGTTCGGCATCGATATAGCTAGGCTTTTCGGAGATGACAACCTCTTCATCATCTGAAAATTCGTCCTCTCGGATGGCTGTGCTTCTCCTCTGCATAAACTCGACAAGGTAATCTTTTACCATACCCTGCACGACGGGCGAGAGAAAGTTCCCCTGAATGGTAGATACCCCTTTAGGCGGCTGTGCGGGAATGATATCGATTCCAAGGACGCGGCCGCCTGGTTTCGTCCGCTCCACTGCAACCTGTAGGTAGACGATGAACAATGCGCATGATACAAGGCGCGCCGAGGCACTCTTACCTGAGACCAGCTTCCAGGCGCATAACCCTTTGATTCTTCAGCATTGGATTAAGCCGGGAGATTAAAGACTTACGAGATCAACGATCGTCTGGCCTCTCCTGAATAGTTTGTATTTGGAGTCCATCTTCAGAAAGGGTTGTCAGTCGATGCACAAGGTCTGTCTATGTTAACAAGAGGACTTACTTCAAGCAGCTTGAACGCGGCCCGGCTCTTTAGGCCCTGGACTTTCGCCTCGCGAGCAAAGACATCTTTCCCCTGACGTATTTTCCACCTTGAATTGGATGAGGACCACCGTGCGTTTTTGTAAGTGATCGGGACGTGGTGGTTGAAGACTGAGCCACCTTGAGTGAAGGGGATCTGCGACGGTCCAATTGCAGCCGTCTTCACGAGCCTTCCATAGCGAGGCGCTACCACATTCACCAACACCCGCATAGCACAATAATCAAAACTAGGCGACAATTGGCATATCCATAGCAGTAAACTCGCAAGGCGGACGTGGAAGATCCGTTGTTATTACTTGAAAAATGAGAAATTGCGATGGTTCGAAGCTAGCCCCGATAAGAAGAATATTCATTAATGCGTAGCTCTAATCGATGCGATTGAACTACCTAGGTACCTAGGTACCAGACATCCGTTCTAGGTTTTACCAATTTCCTAGCGCGCGACAAATTGGGCTTAGCGCATTTACCTCTTTTGCTCGGGCTTCAAATAATGCAGAGAGTAATAAATAGCCCTTAAAATCGTCCCAGGCTGTTTTAACCCGTCACCTACTGCGTAAGGCAAGCAAACGAAGTCCACTGATTAATTAAGACGATCTACAGGCGCAGGTTTTGTAGCTAACTGTCCCCGAGATAATGCCCACTCGATATCATGTGTTAATGATGCCACGAGATCCATCCCTGATCTGTTCGGCAAGGCACTTGATTGCTGTGGGCTTATAATCCCCGAGGCGAGCGCTTGCCACGCCATCCTCTTCGCCAAAGGCCTCTTAAGCCCCTTACCCCAGAATGAGAGTAAGGCTATAGGTCTGTAGGCTCTAGGATAATCGATCCCTTTTGCCTACCTTTGGGATCATCGAGACCCCTGTGTTCTTCCAAGGGGTCGGTATATACACGAGAGCTAGGCACCTTATAGCGAAAGAGTGCACCCAGTGCTTGATCAAGCCCCAACACCACGTCGTCAGGCGCACGGTGGTCCCGTCAACCCCCGACGTAGTACTGTTGACCCCTATAGTGTGCTTCTCACCCTTCTCTAGAGGCTTTAGATAACTGTGTCAGAGTTGATCTTAATAAGTACCGCGCGATGACTCTGGCCAACCCGAGATTAACAAGGACGCCGAGATGGCCGAAACATGCTTGTGATTGCACCATGAGTCGTCTCAACATGACCTACAATCTCGAAACCAAACTTTGAATAGAGCAGGACCCCCTCCGGCGCTGCGAGCACATATGCACATCGTCCTTGCTGATCCGTTTCTTCACAAATGCGCTGCATCATCATTGAACCTATCCCTTGTCGTTGATACTTCGGATGTACCGCCATAAATGTTAGTCCTAGATGTAGAAATCATTAATTAGCAAGCAGGTATAATAGGATAACGTAATTTAACTTACGGCATATATTATTGAGATCTTTTAAAACCCGACAGCGTTCTGCTTTCAGATTCTTTGATAGAGCAACCCAACTATCTACATCAAGTGTATCCGGTAGCCAGGATGCCCTCCGAGCCTTTTCTCTCTTTCTCGGTTCACCCGCTTGCCGGTCATGGCTCTGCTCTATAACAGTCCAACCGCAAAACCCGACTGGAGTCCCATCAACAGAACATGCTTTCAAAAAAAATTTCCTCCCGGGCTTGGAAGGCATCCTCTAACATCTCGATATACCAGCGAGTTATTTGCTCCTTTTGTGCTTCTGTGACTGTGTTGAACAGAGGAAACATTGTCCGGTATAATGGACCATTTTGCATAGCGGGTACTTCGACAGGATGCCCAATGTCCTGTGCATCAGATACCTCGACATCAGAAAGCTTGAAGTCTGTTTGCAGCATTGAATTCATTCTCTACCACACATAAAATTTTAGATAGTTGAAAGAACCGAGGAAGTGATGCGGGCAGAAATCAATGTGTATTGCTGATTCTGCCTAGTTCCCCTATAACACTGTTGGCTGCGGATCCTTGGCTTCTGTGCTCACGATTGGACTAGTTAGCTGCACGCATACAGCACAAGTAAGTTCAGAAGTACGGACGAGTATAAATCGAATTACGCACCAGTATGATTAAAACTGCGGACTCGATACACGACTCAAACTATACTCCAGTACGGTTTGGTCGACGGACTGGTACGATACGCGGACCAGCACGACATTCGAACCAGTACAGCCGTAGGCGCCGTACCGGGCCGGGCCGAGGCCGTACTGGTACGGGATTGGAACAGCACGGATTAGGAGCACGTACAGGCCGTCCTGTAATCCATACTAAATCCGTTTTATAATCTTGAACGGTCTTTATTTTTGTGCAATTACGGTAATACCCGTGACGTGTATTGGAAATTAAAAGCGGCGTGGGTCAGGTTGCATTCCTATTCAGATTCGGGATGCTCATTTCGTCCGATTGCTTAAGTATTGTTCCTGCCAAAGACTTATAAAACTTCAAACATGGCAACAACAATCAATATTTACTAAGATAATCAATAATGAATAAACAATTTTATTAACTATTATTAAGTTATAAAAATTGAATTCGCATTCAAAACGTTGAAAGAACAACAGA
Source organism: Xylaria sp. FL1777 (assembly GCA_022578965.1). Lineage (NCBI taxonomy): Eukaryota > Fungi > Ascomycota > Sordariomycetes > Xylariales > Xylariaceae > Xylaria > Xylaria sp. FL1777. Next base: position 168,680 of record MU400544.1, on the reverse strand, counting down.
CCATCAGATGTAGTGATGTACCTAGGTAGTGACAAGTGCAGCAAAACTCAGTGGGGCAAGTACCTATCTGTTTAAATGGAAGCATGAGGTCATCGTGATACCGAAGGTAGCCGCCTCGAGGCTTGAACAGCCTTCAGTAAGTCCTCCATAAATTGACAATGTTGCTCAGTCGGGAAGATGAGCTTCCGGCCCTCTTATGAATGATGAATGGGCGCAGCCTCGATCCAGTTACGTACCCATATATACTTACTCCGATACTCCACCCCGGTCAGAGCTGTTGCAACGAAGCTATACGTACCTAGAGACAACCATATAACTACTCGGGTAGTAGCCAAGTCAGAGGCATGGTCCCTCTAGTGTTTTCTTCGTGAGGGTTTTGCTAGAATTATATCGCAGAAAAGGGAAAATGTCTTGGTGATGTCTCTCTCTGTATATGTAAGGGAGTTAGAAGATAGCCCGGATGCGGCTTGCACGAGGGACCCGAAGGATTTTAGTCCCTATTCCTGTAGCCATTGGCTCTGACCACGAATCAATTTCAAATACCTAGCTCTGACGTCCGAGGCGCCTACGTATGCCGACATAAGCCCCCCGAGCTCTTCTATACTATATTATTCTCAGGTGAGATTCATCACAATTCTCCCTCAAACACAGCCTTACTGCCCGTGATTTCGGCCTTGGTCCTTGGTTAAGACCGTAATAAAGTACCTACGAAAATGGCGAGGACAAAGAAGAAAGCCGGCGCGAAGGCCACAAAAGCCCCCAGGAACACGCGGCCGCATAATGCGCTCTATGTGCTGATCTTCGCCTTCGCCTCGGCTCTTGCCGCATGGCTCATGCGCATCGAGACAGGGATCAAAGGGCTCCCGGTGAACTTCGCCGAGCTGGTCAGCGCGAGGACATATCCCAACGGCATGCCGATGCGGACGCATTACACCGGCATCGAGGTAGTCGACTCGGCGCTGCTGTTCCTCGTCGCCGCCTTCGTCGCCGGGCCCCTCGGCTGGGACGACGGCGTGCGCCTGCAGCAGCTGCACTTCCTGGTGCAGTTCTTCGGCGTCATCGCCGTGTGGAATATCGAGGCGTGCCGTGAGCGGCACACGTGGAAACTCGTGAGCTTGTGAGTTGCCCCATCTCCAATCCCGTAAAACCACGCGAGCAATGAAGTTTCTTTCCCCTGCGCATATTCGCACATACGCAGAAAAGTGTGGCCGGAGGGCAAGGCAATCAATCGCTTGCTGACCTTTTCTCCAGCACTGGGCTCTTCGTCCTCTTCTACCAGACCGTAGCCGGCGCAGCCATCATCCCGCTATACTACCTAGCGCACGTGCTAACGTCCAAGTCGGATTCGTACTATACGGCCGGGCGCAAGGTATCGCTCCCCCACGCGCGCGGCCTTCTCTTCAGCGTAGGGGTCGGATACCTGCTGCCGACGCTCGCGATGTACGTACCGGGCCTCAGCACCTCGACGGTGCAATTCCTCGTCTTCCTCTGGCAGCCCTCGCCAGCGTTCGTGAACATCTTCTTGTTCGCCTCGTCGCTTCTCCTTTCCGGCAGCGCGCCACGGAGCGCGAAGTCTCCCGATGTCAAGCACCTCAAGCGCGTATACGCCGCGGCGGCCATCGTGTGCGCCGTAAACCACTTCGTGACCTTGTACGTCTGCGCGACGTCGTCGAACCCGCAGCTCAGCTTCTCGTACGTGTTCCTGCCGAACCGTGATATCTGGATGGACAGCACCACCGCCGGTCTGCACTATATCTTCCAGGTCGACTGGTGGGGCTGTTTCATCCCGACGCTTGTCTGGGCCTGGATCGCCGTCTATGACGTCCATCGCCTGCTCTTGGGCGGTGCTAGTGCCGCGCAGCTCGTGAAGTGGGCTGTTTATGTCGTCGGCTTGACTGTTGCGCTGGGTCCTGGAGGTATGCTCGCGGTGGTTTGGAGCTGGAGGGAAGACCGCCTCGTCATGATTGAGTCCGGTGTTCGAGGTACCCTCAGGAAGCCTAAGACTGCTTAAACTAGGGCGTTCGCAGCAGCAGCCCTATTATACCGTTCTTTTCGTCGAAACATATAGGTCGCGTAGATTATGAAAGAGAGCAAGATAGTTTAGGTAATAAGCGTAACGTGTCTACTGAGGCATGTACGCCCGAGCACAAGGGAACGGCGAAGAAAAAAATTACTGAAAGGTGGACAATGACTAATCGGACACTTCGAGCATCGGGACAGAATAAATGGCGTTCATTACGGGTAGCATTGAAGGTTCCGGCATCGGGAACACAATGTACTTTATACCTCCCATGATTTTAGAATGCATACAAATTCAGACTAAACTCCTATTCCCACACCCGTAGCCTAATCATGCGCAACTGCACAGAAAAGCAACCCCCATTATTCCCAAATAATACACAAACACCGTACCGATGCAATATTGCCAGTAACCTTGCGATGCCCGCATCTATGCGCCCCTTTCATGATCATGACCAACTCAGGTTTACGCAAGGAAGCTAGCACCCACGCCTCGGCGATCTCGTTTCAGCGGAGAGAACGACGCAAGGCCTGCGAAGGCATTTTTCTTTGGGCCTAGTGGTGCTTTCATTCTCTTAGCCCCAAGCTGCATCTTTGCCGGCTTCCTGGAGACCAGCACCTCTCCATTGTCTTCATCGAAGAGCGTCTTAGTAGACCCGAGAACTTTGCGTTTCTTCTTCTTGGGAAGTTCTCCGTTTTGACTCGAATCATTACTCTCGTCCTGGGAAAGAGCAAGATTGAACTTAACAGTCATTGTCCTCTCCCCAGGTTCAGTATCCCTGGCCTCACTATTATCTTCATCCTGCCCAGAGTTGGAAGCCTCAGGGACCTTCTCGAGACTACTCTTGGACTTTAGAATCTTTTTGGGTGCCTTTTTGGCCAAGGCATTCTTTTTGGCCGAAGGCGCATCTCCCAGGACCTTCTTAGGTCTACCACGAACCTTAGGTGCCACCTGCGGCTTTTCAATCTCCAAGGGTGCCGCAGTGACAGGTTCAGTTTCGGTGGTCTCGGTAAGCTTAGTTGTTATTGTTGGTTCGATTATTCGAGAGGACGTGGGTTCGGACCGTTCGGACCCTGACCGTGGGCCAAGAATAGAATCCTCCACAACCCCATCGTCCATATTCGAAGCCTCATCACTCATACTTGTGTTCTTGGAACGGTTGAGGAACGGGGTTATAGAGAAGGCAGACTTCTCACCAACAATAGTCGGTTCAAAGACGATCTTCTTCATTGCTCGCCGTGCTTGAGCCGCATCTTCTGCACTAGGAGTCTGAATCTCAATGTTCGTAAACTCGCTTGTTGTCGTTTCTTGGGCTCTCCTCTTACGGAAAGCTTGTGTCTTGGCGGCCGGCTTGGTAGTGTCTTCAGAACCAGACAACCGAGTTTGTTGTTGCTGGGCCTTCCGGAGCTCTGTTTCACTCTTCTTGAGTTCTTCTTGGGCGCCTCGGAGCTTTATTCTCGCTTTCTCGAGCTTCCTCTCAAGCTGCTCATTTCGCCCTTCAAGTTCGGCAACAGCCGTTTGATACTCTTGACGACGTATCTGACTCTCTTTCTGAAGTGTGACAACGATGCTCTTGGATTCTTCAAGCTGTGCGCGAAGCTCAGCTTCCGCAGAGCTACGGGCTGTGTTTTCCTGCGTTTTTTTCGAGGTGCGTTTTGCATTCTGTAATTCTTCATCCAATCTCTCTTTCTCTTCTTTTTCTTCTCTCAGTTGTCGCTGAGCCTCCTGCAGCTTCTTTCGGAGATCTGCTTCCAATTCTCGAGTGCTATCCTGATCCTGCAAAGCAATTGCATGTGTTCGTATCCTCTGTTCGAGCTGATCTTCTAGTCTTTCACGTTCTGCTGTTTCAGCAGTTAGATGCTTCTCTGTCTCACGCAACTTCTTTCGAAGCTCATCCTCCACCCGGTCAGTGCTTTCACGAGTTTGCATTGCGCGCCTCGTCGCCTTCTTCTCATTTGCCAACTCAAGTTCAAGGGTGTTAACTTGACGTTCAAGAGCAAGCTTTTCGGCCAACGTGGCCTGCTGGTGGTTGACTTGAGATCGCAAGTGCTCGATTTCGGGCTTCAGATTAGCCAGTTCACGGCTCAGTGCCAGCTTCTCTGAGAGGAGATTGGCGGAGTTTTCGTTAAAGTTGTTCATGGATTGGAGCTCGGCCTACATGTTATATTAAGTCAGCAAAGTCAATGTATATAGTAGTTTCCTACTCATCAGATGTCCCTGATACTAACCGTGAGATTTGAGTATTCTCGCTCTTGTTTACGTAGTTGCTCTTCCTGGGAACGAACCATTGCGATTTTTGCTTCAATCTGAGTACTCAGGTTGTCACATTGAGAGACCAATTTTGCATTTGTGCTGTTGTTGAGGTCGACTTGGTCTCGTAGTACAGTGTTTTCATCTCGTAGCAGTAGGATTCGTACTCGTAATCTGCGGATATCCTCGTCTTTTACTAGAATGTTCGAGTCACATTCATTCTTCTGGTGCTGTAGTTCAAGATCATGGAGCAGCTGGGTGCGTTGAGCACGCTAAACAAGTATAGGTCAGTCACGGCGTCGACACGGATTCAGTCCAAGAACTCGTGATATAAACCTACCTTTTCACCGCCCATACCCCCACGTTGCTCGCGGGCCATGGCGGCCTTTGTAGCCCTGCCCATTGAGATGGACTGGGTTGGATTGGACGCGTTATGCTCTGAAGGGACTGATAGCAGTACAGGTCCGGGTATTGTGAGATTGCAACCCCGTGGAGCTCAATTAAGAAATTTGGATGCTGTTGAGTTCCTGGTGTAGTAGTTGTTGATGTATAGCCGGCGTTTGGAGTTGGCGAAGAGGTCTGACGGATGGGAGGGATGACGGGGACAGAGAGCGTGTTTTGTGGGGGCACACAATGGGAGATCAACAAAGTGCCCGTTTCAGCTTAGTGCAGGTATTTGGTGGGGCGAGACCGGTTGCCAAGCTGCTAGCTCCAAGTGGCTCGAGCTTCAGAGCTGACGTACCTGGCTGACAGGTACTGTGCACTGCCAAGCCACAGAACTCAATTGAGGACACTTATGGGAATCTTCAAGCTACCTACCTAAGTACCTACCTATGACTTGTAGATACTTACCTAGCCTGGTGAAGACAACCACGACAACAGCAATCAATCACCTAATCTGCGTCCTTCTCTTTCTCAATCACCCATCGACCCATCCGATGTGCGTGTCGAGGTAGCCAGCCTTCTTTTATTTCTAACTGCACTTCCAATTCGGCTTTCTCCTCTTTCCCCAACGTCAACATGCGCTGGTTACCGGCCCTCCTCTCCATTGTCGCCCTTCCTCTCGGGTCCTTCGCGGCCAAGTCGTCGTCTTCCTCGGCCGAACGCTTTCAGACATTCCACACCCAGGCGGTGTCCTCCTCTTCGCCCTTGAAGCTTGCCGATGCCAGCTACAAGAAGCTTACGTCTGCGCCCCGGGACTATTCTGTTGCCATTCTCCTGACGGCCTTGGACGCCAAGTATGGCTGTCAGCTTTGCGGCATGTTCCAGCCTGAATGGGAAATCCTCGGCAAGAGCTGGATCAGAGGTGATAAGAAGGGCGAGTCACGCTTGATTCTGGGCACACTCGATTTCTCTGAGGGAAGAGAAACCTTCATGTCTGTTAGTTTGCCTCTGTGGAGCAATTCGAGATTTATACGCGGCTGACATTGCGAAACCCTCCCTAGCTCGCTTTACAAACAGCACCGGTACTCCTGCTCTTCCAGCCTACGACAGGACCTCACGCGGTTGCCGATCCCGACCCTCTTCGATACGATTTCACGAGCGGGTATGTATACATGATGGAATGAACATATTGTCGTTGTTCCATCAATGCTAATGCGGTTTCTAGCGCACCAACTGCTGAGCTGGTTCATGACTGGCTAGCTCGCCATCTGCCCGATAGACCCCATCCGTCTGTTAGCCGGCCAGTCAACTATCTTCGCTGGGTTGTATCGACTGTCTCTCTACTTGGTGTGGCAGGCGTTATCTTCAAGCTATGGCCATACATTTTACCGATCATCACAAACCGCAACGTATGGGCGGGCCTGAGCCTGATCGGCATCCTCCTCTTCACCAGCGGCCATATGTTCAACCAGATTCGCAAAGTACCATATGTGACGGGCGACGGTCGCGGAGGTATTCGCTACTTTGCCGGTGGGTTTCAGAATCAATATGGGCTTGAGACACAGATCATCGCTTTTATATGTAAGCTTTCGGTAGAACACCCGTAACTGAGGTCACTTGCTAACTCTAAGAAGACGGTGTTTTGTCTTTCGCCACGATATCCCTTGCCCTGAAAGCCCCAAGAACTCAAGATACACACCTACAGCAAATCATGGTCATTTCGTGGGGTATTGTATTGACCATAATGTACAGCTTCTTGCTTTCTATTTTCCGAGGCAAGAATATGGGGTATCCCTTCAAAATTCCCCCTTTCATGTAACTTGATAAAACGTCTATACAGAGACGGGGCCCAAGCCGTATCTTGGACCCAGGCAGCTCTTTTCGCGATGCTCTTAGAACTAAGGAAGTAGAAAAAAAGAGGAATACCCAACAAGGCAGGACAATGGCCGATGTGATTCCGGAATTGTCATTACAGGAAAAGAATAATGAAACAAAATGTATTGTATCTGCCACCGACCAGCTCTGCTGAATCTGATACAGTGCTAACTCATTTCGCAAGTCTTCCGAAGTCCATTGTTTTAATCGTAAGACGAGTGATGGATCATCTTCACTGTATATTACATCGTCCTCTCAAGATTAGTTAATTCTAGGTTTGCAACGTGGATTTAATCAGGAAAGATTCTCACACAGACACATTGTGTACCAGTTCGGAACAACATGTCTGATAGTAACGAGGATATTGTAGACATAGTGATACCACGGTCCCTTTGAGGAAGTTCCCATCAGATCTGCTCTCCACTCTACCCTACTCCAATCTATAGTCAACAGCCACACATACTTTCGCGACAAAGTCTATTCAAATCTCTCACTGCTAAGCCAAGAATCCACTTCCTGCTACCTTTGCACTCACCATCGCAGCTGTCCGGCTCGCCGTTCCGGATGATTAAACAGGGCGGTGCATAAGAAGCTCAACCACAGCAATCCTATGCCATTCCAATCTCTCCATGTAGCCTCGTACATCCAGGTTTGCAGCCAAGACCATCTCTGCTCCGGGGGGGCTTTAGCCGGGGCTGATCATTTGTAGATGCAGGCAAGCGTGCGGCTAAACGGAACACTCAGGACGTCAAGCTCTGAATGGACTTCGCTCAGCTGTTTCAAATAACGAGGAATTTAGGCAAACAAAGTCACTTGATATCCCCCATCTATCCTACGATTCGCACAATTTACTCTTGGCTAATCCACTCGCTGGTTTGTTTCCGGCCTATACTGATGGGCCGGAGGCAATCTATCGACAAGCATGGAACATAAGCTGGGGAAAAACCTTGGCATTACACATTGATTCGATCGGCTTGGAGGCTCTGGCATGGTGGAGTTCGGCAGCAACTGTTGCTTCTACTCTAAGTACTCTCTCAAGGTTGCTGTGCGAGTAGTGCACACTTTGTTATGCCGCATTACTCCTCACTAGACAATAGAACATCGATTTTCCACTACGGAGTTTTGCTAGCATTGAAATACGGCGAAAGAGCGCTTGGCGAGTTGGACGAAGCCATGTCATAGGGGTCTGGTTACATTGCGCTGTGAAGATATATTAGATTCATTAACATACTCAGAAGATCAACCTCCACAGCATTGTGTAGGCCCGAACCGGCGGTCCTACCAATAGGAACAACGATCTCGTATACCAAGCATAGCGTCTAGACAGGCCATGTATATAGCAAGCTTGGCAAATTGCCGCCTTGCATTCTCCGTGGTGGAATTAGCTACAGCTATGTCTCTTCGGAGGCTCACTACCGAGCACGTATCGTGATCACGGTTGACGGGCCTGGTTCCTTATTACACGAGTGGTTAGGGTGAATGTATCACCCTTCGGAGACCGGTATAAGAAGCGGCCGGCCGTCTCCTTGGTCATGTCCCTGTCTTTCTTTCCATCACACGCTCCAACTCGATAGATCATCATCAGGGTCACAGCAAAAATGAAGGTGGAAACTGCGGCAGTTCTATTGGCGGCGGGTGCTCTCGCTGCCCCGTCAGAGAAGGCTCCTCGTAAGTCTGCGGCGGCCTGTTCGTCGGCCGTCACCCTTGACGCGAGCACCAACGTCTGGTCGAAGTACAAGCTGCACCCGAACAGCTTCTACCGACAGGAGGTCAACGCGGCCGTCGCGGCCATCACCGACTCCTCGTTGAAGACCTCCGCTGCCAAGGTCGCCGACGTCGGTAGCTTCCTCTGGCTGTAAGTTTTCCCGATATCAAGCCTCACTCCTGCCGTATAAACTCGGAGCTGACTGGGAGTTAAGCGACTCCATCGAGAACATCGCCAAGTTCGACGATGCCGTCGCCGATCTCCCTTGCGAGAACATCCTAGGTCTCGTCATCTACGACTTGCCCGGCCGTGATTGCGCCGCCAAGGCCTCCAACGGTGAACTCTCATACAGCGAGATCAGCAAGTACAAGAGCAGCTACATTGACCGTAAGTAAATAGTCTCGCTGAAATTTCCTCGACGGGGCAACAAAGTTGACAGAGAAACACAGCCATTGTCGCGAAGCTTAAGGCCAACCCGAACTCGGCCTTTGCCCTGATCATCGAGCCTGACTCGCTCCCCAACCTCGTCACCAACGCCGACTTGCAGACGTGCAAGGACAGCAAGAGCGCCTACGAGGAGGGTGTCGCGTACGCCCTCAAGAGCCTCAGCCTTCCCAACGTCGTCATGTACGTCGACGCGGGCCACGGCGGCTGGCTCGGCTGGGATGCGAACCTGAAGCCCGGCGCGGAGGAGCTGGCCAAGGTGTACAAGAACGCAGGCAGCCCGAAGCAAGTGCGTGGATTCGCGACCAACATCGCCGGGTGGAACGCATGGGACCTGTCGCCGGGCGAGTTCTCGTCGGCGTCGGACGCCAAGTACAACTCGTGCCAGAACGAGAAGACGTACGTGCAGAAGTTCGGTGCGGCGCTGAAGACGGCGGGCTTCCCGAACCACGCCATCGTCGACACGGGCCGCAACGCCGTCACGGGCCTGCGCGAGGAGTGGGGCAACTGGTGCAATGTCGACGGCGCCGGCTTTGGTGTGCGCCCGACTTCCTCGACCGGCGAGACCCTCGCCGACGCCTTCGTCTGGGGCAAGCCCGGCGGCGAGTCCGACGGCACCAGCGACACTGGCGCCACCCGCTACGACTCCTTCTGCGGCAAGCCCGACGCCTTCAAGCCCTCGCCCGAGGCCGGCACGTGGAACCAGGCCTACTTCGAGATGCTGCTCAAGAACGCCAAGCCCGCCTTCTAAGGGCTCCGGCTATCTGGGAAAGAGTAGAGTCGCTCGGCTCGCTGGGTTCGCTGGGAACAAGGATAAGGTGACTGTGAATTGTTCTTGATGTTGCGTCGAGCCCCCCCTCCCCTATGGCAACCATGCATTGACCCGCCGATGGATGAGGCCCTTAACGTCGCTTTCCTCGCTTGAGAAATGCCCGTCGCGCGTGGTGGGCATTGAGCTGCCTTCGTCTGTCGGGTCTGCTTCTTCCATGTCATGTCCTGTATCCATGTGTACATAGCCTCCGCAGTATAAGTATATATAGTATAAGTACTTAAGTATGTCGTACAGTACCTACCCACTTACCTCTTCTTTAATTTCCGCTTCTAGAAAAAATCATATGTTCTATCCGCTGTATATTCTGTCACATGGTTGGTTATGCGGCTTCATTCTGTTTTGCTGGTCGACTTTACCAATGTATGGGTTTCTCATCGACCACGATTTTGATTGTGGCGACTAGGTTAGGTATGTTGTTGTCTTCCAGTGGCACGGTAGAATTGGGCCGATATCGGGTATCATTTGGGTAACACACAGATGTTTGCAGTCGTCATTTATGCACGCCAATTGGCATGGACATTTATGCGTTGGTAGGTAGTTACGATGGACTCTTATCTACCAGTTGATAGATAGAGGCGACTTCTAAATACAGTAGTGAGTGCCCACCCAGCTTTGTGCTTTGTTGTTGTCTTATTACCCGAGAAATCCATGTAGGGGTATCCTGACTAAGCCATCATTTGATGACGCCGCTCTAGTTATGTATCCCTTATAAAACCTCAAAACACGACGGAAATATACTATTTACAATATCAATTATCGGCTCTCTGCATCGGCCCAAAAGCGGTTGGGCATACCACTTGCTGACCGATGCACCCGGAAATCATGGAAATCATGGAACGACGCGTGGAGGAGAGGAGAATACGGCCTTCGTGGCTGGCGCGCTTGAAGCACTTCACATGGGCCAATTTCACACTCCCCATGTCAACCGGCGGTCTCGCGCTATTATTAGCTGAAGCCACGCAAGGCTTCACGTTCCGCGGGCTGCAGACAATTGGGAAATTCTTCTACGTGCTCGACCTCGTCATATTCAGCCTCGTCGTGACGGCCATCACGTACCGCTTCGTCAAGTTCCCGGGCACGCTCAAGAAGTCCATTGTCCATCCTACCGAGGGGCTCTTCCTGGGCACGTCGACCCTGAGTCTGGCCTCCATCATCTCTGGCATCGCGCGATATGGCATCCCGTCTTGCGGCCCCTGGCTCATCGTGGTCTACCGGGTCCTCTTCTGGATTTACTTTGCCGTCACGTTCATCATCGCTGTCGCGCAGTACTCTCTGCTGTTCACAAGCCCCAAATTAAAGTTATCGGACATGACGCCGGCCTGGAATCTGCCCGTGTTTGGTTTTATGTTGGTAGGGACACTGGCTTCGACGGGGGCTGGGCTGCAACCACCAGACCAAGCTGTTCCGATGCTCGTCGCTGGCCTCGGGGCGCAAGGGTTCGGGCTATTGGTTTCCGTCTTCTTCTATGCTTGCTATGTGACTCGGTTAATTCAGTACGGCTTTCCTGCGCCTAACTCTCGACCGGGAATGTTTATCGCCGTTGGTCCGCCTGCCTTTACGAGCCTCGCTATCATCGGCATGGCGAATGATTACCCGTCTTACTATAACGCCTTTGGTCCCGACCAAGTCACCATACAAATCCTCCGTGTTCTTGCCACAGCGGTGTGCATATTTATATGGTTCCTCAGCCTTTGGTTCTTTTGTATTGCTGCTGTGGCAAATCTAGCTGTTTGGAGGGAGATAACATTCCACCTCAACTGGTACACCTTCATTTTTCCAAACGTGGGCTTTACCATTGCAGTCATCTCGGTTGGCAAGGCATTAAAGAGCCCCGGTGTAATCGGCACTGGAAGTGCCATGACTATCATCCTAGTTGGCGGCTGGCTAGTGATAGTTTCTACCCATATCTGGGCAGTCTGGAATGGTCATATCTTAGCCGACGGCAAAGACGAAGATTATTACGTCAACGAGAAAAACCATCGCCATGTAAAGAAAGACGAAGATGATGCAGAAAAGCAGGCCTAGTGCTTAGTGCAGATGAGCAACCCTCTTGATTCCGTCCTACTCCTTGATTTGCTATCTCCGCCCTCGTGTTCTTGCTATTGTTTGCTCCTGTGCAGTTCGCTAATTTACAGGATTCGCTCTGGACTCCTTATAATATGAAGGGGAGGAACCATCTGACATCATTCCAGTGTTTGGGGTGTTGCTATTTCCTATAGTGTGTGAAGTATCCGATGCCGTATCACGTGTTCCTTTGGCAGTCGTGGATATAGTCCATTCTCCTCGGAGGTATTTTTCGTCACTTGACGAGCCTGCTTCGGATTCTATGGATTCAATCAATTCCTTGTCGTCTGACGATATGGATGCGTCGTCTGGAATGTGAAATACACGCTCATCCGGGCGAACATAGCCAAAGTTCTCATGAGATGCGGTTGTGGTGTCATTCACGAACGATTTCGAATCTGCAGGCGCACAATGTCAAACATGATGCTTTGGAATTATTCTCTGAGGATGGGGTGTGAGATGTTGATGTATAATACCCACTGGGTGGTATCTCGGCGCTACCATTCAAAGGGGAGAGTAGAATTATCAGTCAGTGTGTACCCACTTTTCTTCGACCGTGTCCCCAACCATGGACCTTGATCCAGGTGATTATATTCCTCTATAATCCACTTCTCCAGCTGGACCGAGTCCCAAGGGTTATATGGTTCAAGCTGATTTCCCTCCACGTCAGCTCCACCAAGCCAGATTATCCTTGGGAAACACCAATTCTGGAGAGCAGTCTTGCCGATCTGGAAAGTGAAACAAAACTGGTGGCCAAATCTCACACGGAGGAGATCGAAGCATGCCTTCCACGCCAGACGAGCCTCGTCGGTACGGCGAGGTCTATAATCTCCTCTCAATCGTATGACTATCAGCGGGATATAGCCGTGGCCCTTTCTTCGCCATCTCAAGTTGATCCTCTTTTCGTGTACGACATAGAAATACATGATCTTTATGCGACACTTCTCAATAGGGTCGAAGGCAGCTGACGGTGGCAGCGGATACTGGCTGGGAGGGATTCGTGATCGCAGCTCTGTGCCAATCACGGTCAGCGATGGAGTGGAAACGTGGGAGTAGATATTTGGCGTCGAGATGTGTGAAGTAAGTAAAGCATCGGAGCCGGTGTATACTTGAGGGCACAGATGCTCCGACTAGGGTAGATGCTCTTAACCTGGAACCAAAGACCCGATCTGCTCGTTGAAAATAGCAATATTCTCTTCATCCGTGCGATACGGTGGGAGGCGTGCAGAGTTGGTTGTCATAGTTATTGAAATGCTGGGATTATTATACACATGGACGGATATTATGCATTATCGTTGGTAACAAAGACACAAAAATACCGAACCGCAAGTCATCTTGCTAGATTCGTCTTTTCTGTTTATCTACTCTTGCCTTGTGAAGAAAAAGGTCGGAGAAGATGAAGCTGCCTTTTCCCCTGAATCGCTTAGGATGAGGACGTTGCGAATGTCGAAGAGCGACTTGCCCGGAAGTTCCAACTCTTCTCTCACCGTCAAGGGAAGCGACTTCTAAACAGCTCACGTTGTCCATCCAACTGTTCGCAGATATATTATTCAAGGACATGCGAATATGCTGTATGATCTCTGTCTAGTAGCTGTAGTAGGAGTGAAGGAGTAACAGTAGTATAGTTATTGCAATTGTAGGTAAAGGTTGTAGATGTTTGGTCTATGTAATTGGAAAAAAGCCCATGAGATCACTGTTAAAAAGTAGGCGATAAGATGATGACATCAGCTCTGCGTGAGCATGCACTCGCTTCCCTATGGTGCCAGTGATTAAGGTAATCACAGTTCTGAGGTAATACTATCTAGATCAGTACTCGGCCATCCATAGTTGAATTTTAAGAGTTTCTATGAATACGTAAACGCCTAACTTGTACTATAGTAGTCAGTAACTTCAGCCTCATAGCTAGGCGAACCAAGGAAGTCGTTCGGACTATCCAAGGAGCTGGAGTCGTAGTGGGAATAGTCCCGAGCGATTCTCGGGACCCCCTTTTCTGCTCCGAGTCTGGCCATTTCGCGAGAATATGCTTAATCTTAGGGTAAACTTACGTGTGCTTATATGCCCTAGTGTAATCCAGAAGTCTTCAAATCTACCCCAGAAATTATACATAACGACATGTACTAATCTCTGCACTCTTTTTATTTATTATACTGGCTCCGTTTAGGTGCAAGAACTACGTAGTAGGTTGAGAGACTATTGCAGTGAAGACAAGGCCATGCCCTGAAGAACTGGGTCGAGAACATACGACTATCTGTTCAGCTCCGTGGCTGTGCTCAGCTTCTCAGTTGAGTTTAATTGTGTTGCAGAACGGTCGCCCGATCCGCATCAAGCCACGTCGAACGAACTCACCTGTCGTGAAAGGGGGTTATCTTCGCGTCAGGTCAGCAAGATAGATTACCTCGTTCGTCACTAGTGTAAGACGAGCATGTTTTGAAAGGAAGAGTGCTGGGACGTCAGCAATAATATGGAGCCTGGTCAGGACTGCTCACCAGACCGAAACTGTCATATTTGAAATGGCAGACTGAGTCAGGTATGTACATATAACCCTGGTTTGCACCGAAATGCGGTAGTGGAGGGTGATGGATAGCGCGACAGCTACTGTCGCCAGTAGGCGCACCATGTAACCCATCTATCTACTGCTGGAGCAGATCGTCCGCAACTCGAGGTGCTTCGGCAGGCACTTGATAAAGGCCAGTCAGTAATGTGCGTCCGCCCAGACGAGGCGAGAGTCAGTGGACTAGCTAAGGAAATGCCGAAACTCCACAAGACGTTGACTTATACTAGGGCTACTACTGCGGGGCCGGTTAGTTTAATAAGCCATCTTTAGTAAATCGTCGTGCACACGCAAATTGCAAATCCTTACTGCGTACATACTAGATAGGATACCATAGGCTTATTTTCATGGCTGGCCGGTAATACCGTCGGCATATGGCGATGGAGAAATGGGAGGCCTGTGTTGTTACTAGTGTAACTAGTGAATAGAGTGGCCGTTTTGGTAGAGACACTACTATCCGCGCTATGGGACGGTCCCTAGCTTAGCGAACCTTATATAATTAAAGCGGCTATTGCGGGTGTTCATGCACATTGTATAAGGTATGCGATCAGCGACTCTAGTTTGCAGGAGCAGAGCATGACACGGCCGGGGTTGGGAGGATCATTTCTTGGTGTGTATACCTAGCGTACCGGGGAAGCAGGAGACCAGAAACAGCTTATACTGACTATAAGTAAGCGAATATAGCGGCCGCAACTCTAGCACATGGCTACGCTTAGACCATTTCCAGGTTAGCAAGGTTGCTTGTCCACGGTTCTGGGTTGCTACTCCTAGTCTTCTGTCACACAACGGTAAACCGAACGCGGTCGATTGTGCTCCGAGAATTCTTGGTTTCACCAGACTCTCTTGGCAGTGAATATGGCAAAGAGCCGACCCGGATGCTCAGAAACCAAGTTATTATTGGTTTAGTACATGCTGGATATGGCAAGGGAGAGTATCCAGATCATGATACCGACTATGCGTAGGCTGAGAAAAACAGGCATTGAACCTGTTTATGTCAGGATCTAAAACGTCGATGACAACAAGGAAATAATCGAGCATTGACCTTGATTTCGAAGCACATATCCTGGGCGCTCTGCTGCGTTTTCTAGGGAGCTGCCGTACCACTGGCCGAGAAGCATATTTATTCTATTATTTTCGTAAAACTCTACTGTTGGGATATCTAAACTCGGAAATGACAGGCCTGGGATTCCTCGTAGTGGGATACCCGAATCGCTCCGTAATAAAGAAGCAAATTTATACATTGTAAAGAGCTCCCGTAGTGGGAAGCCGTACCCACACCTGTTAACGCAATGGCGGTGACCGGGCCGTAGAGATAATGCCTACGTAATTTATCCGCAAATATTCCATGACGAGTCCGCGGTTCCGTCGTTCGATGTGTTGGATAGAGGCCACTATCATCTCCCCAGTTGTGCCAAATGCGCCGTCACTATATACTATACTCCAAACCTCCGGGTATCTGATTGCTTAAAAAGAGTCGAGGGAATTATTTCGTCTGGATACTTGTGTTTGCGCTTGATTCGTCGATTGCGTGATTTCGGATTGTACTAGGATGATATTCTGGGGGATTGGCTTGTTCCCACTGGGCCCTTTACCGATGCTGGTCAGAGCAACGTCATCATGTTCGGCTGACCTCGAGCTATCGTCTCCAAACCGGACATAGCTGTTTCCAATACGAGTGCCCTTGGAATGTGCGTACCATGTGCCCGTTTTGCTTGTATGTTGAGAATCCTCGCCGGTAAGTTTGGCCCGTGCTCGACGGTATAGAGGACGTAAACTTGGGAGACAGGCGGAAACAATGCCGAAGGCCGGCTCGACGGAAGACAGGAGAAACACGTCGGCATCAACCCACGTAATGTCAACTTCAATAGTGAATCTATAAAACGCCCAGATACGAACGGCGCTGACAACGCACACCCTATATTCTCTTTAGCGGAGGCCCTTGGATATTTTTTGGAAGGTAACTTACAAGCCTCCCAATAACATAACCGCGCAAACACCAATCTTTTTCTTCGTGGTCATCTTCAGGGCTAATATCTCGGGAATCGGGACTGTCAAGACAAGTAGATCGGCAACAAGATTGAGCACCGTCAAACTTAGGAACGAAGCGTTTATGTCGAGGCATTTGCCTTTACCACCAAGGAACATAGTCCAAAAGAATTCGGTGGGATGGCACAGTGCGCCAGCAACAGACCAAATCGAGAGCAAATATCCAACGGAAAAGAACGCTGCGAAGCCCAGTCTGATGTGAAACCATTGCGATCCTCTCTCAAATAATCGGCGGTAGAATAGCAATATTGATAGTTTCGTAAAAGATACGCTACCAGCGTAGATGAAGGTATATGCGTATAGCAACTGCCCACAAGTTAATGAAAATATACCGAGAGTGATCTCCGAGGCCATGTGCTTACGCGGAAGAGATTTGCTACATCTTGTGGATGCAGAGCCCAAAGATGCCTACCAGCGCCAGCGTTGGCTCCAAGGATAGTGATGACAAGTGTGCCGTAAGTGAAGATCTAGCTTCGGTTAGTAACTGCCAACACCGCACGCGGAGTCGAATCGGCCTACAAGGGCAATTATCATCAAATAATCGTCGGCCATCATGCCGAAGCGCTGGAAGTTCCTCGCCCATATCCTCAAACCCAGAGCGATGGTCGCAAAAGCCGCCGACAGGAGAGCCACCGCAATAACCGCCGTTTGTCGACTTTCGTTCAAATCCAGGCCTTCGGGCGGAGGACCGAAGTTCTCTAATATGGCCTGATCGATCTCCATGGCATATGGCGACGCTCTTGAACCGGTTGCTGATATTAACTCCCCAAAACACACAACTACGCTACACCGCACGAAAAGAGGCAATGAAATATGACGAGTGCGAAGTCAGAAGTTAAATATGACGGAAGGAAGGTGATGGTTATTACATGGACAATAACTTTGAAGGATTGGACTAGATCGAAAGGGAGAGTTAGGAAAACTCCCTTGACTAAGAAAGAGATCTGCCTCAAGATCTTTAACAGAATGGTGTTGCACCCACAGGTACCCCAGTGGCACACGAGGCGACATGGGCATCTTGCGGTACTTTCATGACTAGTGTACACTAGCATTCCGGAGTCACAGGAAAACCACAGCCGTACTGCGTAGGGGCTCCTGTAGGATCAGTTCTTGATCTGATACCTAGTATAATTGCGAAGCTCAGGGGAGCCTGAGCAAGGGCCCCTACCATTCTATTTTCTAGCTCCAACTTGAAAGAGAGAGACCCAGATTAAAATGTGCCCGGATCAAAGTGATGCGCCCTTACCCGGAAACGTGGAAACGCATGGGGGTGAATGTCGCAATGATACATAACTCATGTACATTACGTGGAGTCGGGACACACTTGGCACTTACATGGTGTAGCATAGCATAGCGGACAGTGTGTATATGTACTAGGTGAGGGAACGAGAGACACGGGTATCTATCTAGATTGCAATGATCATCGCAATTCTTTGGACTACAGGCACGCACTGTATACTATAAAAAGGTGCTTTTCAATATATACATGGTATTTCAGAGTTCCAACTGTACACTAGTTGCTAGAAGGCAAGGGTTGCTACAGTTGTGGTGTGATGTATATACTAGTGTAGGAGAGAACCCTAGCTACCACCTCACCCATGAACAGCATTCGGGGCATTATGGGAACAAAAGCTTGGCAATCTCTATGTAGCTTACACTAATAAACAGTAGTTGCGTACAGTTTCATGCAATTATGTAAATATGGAATCCTTCGAGTGCGCATTTCCTTGCCTACACGAAGTCAGAACTGACCTGCTGATGTTTTAGATATACAACGTATACTTGGGAGAGAAGAATGTAAAATATTTTCTGTTTTCTTATAAATACCGATACTGCTAGCCGACGTAATCGATATTGGTGGTTTTAACATGAAAAATGGTACCTATTCTTATTGCAGCTGAACCCCCAACCAAAGGGATAGTGACGAAGTCCTAATTGGAAACTCAACATCTGCTCCAGATCTACGAAGCTGTACTCAGAGGGAGGTAGGTAGTGTAGTTGTGTTACGTTATCAACCTCTCCTTACCTAGTTCGTACTACGTTCTTACGGGTTGTGGATCACTTAAACCGTTCACCGGACAGACAGATGAGGATAGGTTCGCGTCCTACTACAGTAGACTAGCACTAGCAGCATACTTACTTATGCCAGTTGACCTCTTTTCTGCTAGTGTAATGTACAAAACGTACGATAGTGAAGCTTAATACCATGTGAGATATCATTGATATCATGGTCGACTACCCTAAGTAGAAAGGTAAGCATCTTATAGAAAACATGTGGGAATTGCCTGAAATGGGTGCAGAACTATCCATTGTATGTAAGGAAGAGACGAAAGGGAAAAGAGAAGAAAGCCTCATTTCACACGATTGTCAATCTTGTGCTTGATGGCTCATGCATCTTTGAAGTGCTAATACATTTTCAGGGGCCAACCCGAAATTTATCACACCCTGGTCCATCACGGTGCATGACAAACCCCAGCATGCTTTACTCTGTAAGTAACACTAGGCTACGTAGTGTAGTGTAGAAACCCTTACTAACCTTCCACCTAAGCTAGTGTAGTGTACGTGTCATGAACCTGTCAAAAGCGACCCTGCGGGAGATTAGAGCCATTCTGCTGGAATTTAGCTACGCAGTTTGAGCAAACACAGCAAACGCTTGCTGCCAACAATAATACGTACATGTGATATGTGTCCACGAACATGTGTTCTTGGCGGGGCCTCATTCAAATAGGCATCGACCGTTGGACTATTCTCAGCACCTACTCGATTAGGATTGGGACGGAATGCCTGACTCAGTAAGGCAACAAGACAGTTTCCTCATCTACTCTTTGCAATATCTTCAGTACTCTGTGATATATGGGGTTGAAAGCCATGGTCAACGGCATGTTAGAGGTAAGCTTGATGCATAAAATAAACAGAAGCACCATTGTTCCAGAAGAACATGAAACAATGCCAAACATCGAGTCGAATCGGCACCTGGGAAGCCTCATGGATCAACTCAGAGCCATGCCCAGAGGCTACACTGTCTAGTGGCCCTCGAATCTCTTGGGAAATGGGCAAATTGTCCTTAATTCAGGGGCCGGTGTCAAGCCCATCTGCAGAGGAACACTCTTAGCGGGGTAAATTACCCAGAAGCCATTATGCGGTTGGTTTCTACTGTTAGTATGGGCGAATTCATAAGAGAGCGAGGTCGCTCGAGTATGGTCAAGTCAACAACTCAATACCCCGCGAAGATACCCTCTAGCGTTGTTTGTTTTGTCTATCAACTGACCTACATATAATCTTTGGCTGTACCGTTGGCAGGACCTAACTAGAGCAAGATGCCTTCCGAGTATGCGAGCAAGATCCCGAGCCTGATCCCCTTGGAGAAGGCTGGCCCCAAGGGTTACATCCGATTTGTATTTCCCATCGAATTGGGCGACTCATACGATGCAGACGAGGTTTTTCGCATACTCAAGCAGGGCCTCGAAGGTGCCAAAGAGCGAATACCCACACTCGCGGGTGAAGGTGTTCCGGATACAGAAGCGAAACAGGCTGGTGTTCTGAAATTGCAGAAGTACGACGACTACGAGACCCTTACCAAGAAAGACTTAAGAGCCCCAGGAGCTTACCCTCACACCTATGCCGATATCAAAGCAAAAGGGTTCCCTGTCGGGGCCTTCAACGGCGACCTTCTCTGCCGCCGTTTTACCTGGCCTAGTCCCGGAGAGAGGCTCCCATCCATCGATTGCCAGGCCAACTTCATCCCCGGAGGCTTACTCTTGACCTGCTGCTTCTTCCACGTCTTCGGAGACGCCAAGGCATACTATACCTATCTCGAGACATGGGCCGAGGAGTGCCGCCGACTACAGGGCGAGACGGGCCCCCGAAACGAGATCCCCGAGGCCTTCTTCACAGACCGAGAGAAGCACATGACGCCTTCCGGCCGCAACGCCGGAAAGCCCGAGGACCACCCGGAAGTCCTTGTGCTGCCTTTTACCCCCGAGGGCTTCCCGCCGAAGATGATCTCGCGCGAGCACGTCGGACAGGTCTTCCGGCTCAGCGCAGAGCAACTGGCGACCCTCAAGGCAGACGCGGCGCCAAAGAACTCATCTGAGCCCTCCGACGACGCCTGGGTCTCTACCAACGATGCCCTCTCGGCACTGATGTGGCGCTCGGTAATGGCGGCGCAGTTCCCACTGGAAGAGCTCGAGGGCGACCCGACGTCGGTTTTCAACATCGCAGTAGATGGACGGCCACGCACCGATCCGCCCGTGCACCCGCGCACGCTGGGCAACTGGCTGGGATGGGTCGCGCCACAGATGCCCATTCGTAAGATGCTCTCGCGGGATAGCGTGGCGGACCCGGCGCTCGTCATCCGCCAGGCGGTTTCGAAGCTCAACGATCAATACGTCGACAGTCTGAGCACGCTGTTCGAGAACGTCGTCGACGTCAACCGCGTCGTGGCCACGGCCTTCGTCGACGTGCCGGGCTTCAACTGCGTGCAGACCTCCTGGATCAACCTCGGCGTGTACGGTCTGGACTGGGGCAAGACCCTCGGCGGGAAGATCCAGGCGGTTCGCAGCCCGGACGTCGGCGTCATCAACGGCGGCTCGCTTGTTCTGCCCGCTCTGCCCGGAGGCGGCATCGAGCTCATTATCGGCGTTGAGTCGAAATGCTTGCCCCGACTGCTAAAGGACCCTCTTTTGGCCAAGTACGCTACTGCTATTAGTTTGTGAGAATCGGATTGAAGGTTTCGGAGTTCACGTTTGATGATATACCAGGAACAAGACGGATTTGGCACAAGACAAAAGCGATAAAGTTGAGTAGTACGTGAAGAAAGTAAAATAGATGACAATACAGGTTATCCTAAACTTTCGTGGTGGTGTTACACCTCCCACCCCCTCTTGACCCCCGTGTCTTAGTTCTTCGTTTGCGCAACATGGTACTCTGGTATGAAAACTTCTTCCGGGTAACAGCGTATAGTTCCCCCTAGCTTGAGGACTCTATCCCATACTCAAATAACTGCGTCCCGATGAATGTTATCAACGTAGGCCGGCGATACAGGTCTCGAGCTCTTAGCACCTATAACATAGTATGCTAGAATGTGGCACATACGCAGTAAAGATTGCATACGGGTATAATATCCGGGGTCGAGTCGTTGGAAAACGCCGCATGTACCTACATTAGCTTGCTAAACACATTTGACATGTATCATAGCAAGTGAATTTCGATGTTGTAGTGTAGTGCGTACACTAGGAGAGATGTGGAATAGTTGACATGGAACCCACTGACAGGATAACATAACAATATGCACTATCCCGGTATCTTTCCCCAGTATTCTACCCAGTAGCTCATCTATGTTGCGCACTAGATAGTCACAACGGTTTTGCAACGGTTTTTGCATTAAACTGTGCCGTAGTTATGCGTAGTAACATGAGGGGTAATAACGAATATGGGCTGATATGCGGAGGCTATACTGCGTACTTACACCCGCTATCCTCCCATAACGGGGAAATGCTCGACATATCGCTCATTGGTGAAACAAAACCACGATGGACTAGCAGCGGCCGGGAGGCGTATTCGTGTACTTACACTACTGTGATTACAGCTTTTTCAGTCATAACCATGGACGTAAGTAGTACCTATAACGCGACTGTTAGGACTATGATCGTGAAAGCATAACAACGCGCGGGGGCGATAGCAAACCCAGAGTCCTATTCAGGGCCTGTTTGTCAGATACCTACCTACAGTTTCACAAGTAGCCTATTAAAATCGATATCAGTACGTAGTATACTACAATATTCAACTTACAGTGTATAATCTCGAGATAGCACAGTTAGCCAAACTTAACAATTATGCGTATGGTATGTATATGGACTCAGTACTGTACAGTATGCGTATGGTGCCAGCAGCCTGGGATGTTTTTGCCTGAGCGCCTACAAGCCATTGCTCTGGGACAGTTCAGCGACTTTCAAGCCTGACTGTGTCCGTGCGAGCTCCTTTCCCGAATTAATTTCGCTTCCAAAGCCCCGGATACAAACGCAAGTGCCGATGCCTCATGCAAAGTGCGCAGTAAAGCTGTACTGTATACACTGCTACTGCAACGCTGGGGCGTGTCGCAAAGTAATTTGTCGTCTTGGCCCTGTTTGTATGCGGACAAGGAAGAATACATCGCAGGAATGCAACACTGGCTCATTGAACTTACAGCGTTGTGTCGGTGAAGGTCATGCTGTACCATAGCTACTGTTGGCCGGCATAAAACTAAATGCCTACCGAGTTATCCGTATGTATACATAGTACTGTATTAAAACTCATTAGGTACCTATTTATCATGCCTACGTATTATAGAGATCTAGACCTTCACCGGATGTAACCTACGTACAGTAGTGCACAGTTTTATGCTGTTATAAGTATAGTGTAGATGGACATCAGAAATGGAATTTACCGGCCCTGTTAGGTTGAGCTGCGTCGTCTCTCAGGACTAGTCTACATTCATCAATACAAACCTCTACATGTACAAATATGTGTATACGCTAAGAGACTTCCCCAGGACACCCAGCATCCAGGCTCGAGCGTCTACTACTAAGAATAAGAAGCCAAATGCTCTGTATATAGCTAGCTCACCCGGTGCCGTCATAGCGGCACGGGAGCCAAAATACCTACTTGTAAAACTTTACAATAGTCTCAGGATCGGCTCCCTATAATATCAATGATATAGGGATAGCTTTATTGAATTTACTAGCTATTTACAGATTAAAGCACATGTAAATCAAGTATAGCTCGTGCTTAATAAGATTGTGCGGATTTGAGTGTACGTAGTGAAACGGGTGACAGAATATTCATAGACTACACTAGTCTCAAAGTTGTCAACTAAGTAATGTGTAACTAAAATCCAGCCAATTGGAGTTGACCCATCTACAACTTCAACAAGACCTCAAGCGGTATTACCCGCTAATGATGCGTGGCGTACCTACTGTAGTACGAAAGCCGTTATACTACTCCTGCTAGAACGAACCAATGCAAGGACCGAATGCACTTGGTCAGAATTGACGGGGATTGTCACCAAAGCATCTTTGCACTAGTACAGAAAAGTGAATTGCGTGTCCGAGTTGGTATCTAGTATGCATGAACCGAAGTGATAGTAAGTTTAGTCTATGCGTAGAAGGGTGTGTTTTAATCTAGAAGAGTCTTCTACATATATCATATATGAGGGACCATTCTAGGATAGTACTCTACCTCCTCTACGCAGTAGGTTGGTGGTGTTAACATCATAAGATTTCCAGGAAGAGATCATCGTCACTCGTCTCCACTTGCCTCAAGAAAACCCAGTCTCCGGGCCACAACCGTTGCCAAGGCTCTAAACGTTAGCGTCTTTGCCAACAGCTTCTGGAACGAGTAATCCAGTCCAAACTCGTTGAACAACCATGAGCGCATCTCGGTCCCGACCATGCTGTCCAGCCCATAGCTGGCAAGCGACCGCCCATCCACCTCAAAATCGCCGAATGGGATCATCAGGATTCCAGACATGCGTTGCACGATGTGTGTCGCCACGACCGCCACAACGGCTTCGGGCCCCTGTGCTCGCGCTGCCTCCAAGGTGGACGCAAACCCTTGCTCGTGGGCTCTAGCCTGGCTCTCGGAACCCGAGCCACCACGTGCGGCGTCCGCCTCCACAGCAGCCCGCAGGTGGCAGAGGCGTGCATTGTCGAGCCAGAACAGATCCGCGTTCTCAGCCCTGATGGTGGCGATGGTGCCGCGAATCTCACGCGCCTCCATGCCCATGACCAGGTGAGAAGACATGGGTGTGACTCGGTGTGAGGCACCCGACGATGACAGCGGCTGAGATCGTGTCGCCATGGCTGCCTCCATGCCACGCAACATTTCCTCCTCGCTGATGCCGTAGAGGCCCTTGCGCACGAGCGAGGTCTCGATAGCATCGTCTTCCGCCACGACACCAACGTCCAGCACCATGGGCAGCGCTAGCGATGTGGCCGCCAAGCCAACAGATGTTCGATGTCGCGCTAACGCGTCTAGGAAGCTATTGGCCGCGCTGTAGTTGCTCTGGCCCATGTTCCCCAGGACTGCTGAGACGGAGCTCGTCATAACGAAGAAGTCGAGCTGCGCGTTGCCAAGGGCCTTATGCAGGCTCAGGGCGCCGCGAACTTTGGGGGTGATGGCCGCCATGTAAGAGGCGTAGTTCATCTGTTCAAACATACCATCCTAGCAATGTGATGTCAGGAATATTCTACAGAGCAGAGCAAAGCAAAGCAAGGGGATACCGCTTTGCCAAATTGTAATGTACATACCTTCAAAACCATGGCGGCGTGCACGACGCCGCGGATTGGTCTCTCCGCCTGCAGAGAGTAGATGATGCATTGCATGGCTATTTCGTTCGCGGCATCGGCATGGTACACCCTTGTCGAGGTCCCGGGACTTTTCTGGATGTTGGCTATGACCCGGGCTGCTTCGGGCTTGCTTGCCCCTGATCGTGAGATGAAGGCGAAATGTCTGGCCCCATGTTCCACCATCCACTTTGTCAAGCTTCGGCCCAATCCACCCAAACATCCCACTAGGACATAAGTTCCCTCACTAAAGAGTGTGAATTGAGTTGTTTCTAACGTCGATCCCGCGTCACCCCGGATATTGCGGGTAGAGGCTGGGGCCGAAGTGCATCGTAAAGGGTTAGACGACGGCTTTAGATGCCGTAATGGGAGCGCTTGAGCCTCGCATTTCTCATTTTCACGTCCGACCAGCCTTAAACCCAGTGAGGGACGCCATGCAGTTGGTACAGCATCACCCGGCTCGCCATCCTGCCCAGCACCCTGTTCATCTTGGCGTGTTTCTGCTAGATGAGGGGTTCTACATGGATATAGGCGGGGAACTCTTAGAACACCATCATGCAGCCAGAACTCTGTATCACTACTGGAGCTTAAGCTCCCTATAGCATCAAATCTATCGATGATTGCTTGTGCCACATTGTTAATAGATTCGGTGTGATCGACGTCAAGCAGAACCACCCTCACCGAGACTTGCTCGGAACGAATTACACGGAGAAAGCCTTCTGCCAGGCCTCCCTCGGCGCAATGACCTTCTTGGACACCCTGGGTTAGCCAGAGTAGAGGAGACCCTGAAGCAAGCATGGCCTTCAGTCCAGAGAAGTCGGCCTCCGTAAGGGACAACAGCGCTGTACCGCTTCTATCATCAATAATGATACGTTGTTGGTAATTTGCTGCAAAGCTAGTTAGTTGCCTTTCGTATACGGTTTTTCCGCGTTTAGTCAAGGCACTCGCTAAGCTTATCGTGTCGGCCGTTGAAGGCCCGAGTGAAAGCAAAGAGATGTCGGAAATTGTGTTGTGAATATTATCATTCTGCCTTGATCCAGCATGTTTGTACGCAAAGTGTGCACTGGATACAATAGCAGTATGTGGTAATGAGGAGAAGAAACGGCTGGTCCCAATAAGCCAGCCCCCATTGCTTATTAAAGGGGTAAGGCTGTCTAGTTCCACGATTGCACCTGATTCCCCGAGCCCAGAATAGATGGCAATGAGAAGGTCAAATTGAGAGCCCTTGACGCCTGTAGACCACCCCTCTGGCGAGGTTTTTATAGTAACGCGCTCTTGTAAGTGTTGGTTAATCTGGGGAGCCTGCTGCTCTCCATCAAGACCGATTGTGATAAAGCAACTCTTCGGCAGAATGGCTAATAAAGACTCCGTTACACTAGGAGCGGGACTTCCACAAATTACGACAGACTTGACAGCTTGTTTGTGGCAGACGAGCTCAACGAGGTCTGTAAGGGAATTAAGTTCGAGCGCCGTCTTAGATGAGAGGGCCTCTATGTCGGGTTTCCACGTTAGTGTCGAAAAAGGCTCTGGCTGACTGGGCACCAGCAGCTGCGGTGGCAAAGCTGCCTCGTAGGGTATGCATGTGAGGTCATCAATGTCCATGACCAGGTTACCTGAGGAGTCTTCCAGACAGACATGAGTGTGGTAGCTTCTACCCTCAACCCTTTCCACCCAAGCCACGGCATGACCTGTAGATTCAGCTTGACCTTCTAAGAAGGTCAATGAAATTCGTTCTATACGTGTTGGCACAACACCCCATTGCATTTCTCTATGCTTTCCGGAGTTGATAGTAATGATGACCAACTGCAAGCAGGCGTCTATCGAGGTCGGATGCAGCATGTAGCGGGACTCGCCTGTCATTTGGCCGGAATTTTGCGACACTACCAGATTACCTGCTGCGTGCCGCAGGGATTTGTCGGTTCGGACTTCGAGTAGTCGTTGAAATGTATTAGTGTAGTTGAAGCCAACGCGATGGAAAGCCTCATACCATCTCTTACCAGAGACGCGTTGCGTAAGTGTTGCCTCTTCAACAGGGTGGTCCCGGGCGGCAATAGACCTAGAAGTTGCCGAAATCTTACCTTCGCAATGTAGCGTCCACTGGCCAGATGTCACGGACTCAAGCGTGAAAGTGTAGTCCTTGTTGTTCGTTGTATGTAGGCAGGTTACGATCTCAATACCATCGCCTTCGGGAACTGCTAGCGCGGTTTTGATATCAATATCCCTTATATCTACGCCCGCAAAAGACAAGCTCTCATTTTCATGAACCTGTCGTAGCGCTTCGATTGCTACGGATAGGTAGCCCGCTGCTGGGAAAACTGCCTCGCCGCCGAGCTACGCCGTATTAGTTTGAAATAACATTGAATTTTCGAGCCCAATGGAATGCTTACATTATGCTCTTTTAGCCAGTGTACATCACGATGTCGTAGTATATTTCTCCAGGCTCTACAGGTATTGGAAAGCCCCGGGACACGCGTTCCCAGTAAGTCGTGATGTCCATGCGTGCGGCTCCGCGACTCTGCACTCGCGCGTGGCTGGGTCCAATACTGCTTTTCGTAATTCCACTGGTATGGCGGTAGATCGACTAATAAACTTTGGGCAGCAGGTTTGCGTATACTATGAGACGTTTCCGCCAGGTCCAGATTGACTCCTTCCAGATCTATGGGATAGTCGGCAAGGAAGAGAGAGCCCGCGACTGCCAGGAGTTGATCAGCATCGTTTTTATCTCGTTGCAAGGAGGATATATATGTTCTGTTTGTCAAGTTGATCTGCTTAAACGCCCGGCCTAGAGCCGAATGACAGCCAACTTCAATGAAAGAAGTCACATGGTCAAATTCTTTATCCGACCCTATTCGACGGATGGCGGTGTCAAAAAGTACCCTTTCGCGTAGATTTATGCTCCAGTATGTAGGAGAAATAGTGTCGCCAGTAATTTCCTCTCCCGTGACCGATGAGATCATTGGAGTCCGAGGTTGCCTCCAGCTCAGATCTTCTTCGGTAAGACCAGCAAGTTGACGTGGTAGCATAGCATCGTATGCCTCTCCTACCATAGCCATATGTGGTGAGTGATAAGCGCGGCCCGTCTTAAGCTCTTGGGCGAAAATTCCCTTTTCTCTCATGGTACGAGCTAGTTCAGATATAGCTGTCGCGTCACCGCTCAGAGTCACGCTGCTCGGTGAGTTTTCGCAGGCTATGCACACTTTGTGAGGGTCAGAAGGAAGCCATTTTGCGACATCGTTCGCACCGAGTCCAACAGCAAGCATCGAACCAACGCTAGCAGTCTCGCATACCGCCCGGCCGCGAGCGAATGCTACTATTATTGCTTCTGGGGCACTAATTAGGCCTGCTGCATAGGCAGCTGCGATCTCACCTGAAGAGTGACCGATACTGACCGACGGTGTAATGTTCCAGTCGCTGAATATATCAACCAGAGCTATCTGTATAGCTGCACACAACGGTTGAGCAACGTCAGCTTCGTTGACCCTTCCATGGCCCTCTCCACTAGCAGAGAGTATGGCACTCAATTTGAACGTTGGTTTTGGATCTAGTTTGCTTAGTACCCGATCAAGCTTCTCAATTGTCTCTTTGAACAGTGGGAATTCTAAAATTGCAATTTTCCCCATGCCAGCCCATTGCGCCTGTGCTCAGTCAGTTATCATATAGAAAGTAATATAAAGGGTAATAGATGGTAAATACATACTCCTTGGCCGGTAAAGATAAAACCAGCACCTCCTACCTTTTTAGGAGCAATACCTATTCGAAGCTCTTCTTTTCTGAAAGAGGCTTCTTCATGACCTTCTCGTAAAATCGTGAACGCCCTTTGTGAGAATTTTGTACGATGAAGGTTCAGGGTGTGTGCAAGATCAGCCGCATAATAGTGTGAAGCGACCCCTCCGATGGCCGTAATGTTTCTGGATAGTGTTGGCTTGTCGTGTGCAGAAAAGCATAGAAGTAGTGGCCTTCTCGTCGAGTGGTTGTATTGCGCGTTCGCTTTGCGTGTTCCATGTTTATAGAACGGTAGGAGATTGTCTACAGACTCAATAATAACGTGCCCGTTAGTACCACCATAGCCAAACGAAGAGACACTTGCTCGCCGAAGTAATGAATTCGCCGGCCAAGGTGCTGTGTTTGCGTGGACCTGGACATTCCATTCTTTTTCTAGAACTATACGAGATGTGAGTCAACCAACACAGTGTCCAAGGGATTTGGTCTACTTACTTTCAGGGTTTACACGATTAAATAACGCAACGCCAGGAATTATCGCTGCCTCCGTCATTAAAGCTGCTTTCATGACTGCGAAGATGCCGCTAGCAGCTTCGCTATGCCCAATATTAGGCTTGACCTATTGATTCATACCAGATTAGACTCAAAATATTCATATATCTTGTTTAACGCAAGTACTTACCGCACCCACGAAAAGGGGCTCATTTTCTGGTCGAGTGTCGTTTAGGGCCTGCGAGATGGCTTTGACTTCAATTGGATCCCCGACGGGAGTTCCGGTTCCGTGCAATTCGGCGTATGGCGTGAGACGAGGATCAAGTCCTGCCTTTTCATATGCCATACGTACAACACGTTCTTGGCCCTTTCCACTAGGGTGTGTTATGCCCATTCCATCTACCTTTCCGTTTCTGCTCGCGAAAGAATGTGTTAGTAGCATACTCCTTGATTGACTTAAATTTACAAGCAACGTACGTGTTCACCGCTGTTGCTCGAATAACAGCTCTGATCGGATTCCCATCTTTAATAGCATCAGAGAGCCGTTTTATATATAAAGCGCCGGCTCCTTCAGCTCGGCCATAGCCATCGGCACTGGCATCAAATGTATGGCATGCCGAAGTTGGCGATAGTACTCCCAACTTTGCCGTGTTCATGTGCTGGTCAACAGTAAGAATTAAATTAACACCCCCAACTATTGCTGCTTCACAGTCTCTTGCTCGAAGTGCATTACATGCGTTATGTAACGCGTATATCGAAGAGGAACAGGCAGTATTGATGGTGAAACTAGTACGGAGTGTTAGCGACTTGCAGCCAACAGTTATCCGACCTACTCGCCTTGGCCCGTTAAGATTTAAGACGTTCCCAATTCGGTTGCTTATTATCCCAGGATCCACTCCTGTAGCCGCATAGCTATGCCTAAAATCCGGCTCCAACGTTGACATTTGTTCTGTGACCTATTAGCTTTAGCTGGCAGCCATGTGCGAAAGCCCCTACGGTAGTCTGATGGAAAGGAGCCGACGAAAACGGCTGTATTCGAGCCAGCCACTTGATCCAAAGTCAAACCCGCAGACTCTAGGCATTCGTAAGAGACCTCAAGCATCCGCCGTTGCTGAGGATCTAACCATTGAGCCTCTATAGGGGTAATATTGAAAAAGCTTGGATCGAAATCATATGGTTTCCCATCGAGGAAATACCCTCCAAGAACATTAAAGGAACCAGGTCGATCTCGGTTCGGGTGATAATGGGCATCGATATTAAATCGAGATGCCGGAACTTTCGGTGTCTGCCCGGTCCTCTTGTCCACCAGCATATTCCAGAAAGACGAAGGCGAGTCAACGCCTCCTGGCAACCGGCATGCTACAAGTTGGCAAAGTATAAGTGAGCATGTCTTCGAGTGACCAAGGCGCATAACGGCACTTACACATGCCGCATATCGCGATTGGCTCAAGGGATGGTTCCTCAACCATCCCGTCTTCTATCGCATTTGGAGACATTATGATAGCATGCACACAAATTGGCAGATGTCAAAGAAATATGGTCAGGAGATAGGGTGACTGAGGTTTTTCGATTGCTTTATAGCTTGTGATGTTACACTATCTCATAGTTTAATTATTTAATGTCCCGCCACCTCACACGTGCAGATCACCCTTTTTGGAGGTCTAGGTGAATTCATTGAACATGAAGTTCTGTACCAATAACGGCAGTTGGATCTATGGACTCCATAGGAGATGGTTTAAGGAGGGTCACTGGTGTCCTAAATGCCGACCTAGTAAGCAAGGAGCGATGACTACTGTATCTCTATCTCCTAGTTCGCCTAGGCGCTTAAACTATCTTTCCACCTCGCTTGTCTAGGAGCTTTCGCCCCATTGGCGGCTCTCGCGGAATTCTGTAGAGTAATGGCATGACTGTGGTCCGCTTTGATAACTTACCACTCTCGATGGAATATTCCATGTACCCTGGTCGGACCCTAGCTCGATGGGGATAGGCTCATTGATCTGCACAAGTACTGTACATGCTGCCAACACACCAGTTTCATACGCTACTTATATATGCAGCTCGAGAACAGTTGCCGAGGTCGGTCTGCTGCTTCCCGTCTCTTTATACACTGTCAGGGCCACATACAGGGATAAGACGCACTGCCGGCATCTTATTTTTTTTTTAGTGCAATATGGTGATCATGAGAAACATTGTGGCGGAGCGCCGACATCTATATCAGAAGGCGAACACATGATGACCTCGCCTTAGCTGAACGAAGTTCATCCCAAAACCACCTGTCAAAGATGAAGGCCGCCTTACTTGCATATGGTTTCCGCGCCCTTGCGTTCCTCTCCGTCTTGCTTCTCTGGGGGTTCTATACTTACAATGGCACTACCAAAGCGAATCTCCTGGCGCCACTCAACGGAAAGTTGAACGAAGATATCTCGCTCAAAAATGACTACACCGGAATTTTTATCATTGACTACCCCATTAGCCTCCTGGTCGCTTTCTTTTACTTCGGCACAGACGGATCAGACGAAGGGTTCCAGCTTTTGGTATTCGAGGGGTATTCCACCCTGCAGTCGTCGTTCGTATGGATGTATGCAGAAATGATGAGGCCAGGGAGCAAGCCATGGGCAATAACAACGTTGGAACCCCTATCTCTACCGCGTCGTATAGAGGAACATGCTAATATCTGGCTCATTAGACCGCTTCTCTTTGCGACGCTCTCGCAGATTCTGGGTGGCGCAATATCATTGCCGTTGTACTACGCCTATCATATCTTGTGGATCGACGGTGCGGAAATCCTGCGCGTCAGAGATGCGGATGCAGCTGCAGCGCTCCCATTCAGTTTCCTCTTAGGTGCAATTCTCCCCGCCATCCTAGGATGCGCACCAACCTGGAACGGCCCAGATTCGCGATCGCCTGAAGCCCATCAGAAATACCTAGCCTTCTTTCAGGTAGACCCCCTCTGGGTGACATTGCTTCAGGCCCTGCTGGCAAAACTCTTCCATCGGCTATTTTCCGCCGAGAGCGGCGATCTCTCCCAGGTCCCGAAAAGAGCACATAAGTTGATTCGGGCTTCGTATCTCTTAGCAGCTGCTTCTTCAGCCTTAGGCCGCGCCTACACTGCTGCAAGAATATACACTAGTACCGAGGAGGGGACTAACCTGGTGCGGATGCGAATCCCCCAACCTCCGGCAGGGCCTTCTGGCGGACTACCCGATATCCTGGCCCGAGGCACATTTCTGTATCTACAGTTCGACGTCCTGATTTTCGACCTCTCTAGCCTGGCCTGGGCGTTCTTGCTGCTCTCGAAAATGCCCAGCCGGCCCCAAGGATCGAGCCTTAAGTTAGCGTTCATCTTGCTGGTTGGATACCTCACGATCGGGCCCGGAGCCACTGTCTCCTTGGCTCTATATGTCCGAGAAGGCCGCCTGTTGGAAAAGGGGAAAGGCGCAATCTAAATAGTGACTGGGACATCACGAGATCTTCATGCTCCAGTCCATCTAGCGCGCAAACGCTTAGTCAAGCTCTAGAGACGAGACTAGAAACCCAATCCTTCAGTTTAGAAACTGTGTGTTTTTCTGGTATAGCATTGCATAGCGAACGCCATCTTATGCGGTGAAGTCACGACGTGTGCATTAGCTTACGGATGTTGTATGGTATACTTATAAATCACATGCAGGGACAGGGGTGAGGAAAATCCCCCACCGCGTTGGGAATACACTAGTCTACTAGAGGTAGGGTACAAGCTGCAGTGCCGCTAAGCGGATAGATCGATGAGAATAAGGTTGGAATCCTACCGATTCACTGTATATGTGTGTGTGTTTGTTGCTTGTCTTGAGCGGCGCTAATCGTTCTTTGGTCTAGAACTGAAGCTTTCACTCTCCGGAAAGGTAGAAGCGCGAACCCAACCTGACAAATAAGTAAAGGTTCCAGTATGTCGGTTGTCCTCCTTACCTACACCAGACTAGTGTACACGTGTATTCAGAAGGTTGTAATTAAAAGGAATTATCCAATTAAGCATGTACGTGGTAGTTCCATTCTAGTATAGACTAGCCCTTGACGCGTCAACCGTAAACCCTGCATGTCGTACGTCTAGATACTACGTAGAGTCAAGGGTCCATCATTACGTGTACTGCCACTACCTATGAGAAGATATTTGGGTGGCTTTGTTCATATTACTCCTCACAGTAAGGCTGAGTGAGCTATACACTATCAAATCAGTTCGGGTCGTTTTCTGATAGGGCCGGCCATTCGCCATTTGACTCGTTCGCGAGTTACAAATCAAAATACCGAGTATTGTGCAGGTACTCCTCCAACACCACCGTTGCTGTTGTGCCCAGAGATCTGGCTTCAGCTCAAACTTCTGACAAGTGGGTAAGCTAGGTATCTTCCGTATGCGATGGGATGGATAAGGGTTACCGTAGTCCATCGAAATACCACCTACCTACTACAACCCTACTCCGCACTCCACGCATGTCGGAAATCCTTTGAATGCATCAATTCTGCACCTTCGACCCTTTTCTTCACCATCACAGTCTCCGCTGAGCACCGACAGGGGTCCCTCTGCATCGAGGTGGCCTGCAAGCCCGTTGAACCCATTGAGCGAGTCTCTATCGAATCCTGCATGGGGGTCTGGGTGCCTGACATAATGCGCCTAAGTCGTTGACAGTAGGTGGCACGTTGCTCCCGGATTTCTCACGTCCCTGTTACCGGGAGGGTGACTGACAGGTACCGACATTACATCCTTGGTGTAATTTCGCGTTGCCCGAATGTACCTAATATGCTCGTGAACCATGACCTACGCAGTACACCATGTAACGGTGGCCTTGCTTCGTTGGGCCGAACTAGAAAATTTGGGCATGATCCCGGCATGGGTTGACGGCTCATTTGGACTCAGTCTCCTCGGCCCTTGTCATGCTTGCCTCACCGCCGGAAACTATCTTACGTGTAATAGCCGTGATTCATTCCTATTTGGATACTACTTCGCGCATCGCGGCCCTACTTCCGGTATATGCCTGATATACAGAAACCTACTGTTAATACAGTAGATATAGACTAGGGAGACTCTTGACGAAAGCATCATTTTTCGAGGCTTGCGACACATTTCCGACACGTTGAGCATGGGGTATCTAGCGGGTCTGTTTCCGGTGCATCACCTCCGTGGCTCTCCACCGAGGTCTCTTGAACTCCTCAATCGATCGATCACTCAATCATGCAACACACGAGATAGGAAGGTGTTGCGGTTTGTCGTGTCCGTGTAACTGCGGCGATAGAACGAACCCAGCAATGGAGCATTCGATCAACTATGAACGCTACACTCTACACCGACGAGGTCCGCTCACGTAATAATTTAATAACACAGTAGCTTGTCGGGTTCCGACACGTTGGGACCGTGTGGAATTCATGCCGGCTACCCCTAGATACTCTAGTGTAGCGTCAGACGAAAACTATTGTTAGGCTTTTAAAGGACCACAGTATCGGGTCATAATCATATGACCTGGTTAATGAACCAAGACTTCGGGTTTGGCCGTAACTGATACGTCAAAATCCAAGACTTCGGGTCTGTCAAACCAGAGTCCCGGTACTCTAACCAACAACATATCACGAACCAGAGCTTCGGGTCTGGTCCAGACCACTGATCCTGCGAGGGCCAACTTCTCAGCTTCGATTTCAACATTGCATCTGGAGACATGGAAACCAAAGACATATCGCAAGTCGAAGTAGCCATTATTGGCGCAGGTAAATCAATACAACCCACTCAGGGCCAAATGATAGGAATATTTTACTGACAGTCGGTGTAGGGTGGTATGGACTCGTTGCAGCTAGAACATATCTCCGACTACGACCATCAACGAGGTTGATTATCATCGACTCTGATAGCACCGTGGGGGGAGTATGGAGTAAAGACCGATTATATCCGAATCTGGTGGCACAAGTCCGACATGGCGTAAGTTTCAATCTCGAAGCTGCGAAGAATATCTCAATAAGCGCTCATTAACATGTTGAAAGCTATTCAACTACTCAGATACCCCAATGCCGCGGAATGGTGGCAACCCTAAAGATACCAAGGTGACAGGCGAGATGATACATGATTACTTGCAGAAGTATGCAGAGGACCACGCTCTTTTAGGACACATACGGTTCAATACTTTTGTCACAGATGCCAAGCAATTCAAAGGCGGCTGGCGGCTGTCGCTTAGAGGTACTGATGAGGTCATTGAAGCGGAGAAGCTCTTGGTGGCCACAGGTGTCACGTCTATTCCTAATCTCCCCGACCTAGATCTCTCAGCAAGCACACTGCCCATAATACACTCTCTTGATCTTGGTACACATTATCAGGAGATTGAGGATGAAGCAATCAAGGAGGTGGTTGTCGTTGGGGCTGCTAAGTCTGCATATGATGCTGTGTACTTGCTCCTAAAGATGGGCAAGAAAGTCACTTGGGTGATCCGCCGTGAAGGTGGCGGGCCCCTTAGCATTTTGCCATATAAAGTGCTTAACATGATTAATTGTATCGCCTTTGCATCGACTCGGCTTATGTCGCACCTGAGTCCCTCTATCCTGAATACCAAGGGCTCGCTCTACAAGATGGTCCACAAGACTCGTCCTGGCCAATGGTGTGTTGGCCGGTTCTGGGATTTCCTCGACCTTAACAGTTCCATCCACGCCGGTTACAGCAAAGGAGACCATGTAGCTCAGCTTAAACCCGAGATTGATCGTCAAAGGTAAATCTTCCCAGGAGTGCGACCTCTGCGTAATATGGACAAGCGCTAAGCCGACCACCAGTGTCTTCTGGTCACACTCTGGACTAGGAGTCGTTACGCTCACCGATTTCTGGCCGACGTTACATAGTCCGAACCTCACAATCCGTCGGGATGTAATTGAGAAGATCAAAGGCAAGACCATCAAGCTTGAGTCCGCGGACCAGATCGA
Organism: Xylaria sp. FL1777; assembly: GCA_022578965.1. Lineage (NCBI taxonomy): Eukaryota > Fungi > Ascomycota > Sordariomycetes > Xylariales > Xylariaceae > Xylaria > Xylaria sp. FL1777. The sequence goes on along the minus strand of MU400544.1, from coordinate 133,055 downwards.
CGCCGACTACATGATCATGTGTACTGGCTGGGGCGACCATTTTGGGATGTTCGACCCGAAGCATAAAGCCATGATTGGCCTCCCAGCATACCGCGACCACGTCGAGGCTGACCCAGAAAGCCAGGATATTGACTGGAAAGCTTACTACGAGGCAGCTGACAAGACTGTAGACGAGAAACTGCCCTTTCTCGCCAAGCCCCCGAAACTCGTGTATACGAAGGCCTCCGACCCGGCTCTACAGAAGAGATGGAATCTCTACCGGCGTGTCGTCCCGGTGTCCATGGCCGCAAAGGGCGACAGGTCCCTCGCCATACTCGGACAAATCCACACAATCCAGACGCCCCTCGTCTCAGAGGTCCAGTCATTATGGGCCATTCTGTACCTACTTGGAGAAGTCGAGTTGCCAGACGTCGATACAATGGCCAAGGAAGTATCGCTCTGGAACACCTGGACTCGCAAGAGGTACCTCAACCAGGGGCAGAAGCATACCTATTCACTCTACGATTTCATCCCGGTAAGACCTCCAAATCCGCAAACTTTCTCTGATAAGCTGGCAACTCATGTGTGATCTAGTATATCGATAGCGTCTTCGAGGACTTGAAGCTGGACAGCCATCGCAAGTCGAACTTCGTGTCGGAGCTCCTCAGCCCTTACGCGCCCCGGGACTTCAATGGTTTCGTGGATGAGTATCTGCGCACTAGAACCACATCGAAGGCACAGTAGAGACGTGGTTTTGGAGTATCGGTTCACTGGATATTAGAAAAAGGTCGTCGATTATAGCAATCGCTGAGAGCACAGTGAAAGATGATCACCTCTCCATTACGCCTCATGTAGCCTTTTCCGTTAATATAACAAACCTTAATAGAGACATCGGTTTAATAAGCATTCATTGGACATCTTACTGAAAGACGTTGTGGTAGACTTTGAACATCGAAGTCGCTTAGCTCCTGATATATAGCTAGTTACGTTATGTCTCTACTCCAGCTTGCGGCAGAGACACGTAGAATAAAAAATGTGTTTCAATGTTAAATGTTACGCCCTATGTCTCTTCTCTGGAAATAGGGATCAAGTTGATCTATACTTCCATCTGGACGAGTATTGAACTGGGGCCAGTCTATGGCTTGAGGTCAATAGTCCATCAACACTAGCCTCTACCCGGCCTGCCAATCCTGATAAACCGCTCTAAAGTCGGTCCTGAACTCTGTCTTGAAACATTGCTGTATGCCTTGGCTCTAACCATAAAGATGCACAAGACCCCTTGAACAAGACAAGTCTATTATACAAAAGTTAGTACAAGAAATCTCAACCCTATATAGTACAGAACGTCTAAATCATGACGTCTTCTCTTCGCTGACGACCGAAATATCATCATCTATAAGTGATCTAGATAGCTCCTTTTCTACCCAATCTGAGATATTAGCGACTGCTTCAGTCGCACTATTCAGATGCAACTGAAAAAAACCCTGCAGCTGTGAAGGTGTAAATGTATCTTCAGGAATCTGGGATGCGAAGTCTAAAGCAAGTTCTTGCAGTGTCTCGAATTCGGGTAGTAAAGACTCTCCGTTTGAGTCCGTCACGTCATATCTATCTTTGGTTATGAGAGGGGAAATCCCGATGTCGGGCGTAAACATGCGAACGAACATCTGCTCCGCCGACTTTCGGCTAATATTACCGAGCATAACTTTCATGTCGACGCGTCCGGGTCGTACCAATGCGCTGTCGAGGCGATCTGGCTTATTTGTTGTCATGATGACGATGCGGCCTTCCGCGGACCCTACGCCGTCTAGAACGTTTAATAAGCCGGAGAGTGTGCAGCTTGATCGAGCGGCGGTCTGGCTCTCATCCTTCTCGGAATCACGGTCCGTCCATATGGCGTCGACATCTTCGAGGAGCACAATGCACTGGGGTGGGATCTCCAGGAACATCTGCTCGAGGTCCTGATCGCTCGCAACACATGGAATCTTCACCTCGTAGAGGTCAAGACCAAATTCCCCAGCTAGAGCCGTGGAGAGCGATGACTTTCCCGTGCCAGGAGGTCCAAAAAAGAGATAACCTCTTCGATAAGGCATGCTGCGGCTCTGGTAAAGTCTCTTCGTGCTAGGATCTAAGTATTTCCGTATGTCGGCTAGTAGCGCTTGCTTCAATCCGTCGTCAAAGTGTACTGTGTCAACTCGCCGGATTGGTTTCCGAGCCTTGGGTTGCCATGACATCCCATACCGATCGCGAGCATAGATAATGACAAAGAACTCTGTCTGCCTGTCGGCATATTCCTGACAAGTTTGGATGAGTTTCTTGATAGGCTCAGTAGACCATCCAAGGCAGCCTAGGGTGAGCTCCTCGCCGCCAATTCCGTCGTATGAGGGGTCGCTCATCGACGCATGGAAGCTATCCAGAGACCGTGAAACAAAATACAAGCAAGACCCATGCCAGAAAAAGGTTGTCTCAAAATGTGGAAGGTACTGGACTTCTCGCCGCTTCTTTTTCAAGAGTGCAGCCCTGTCTGCGATATCGCCGGCGTTAACCTGTGTTCTTGCTGTGAAAGACCGGATTCCACGGTTTTGTACTACATTAGCCATGACCCAGCTCATGACATTCCTGTTCAGAGGATCTCTCCCAGGTACCGTGATTGATGCCACAAAGAATTGCCGAACCCAGCTGTAAGATTCGATCCAAGCCGCCTTGAGGAAGCGCCAAGCGACGGGAGCCACACCGACGCAGGCAGCCAGAGAACCCAGGCGCGTGACGTCCAGCCCAGATGCCCATCGTTCTAGAGCGTGCTTAAGAAGCCCCAGGTCATAGGTTTGAGGCATCAAGAGGCTATGTCCACCGATGACCTCGGCCGAGAAGTGTGACGGCATTCCCTAGGCTGCTCAAGCTCAACACTCCTCGTCTAGTCAACGAGTCGCGGCTATAACCGGATGGGCAGACGGGCTCAGCTCGCAATTAATAAGTGAGCCCTATCAGAATATGGAAGAAAGGAGCGAAGCGAAGAATTAGAACTTTGATTAAGGAAAGACATTGGAAAATCAAACCACAAAAGGCCACACTATCATTTTCGACAATGCCATAAGCGGCTTACGATAGCCAATGGCTGAGCGAAGATGAAGGAGATGATGTCGCTAGATCTCAGCTTCGAAGATCCGTAAAACCCGGCGCTAGGTTTTCATGAAAAGCCACGATTACGCCACAATGTACTGCCACAGTACTATGGCGGGCCACACAAGGTACTGAGGTATTGAAGTCGGTCATTTCCTTTCAGCGATATGAGAGACATATGCATTTGAACAGAAGCTCTCTTTTGTATGAAGCGTCATGCCAAATCTTATTCAGGGCATGTATTGAATTCTTGGAATCTGGCTCTTTTGGGACTAATAAACTCTGAGTGTGTACCTCTCCAGCCAATAGTAATGCGAGGTACCTAAACCTAATTAGCTAGGAAGAGGGGCTTACCAGACGTTGGTAAAATAAATAAGTAGCTCATCAAGGATAAATTTCTTCTCAAGATTATGTAACTGATACTTAAGAAAGTATACTAAATATAAAACGTTGAATTCATGTGAATAAAAACGACAAAGCGTTGTACTATTCTAAGTAAACTACCTATAAAAGGCTGAAGGAATGACAGACAAAACTGCCTAGGATAGCTGTGGGGTGGTCGTGGTTAAGATACCCCACTAACTACAGACTTCAGTACCTAGGTAGGTACTGTAGTTAGGGACGAAGAAGAGGAGTCGTACAAGACTCAAAGAGAAGCTAACGCTACTATCGTAGGATTCATTATAACCTATCCCAATCTATCGCCTCCTGGAAGTGCCATTTGATTTGTTGCAGACCTATTCCTATTTCCCGACCGTAAAATCAAAATTGCTCAGGGGATCTTCGGCGATATCAAGCATCATGGAGCCATGGATGAACAGTAAAGGATTGAGCGCGGGCACCGTCTGAGTTTCACTTACAATGCCCTCCACTCCGTCTCCGTGTTTGCTGGGGCATGTGGCCGGCTCTTTTTCTCGAGAATACTTCCCTTGGAACTCGTTGAGGACTTTTAAGCTCAATCGCGAGAGCAGGTCTGCAATATGAGCACACAGATCGTCGCTCATATTGTTGCTATAGCTGATGGCAGCCAACTCCTGTTCAATCAGGGGGGTAAGCTCTTTTAGTTGATGCTGGCGATAGTCGTCGAGTAATCGGGAACTAGTCTTGGAAATACAATTGCCACAAGGTTCGTCATAATCTGGAGCAAACAAAATAGTCAGTATGTAATAGTCAAGGAATCCCGTGAAGAGACTAAGGGGATGGGAAGATTACGCACAAGGACTTGGGATGAAACTGTCACCTGGAAACAGGATTCGATACAAGGATCTCCATTTCTCTTCATTGGCACCCTTCACGCGTTTACCGCCATAGTGTCGAAGCTGCGCCCTTTGGTCTCCTGAGATGGTCTCGGCCAATGGAGTGTCAAGTAATGGACATGGATCTGAGCTTCTCTGATGCGTAGCAAGATCAACATCACTGTCGAAGCCTTTATGGCATCGGTTGCATTGATGCTTTGGTGCATGACACCGATAAATATGCTCTCTGAACCATGATTTGTCAACATAGAATTTGTTCAGACTGAGGTAAGCTACACTCAGGTGCACGTCTTCTGCGACTTACTTGACTCGACTAATTGAGGCCCAGCCTACACCTCTGCAGGCTCTGGAAATGGCCGGACTATGAGCATCCCTCTTGTAGAAAGGACAAGCAAGCTTTTTGACTATGGAGCCGCTAGGCTTTTGGTCGGGTAAATCGAGTTGCAACTTTGTAGGAGCTGCGGGATTGAGATCCGTAGTGTTAGCGGAATTCTGACAGTCGGCCACTATATCTCCTAGCTTTCGTTTCAAGTTGAGAAGATTAGCCGACTCATTCTCGACAGAGAATGAAGGGCTATCATCTGTACACGTAAAAGTATTCATTGGACAGGATCGAGCTGAGCGGGGTAACGGACCCCTTTTTATCCAATCAAATTAACGAGTCCTATTTGCGGGGTCCTTGACTTCCTGGGATTACCGCGCTCTTGGTGTTGTAGCTCTGTTCTCGAGTGTGTTTTGCAATTGTACAAAAGGAAAATTGAGAAATCATGATGATGGTGTAGATAAATAAGACCTGAAGTCCTCGAAAATCACCTCCGTTTTGCGAAATTCTCAGTTTGCGAGCTTCTAGTGCGAATTTGAAAAGGTACCTACGATAATACTAGGTCTTCGAAAGCTGCTGTGCCGTGCCGACACATATGCGGACATACATCCGCAGTAGTGAGGCGGCTGTTTAGGGGCATCGATTTATAATGTCGGGGCCCTACGTAGGTTGTGGCCAAAAGTCTGGACCATGCTTAAAAATTAAGCACAGTGTATTTATTTACCAATTACGGTAAGTACTTCCCAAATAGGAAAGGAATGTCGACATTTACCAGACCGCTAATAGCTTGGCAACTCACGCTTCGGCCTGACATTCATCCCCAAAGTAAAATATACGTTAATTTCGGACCGTTAGCAGTCCGGCAAAAATAAGCCTGCTTTTCTTAATTAGGAAGTACTTACTGTAAGTGGTAAATAAATACACTGTGCTTAATTTTTAAGCATGGTCCAGACTTTTGGCCACAGGTACGTATGATAAACCACATACTGTTTAACGGCCCGGCATACACAGAATCGGGCCGCCAAGGTCAAAGCAGAGGCGTATCAGGTTACATCATTAATGTTGGCGGTCTGATGTAGTAAGTGCCGGTCCGCTAGACCGTACATGGTTTATTTTATTTGCAGTACGTAGTATAGGTCATTGCCAAGGATAATGGCCAAACCTCCGTGATTGATAATGATACTAGAATCTCTTCCTATCTGTGCTAGTAAGTAAAATTCTTTGCTCTATACCTATTTATTCAGAGCTGCGTGCTACCCGGCAGTAAGGAAGACTTGAAAAAGAAAACTCAAGACAACCAGCCAAGTACATAATACACCTACGAATACCAAGCATAATGATATAAAAAAAGCAATACCCCCCTTGAACCCTTCTATATCCATATAGTGAGTGTTACGCAGAACTATTAGAGAAAGAAGTGCAAGAATCGTACATAAAATCTCTTGGGAGGTAGATAGGATCTCCATAGGCTCCATGAATTGTGCCATCTTAATAGTTGGTAACTCTGTAAAAAGTACGAATATACTCGTTACGTTTGTCTTTGTCGGTTAATTCTCTTGAATGAACGTGTGTGTCGTGAGACTGGGTATGGATGTTGTAGTACGGTGGATAGTTTTGGCGCAATTGGGGAAATTTACGCTGCAATCATTGAATAATATTTATAGGGTTTCTATAGCTAATAGTCGGCCTTTGACTTGGATTTGGGTGCGCAGAAACTGAAACATTTTTCAGTAGCTATCATAGCATAGCGTATTATTTCAAGATAGATGATGAAAGAGCATACAATACAGCTAACTTGTTTAAAGGGGGAAAACACCACCCGTTGTGAGAGCTCTCGCAAGGAGAGACAGTTTTGCCTATCTTTTCAAATATGGTGTTTTTTACGTATAACAAAGAAGTGTAAAGCCGTATGCTTAGTAAAGTATTTATCCTTTGTTTTGTTTTTGGGGTGAGGGCTGGGGCGGGGGGAGGGGGCTCTGACTGTTGGCCGAAGGCAGAAATCAAGTGATCACCTAGGCTAACGGCAGAACACAGCCTAGTGTTGGCATTCACTGTTAGAAGTGGCTTGGTTATCGACCTGAAGCAAACAATAAATTGCAAAGTGGCTTGGTAAATATCTTGGTAGGTAGATATAAGCCTACCATCGAAGCCACCAAATATGCCGACCATATTCCCCAATGAATTTTTGTTAATGAGCTCAATGTAAAACAGCCTATCCCGATTAAGAAGACCCCTCAGGCTTAGAGAAGGAAATATCGAGTTGTTAGCTTTGCTGGTATTTACCACACGTCATCTTTGTTGCGACTTCAGAAAAAGCGGCACAGTATTCAGCCCGACTCCCAAGCCCAATCTCCTCTTTTCAGTACAATGCCAACGACATTGCGCCTCGAAATCTTAAGCCTTGTCCTCAATCACTCACTATTGTTTCTCAGGGTCATCGATGCTCGAAAGAAGCCACAGCGAGAGTCTTGGAAAGGGATGACCGGTGTGACATCACCGGCCACCCTATTCGCTTCGCGTTTGCTTAGCCTCATCCTGTCCTGCCCCCGTATCCACATCGAGCCTCTCCCGCTTCTGTACGGCCTAAACCAATTTTATGTCACCAATCCAGAAACCATACGGAGGCTTGCACGTGGAATAGGCGTCCCTTTCGTGAGGCGCCTAGATAACTAGGTAGATGTCGCGTAGAAGTGGATATATACCGTTGTTGCACTAAAAGCAATAACGGTATCGTTTTGCGTGACTTAATTATCGAGTTAGACCCCTGTAAATCGATTCCCCCGGACCTATTCGCGCGAGGGCGAACTGGAGTTCTCGGAGCATTGGGTAGTCGAGCGAGTTGTGTATTAAACCGAGATTCCGGATCCATTGTCTCCTTCATGCAAATTATACTATATGGGGCAGCAGCTCATTCAGTGATTGAGTGTAGTCTTCCTGAACCACCTTGGATCGCGTTGGTTTATGAAAGCAGTAAAAATGGAATTGAAACCCTCGTCTACTGAACTGCATGATTTGGCCTAATATAATGAACTATTTGCGTGTGTATGAACGTACTAATATAAGAAGTTGAGATACTGAGGAAGGCGAAACGAATCTACGAACCTGGGCTGAAGTCGTTTTCTATTACAGAAGATGGCTACTTCATTAGACTGCTGACCAAGAGTTCTACACTAACTAATCTTTTGTGTTGGAATGTGAGGATGCCTATTTTCTCGCTCTCTTGTTAGTTAGGTACCTTGCTTCATACATAAGAACGGCTATCACGCAGGTCCATGTGCGCTCGGATGATGAATTCTTGACGTAAATGTGTCATAGTTACCACTTCTGGAGATATTAGGAATGACTCTGGTGTGTATAGAAGGGTTCTACCTTACTAGGTTTGAATATATAAGCTGGATGTTCGCCTTTGCGTTGATATGTGCTGTATGGTGCAGTGGCAGAAAATAGCTCTATCCAGCAATTCGAGCTTTGTATACGTGACTTCTTCTGCCTAGTGGATACAAGGTTGTTGTGTGGGTATAATGCCTTAGCATGTTTCATGGATATTGTTCGCATATATTTAAAAGATTTGGACGAGTATTCACTTTAGTGGACGCAGATGAATGTCAGTAATCTTATGCTCACTCGATACTTGAATGGATGACTATAGTGTATCGTAACCTTCGTTCCTCCTTTTATGGCTGGAGTCTGTGAGTGACTGGAGGGGTAAAAATGAGGGACTAATGTCGCTTTCCCATTGTTGCCCAGTAAGAGCTCTAAGTGCTTTCTAGAAACAGCATATAGTGAGATTAGACGTGGTCTGGCAGGTGCCAGTCTACTATAATATGACTACAAAGGGTACTCAAGGGCATTCTAGTCGAGGGGAGTGTCTCGCTTCTTGTTCCCCCTAATGGCAACAGACTCGAGAGTCCTCGAGGCTGGTCGACTAGGTACCTCATTTTTGAGAAATCTTTGTTTGAAATCTGAGGCACAAATGCAGGTTTGCCGAACACGTCTCAGCCCTCGATTCGGTTATCAGTTAATACTACAGCAGATACTGGAAATCTTACCACTCAAGGCTTCCTATGATCTTCAGCCTATCACACTCACCTTTTAAGCATCTTACTCCAGAGTTTGTCCGAGTAATACCCTCTTATTCCCAGCTTTCCCCTGTAGCAGGAGATAAGTGGTATCTCTGCATTAATCCCTGCCTAGCACAAGTTATAGTCTGCTATCAAAACTGCTGTAATTGTGCTTGCCGCTAAATATATTTGGTAAGGCTTCCAGCGTCAGGTACAGTCATTGAGCAGCCGTGTGACACATCTCTCTAACGAGGTTGTTTGACAAGTCAGAAGAACAGTGATGGCGTATCAGCATTACGGCTGGTCGGGCAACGAACAGGCAGACGGGGCCGAGGCTTGGATGACAAAACATGAACCGAGCTGTAATGGTGGTGCGGATAGTGCGCAAGCTGAGGATCCCACTCTTCCCACGCTGACAGGCACGGGTCTCGAATTTACTCACGACGGCCTGTTCGGAGAGGCCCCGATGTTAGGGCGACTGGAAAATCAGGCTGGTGAGTCACAACCAAGGCGCCTTGCCTGATGGATCCCCACAACGTGGCGGCGTGCCAGTCATGGCCGCCTAATAAGATCCCGAATATAGCTAACTATATAAGATGCAGAGGATGCCCAGGAGTCTTGCATACGCCCCCCGGAAGAGGATTGGGATTATGTAGTTGAAGTGTGGCCAGGAATCGACGATGGTGACGAAGGAAGTAAGTGACCAGTTCTGCTGATTCGTATTATGAAAATTTGAACTGCCTCGCTCGACCAATTACTTGCCACGAAATGCTTCTGCCTTGTCGCAGACATTAGCCAATTTCCAAACTCACATACCCGACTGGTCCCCATCCATCTCCATTCATTCGCGTCACGTGGCGAATGCTGCTACGTCGTGTTGCCTAGAAGCGTCGAAGCCTGATGTGGAAGGTTCTATATTTGGACGATCTGTGGCTGAGCAGCAACGGCTCCTGTGGCTGAGCCGCTCGTTTCCCTTTTGCTTTGAAATTAACCAATCGTCTCGCCCCACCCCTCCCTCTAAGTAAGGCATTCCCTGCTTAGGTAATGACGCGCTTATACCCACGCTTCCCCACCACGAATCCATCGGCTGTTCCCAGTCGTGTTCTATTGCAACCTCAAAATTCAGGCCGCTAACAACCCCCATTTGTACTTCACGTTAGGTCTCAAGGCGCTTGCAGATCACATTTATCAGGTCCACGCAGCGCTCGACAGGAAGAGCTTGGACTACCAGTTCGCCTGGACAGATCCCGTCAGTCCGGAAGACCAGACGTTTTTCGGTCCGTGTCGCCGCTACGTGCTTCCTCGTCAATATCGCGATAGCGAACGTGGCCGTTTGAGCTTCCTCCAGGTCTTCAACGGCGAGCGGCCCTACAACAAGGCCCTGAGGGGCTACTGGTACAAGATGAGTGTCGTCTATGAGACGAGAAACCCACTCCCCACCAGCGCCTATGCCTCTGCTGGTGATCACCGCGACCCGAAGGTCACGGCTTTCAACCCCTTGAACCCTAATGGAGATCCCACGCTCATCCCATCCTCCTCGCCCACTCCGTCGGTAAGTAGTCTAGCACCCACGACCCCCCCAAATCGTTATTTGTCGCCTCCTACTGTTCCGGACACCAAGAGCGGAGCTCCGAGAACCATTCAACCCCGCATGAAGCCCATCCCAAAACCCCAGCGACAAGTTGTCAAGAATCGCGAGGGCAAGTTCATCTGCACATGGCATGACTGCAATGCTGCTATTAAGGAGTTCTCCCGCAAATGCGAGTGGAAGTAAGTGCTCTTCTGACCTCCTACCTATTTTGTACCCATACTCATTTGCTCCGCAGTAAACATATGGATAAGCATGAACGACCTTACAAATGTCTTGCTCGTGGCTGTGAAAACATACCTGGCTTCACCTACTCGGGTGGCCTCCTCCGTCACGAACGTGAGGTGCATCGCAAGCACGGGGGCCCCAAGAACCCACTGTACTGTCCACATAAGGGGTGCAAACGCCACAAGAATAGCAGCTTTGCGCGTCTAGAGAACCTCAACGAGCATCTACGGCGTTGCCACACATCCAATGGCCTTGAAGCTGCCACACAAAACGAGGATGTTGGCCTCACCACTGGGCCCAACCGCGTCGAGACACTGCTTGTTCCTGTGTCCCCTCTGCCTGCACCCGTTCTCCCCGGAGCTGATTCGCCTGTGCCCTCTATGACCAGTCCCAGAATCGGAACGAAACGAAAGCCTGACGATGAAGACTTGCGTGAGGAAAATAAACGTCTCCGATTAGACAATCAAGAGCTGAGAAGAAAGATTGAGGCCGGCTATCTTCAACAAAGTGCCATGATGGAGCAGATTGACTTGTTGGAAAAAGAAAAGGCCGCGCTTCTCAGCCAGTTGAAAGATATTGACCTTGTTAATCAATCGACTTCAATGTCTTGAGCGGTTGGTGGCCATCTGATAAACACACAAATTGGCGTTGAAAGCATCGTCAACTCTCAGCACCAATTAGGAGGCCCTCTCTTGATCGGCTATCGTTATCTCCGAATAACTGCCATAGCATGTCAATATTGTTACGGAAACTGCTGAGCACTGTCATCAAAATTTTTGAGTAGTGTTTTCAGCATTCGCCGTCTGATACTTGCTGAATATCCACAAGTCCCAGCGAACTACCGAATCGACACGACTCAACGTTAATTTATTTTTTGGATCTCTCCTCATTCATCAGGTGTCACAAGCAGGAGGATATACCTGCTGTACACGATATTCATTGACGATACTCCGAAAGAATCTCCTGAGCTTTGAGGGATAGGTTATGGTGTACGGTTATTGCATTCTAACGGGCTACTTTTCTATTTCATCTTCGCCTAAGCGAGAACGAATATCACGAATTTGGAGTTATTAGGCATATGGTGGTTGAGATGACCAGATTGATAAGCATGCATAGCACGGGAGAGCGAATTTGATACAATATGCATCCGAGGCCCCCTTTGGGCCCCTCGAGGAGTTCACACCAACATGACGCGTTGCATTACCGTTGCCCGAGTCTTCGTTGGAGGTTTTCATTTGTTGTTTAAAGTGTATCCATGTGTACAGTCCTCTTTTTTGTACAATAGGATTTTAGGTGATGATACCCCCTCTAGAGTTTCTACTACGTGAGTTTGGACTACATCAGATTGTTAGGAATTATGGGCATACTCACTTATTACTGGGTTAATGCAGGACATAGATATCTAATGAATATTACATTGCACACCCTGATGAAATAACTGTTTTGTAGGAAGTTTCACATCTTCCCATAAAGGGTATCTTCCATGTTGAGCTGGAACAAAGGAGCACCGTATTTTGTAGTTACTTCTTTCAATGATAATCTCTGAATTTACAGTTTCCCATTGGAGCTATTGTACTTATTTGATCGTTAGTTATAAATTCCATTGCGCGAGGTTTGGCTCTTTCTATAACCCGAGCAGTTTTCTCTAGATATATTAAGGTATTAAATGAATTGGTTTGTCATGCTGCATTGGGGGCCAAGAGAATAGGGGCAGAGCTTCCGGCCCCCTGCAACTTCTTCATCTGTATCACAAACACCCTTAAAAAATAGGAGCAAAGCCTAGTCTCGCAAGAGGTTTTCACAATTGTACTTCTGAACCCTGAGCCCGAGAATTTCTTTTGCACGACACACACACCATCCCCATGAAATCCATACTGGCCTATTTTAATAGCAGACAAGTAGAGATAGAGTGCTGCACTTCAGAAGAACTCTTTGAAGCATAAATCACGATACCCTTAGAAAGGAGTGTTTTGAACAGTATAGAGATTGCTCGTAGTGTGTGTTATACATGAACTCAAAGGCGAGGCAGATATTGTGTCCAAGACACCTCCCTATACGCCGCCGCCGGCAAGTCTCTCAGGCTGATGACAGACTCGACCAACAAAATTAGCCTCGAGATGAAATATACCGTGGCCATGCCAACAAATATAAAGCAGGTTGGCATTCTCTTCTTGTATTGACCCCAAATTTCTAGACTCTCAACTTTGAAGTCTGTGAACCAGAATCCCACTAACTCAGACCAGCAGTGAACCGATAGGACTACTACCATGATGATACTATTAACTCTCCAAAGCAACTGTTCAGCTTCAGATGGTAAACTGAGATTGTAGCCCGCCACTGGAAAACTCAATATTAGTAATTGCCATCCCGAGTGCGTTCTATGAGTATTTGGGGATCTTGGAAGTCTTTATTATCTAATAACCACTAAGACAATAGCTTTAAAAAAATTGCTTACGGTGGATTGCCCCGAAAGAAGCCACCGGTAATACAAGATACAGATTTTGCTTGAAACTTCGCGGGTGGTAGTCTCTGTCATTCGGAATTCCTATGAAGAGAGAAATATTTAGCGAATTCTTTTCTTCTTCTTTTTGCCACCAAGCTAATTACGATGCGCTTACTGTCAATCGGGAAAGTCTGGAACCTCCATTTTAGCACAAATTGTAGTAATGGTTCGTAAGCTTTTCTCGACCAGTAGATATTCCCCTCGATGAAATCCAGTGGTGTGTCTGTAAACTTTTGTTCGACCGCCTCCCCGGCTTCCTCCCCGGCTTGGTCGATGATGACTTTCATATCTTCCTTCAGGTAGATGGGCGTCGGGGCGCGGACGTCAAGCGGCTTGTTCCACCAGAGCACCAGGGTCGTGAATGAGCACACGAGAAGAGCCACGGTGGTGAGCTCGTACGGCGTGATCTGGAGGCCCTGCCCAGCCCGCGCAATCAGTTTCGTGACTAGCCAGCCCGTCTGGATGAAGGCCAGCACCTTTGTTTCTCGGTTCGCCTTGGATTTGTCGTTTATCTCGCGCTTCGTGATCGTCGGCATGTCGATGTATCCGTGCTGCGTCAGATAGGCGACCTGCTTTGCCGTGATGGGGAACGGCTTATAGCCAGGCACATGCAGCTGGAATCCCCCGCTGTCGGCATAGAAGCCGTGCACCAGAGTCCAATGGGGCCGGTCGATATTTTTCATATCTTCCACTGATTGCTGGGCAGATGTGAACTGGGCGAACGCGAACATCATGATAAGCTCGGGAGCAAGCAGACCGAGAAGAAGCCAACGTAACTTGCGGAGGGCTACGGTTTTTTCAGAGTCAGATGAGGCTGGAAGATTAAGATGAAGCATGGTCCATAGCACAAGTGCTATGGCTGTCAGACAGGGCCAGATGATGTCCATTGTGCCCCTAGTGTCCGGGGAAGAGACCCATCCCCGGCGCCCAGTTGTAGATAGTGTGGTGTTAGCTGTTTCCTGGATTTGAAGTATCAAAGCCATGACTGTTCTATCGCATATCCCAGCGGTATCTTGGCCGGGTTTGGATAGATACCCGGCTCTTTAAACATGGGCGGGATCTTCATCCGGCGATGCATGGGCTAATCATCACATATTTAACAGCTATTTTGGCAGCTTATTTGATGGAAAGGATGAATTGCTCGAAGGTTGAGAAACATCTCCATGGATTCCTTCTTTCGCTTCATACCAAAAATAGACTATTCAGCGGCCTGGAATTTAAAGTAGTGCAACCCTAATGGTTCGTATGAAGATAGTAGCATTACGCGACAATATCATCTGCATTGCTACGCACTGGAGCTATCCGTCAGCGCACCACCGCAGCCTATTATAGTACCGCCCGCATCTAAGAGCTCCAAGTTGGGGGCCGATGATGACGGCGTCTTCATTTAGCATGCGAAGTATTTCAGCTAAATGAATGAGAAGAGGCGTAAATGATAAATCGGACCGAGCTTGACATCTCTAAAAAAGGGGGGTTTTGAAGGTAATGTAATGTTGAAGTCGTTATCAATTGGCGGCTTAAGAGGGGTTTCGTGCGGTGGCGGCCGTGAACTGCTAGAAGCTTACAGCCCCTTTTCTATCCAAGGTCAGGCAGCTTATCGCTACCGTAAATACGACGCTGTAACCCCTCCAGATTTCTTTAAATGGAAAATAGCCTGCAACACTCCGACAGAATGAACCACGCATTTTCTCTGTGTCGCAGTATTATTCAATGCTTATCTTTCCGTCATTGTGTGAATGAATATGATGGGATTCACACAGCGTCTGTGGTCGGTGCTACTCCTTGAGAGCAACCCGGGGTGGAGGGCAGGGATTCTCACTGCCGTATTTGGTTACGTGCTCTTCTGCACGGCGTCGCGCAACAGCCAGAAGCGTGCGATAGAGAAGGAGTTCAACTTTAAGGACAGATCATCGCTTGCAAAGATGACTCTGAAAGACGCTCATGCCATCCAGACATGGCTTGCCGAACAGCAATTCCCCTCTGTATTTTCGGCCGCTCTTTTCTTCGCGCTGTTCAAGGTACTGTTCGCGCGAATGCTTATATGGTTTCATACGATGGGACCTTCATCCCCCAGCTGACCAACTTAGTAGACGTATAGCATCCCTTCGATCTCTGGGCTTTTGGCCACCACACGCCAATTTGGTAGGCCAGGCGACATCAAGGCCACCTCTAAACGGGCGGCAGATACCAGTGTCCTGCTCACGAACATGATCATGCGGCCGCCAGGATCTCCTCAGGCGAACCTGGCTGTCGCACGAACCAATTACCTCCACAACATTTACCGCCGAGCGGGACGTCTCTCAAACGATGACATGCTGTACACGCTGAGTTTGTTCACACTCCAACCTATGCGATGGACAGCTATTTATGACTGGCGGCCATTGAGCGATATGGAGCGTTGCTCTATAGCAACTTGCTTCAAGGTTTGGGGCGAGGACCTTCAAATCACTTACGAGGCTCTGCCTTCTCACTCTAAAGGGTGGACTGATGCCCTGCATTGGGTAGAGGAGCTCGATAATTGGAGCCGAAAATATGAAGAGAGCCATGTCGAAGCTTCAGACACCAATGTCGAGGTAGTGAATGCAACCCGGGAGCTAATGTTGTGTCAAATACCGAGGAGCTTACACGCAGTCGTCTGGGGCATCGTAGCCATACTACTTGGCCCCCGGGTCCGAAAAGCAATGAGGTGAGCTGAGCTAGCTGATTTATAATTGGGAAATTGAGAGCAAGTATAGTCTCATAGTAACTTATTTGTTAGGGTCCCGGACCCCCCTTATGGTCTTGAACTCGCCTTCGACTCAATGATCACCTTAAGGAAGTACATACTCCGCTACGCCTGCCCACCGCGTCCATACTTTCTTCGACGCGTGTACAATGCCGAGACGCCAGACCCCGTAACCGGTCGCTACCAGTCTCAACGATGGCTTGGGCGTCCTTGGTACGTCAAGACGTCTCCCCTCGACCTGTGGGGTCTCCCGGCATGGTTACTATGGATGAATGGGACTTCCAGCAACGTGGTATTTGACGACGGTAAATTCATACCTGAGGGGTATTCGATTGAGGATGTTGGACCTGAAGCTCATGTGGGAAAGGGCCGTGATGAGATGCGCGACAATGTATCGGCTCTTGACCTCAAGTCTCCTGCACGTTGCCCTTGTTCATATTGATGTCCTCTTGATTAGATGGAGGTATATCTAGAGTTGAACGAATTAACAATAAAGATTCCATTCTATTACTGTTCACATTCTCCCAATACCCAAGCTTCTACTCTTGTGAGCAGGAGTTTTGCCCTTCTTAGCAGTGTTGCCTACGCGTGGCTTTTCCTAGCATTTCATCCTGCTTATTGGGCCTTGATATTACTTCGACCTTTGGCTCCCTAAGGCGAGTCAAATAATATCACCCTAACAGACGCTCTGGGTTACCTAACCAGCAATACTACTGTCAGCTGTATCTTAGCTCTTTTCACAGCTGCTTCAAACCAATGTCAAAGCTCAGAATGAAGTTGAGGGTTGAATGTACCTCTTGAAAGATATACCAAGGACCGTATTCACTATTTTTGGGAAGCGAGGGAAGGTGCATATACGCATCCTCCTCATAAATTCCATGCCTACTAATATCTGTCTAATTGTTGAGGTGTTGGAATAACTGGTTATTGGTTGCAACTCCCATGTACAGTACGTACGATAGGTTTCGCACGGAGACCACTCCGTGCGAGGGCTATCGCATGAACCGAGGTAATCTCGGTGTTAGCTTAGCTCGTACGCTAGCAAAGTTCTCACACATAAAGGAGAACCTTTGCTTCGTACGAACCTTCTCTTCTCTTAGATATACAGAATATAGACAGCTTACAATACAAAGATTATTGTACTCTGTTTCAGCACATATGTGTTAGACGTACGATCGTACAGAGCCCATTCAACATGAGGCCTATTTATAGATTACTGTTACCTATTACTGGAGATCACTCATGAAACACATGAAGCAGTTCACCGGAGAGTCTACAAATTTGCCAAGGGACTGAATGCTTTATATTTTGGAAAGCTATCTGCCCAAAATAGAGCAGTAGATATCTATAGATATCTCATGAATGCCCATGTTATGTTAGTAATGACTGTGTCATAAAACGCCATTTCACTATGCGGCAAGCTACGATTAACCAATACACTGAAAATGCAATATGGAATAGTAAAAAGGGGAACTTATCGGTTATATTATTTTCTATAGTTTATGTCAAGACAATTTGCCATTGATATTAGCCTTGGAAGATAGAAGGGTGCTGCTGTTAAGGGGCCTGTAAGTTCCACATTTATAAGGCGCCGAAGCGCGGGGTATTATAGTGACTTGTGGTTAACCATCATGGAAGTTGTCCATCTCATAAAACCATGATGCTTCAGGGTCCAGCTAAATTCCTGCTAGTGATTCATCGGGATTGAATTTACCATTTCTACGATTCGACGATTGATGCTATATCCAAATGGACCGCAGATGTAAATGTATTATAGTACCGTATTTCAACAAAAGTATTTTGTGTCTTTTTTCAGTCCTTCCGGCATATCTAAATGCTTCGTAGCAGTGTGCGCAAAGCTGCTGTTTGCGATATGCGGAGAAAAGGTTCAGCTAAATGCAAGCGAAATTACATGTCAACATGGGGAAGTGCCAATACCCGTATCTTCATGTCTACTGCGTAAGAGGTAAATAGAAGCTAAAAATAGATAGTATACTAGCTGCCATAAGTGAAGTAGTAGTGTTTCACCAATGTCAACTTGGCCGGCAGTATATTTAGATACGTTCAGAAAACTTGCGATGATTTTTGTAGAAGTGAGTAGGGATTATTAAACTGAAGTGCTATAGAGATTTTTACGTAACTAGCATGCGTTGTGTGGTTATCATGTTCGGAGAATTTTGTTACAATTTTTTACTAGCAATGCAGCTACTAGGTAGCTTATATAATGGAATCACCATTTGGACCAATGTAGATGGGACTTCACTGCGCTTTATTACCAGGGCATTGAGGACCAAGGGGGCCTCCAAGATGCGAAATCAAGGCTAGGTAATCGTGTCTACGTCATGGTATGTGAGAACTTGGTGCCCTCCTTGGTCATTGCCGCGGACAAGACCGAGAATTGGCCTTGGAGTTCATCACTATCCTCCTCATTGGACGCGCCCCGTGCAGAACTAATCAAGAAGTCGCTGTGAGTGACGATGAGCTGGAAGTCTGTCTGCGTCATGAGTTGCGAGCGCCACTTCACGACGGCCGCCTGGCCGGCCGCATCTAGACTGTCAAATGCCTCGTCGATGAGTATGTAACGCGCGCGGTGCCTGCTATGGGCTTGTAAGATCTGTACGAGGGCGAAGAAGACGGCTAGGTCGATGCGTTTGCGCTCGCCGCCGCTGCGCTTCGCATACGACAGTGTCTTGGACACGCCTAATGTCTGGTCGAGCAGACCTGCGTTTTGCGGGCTGCCGGAATCCTGATCGTTTTCGGCGTCGGCAGCGATTATGGTTCGTAACATGCTTTTTGTGAGTTCTTGAGCATGACGAGTATTTTCATAGAGGACGAGCAGTATATTCGAGGCTGCAGTGTTGAGCTCTTGTATGTTTTTATCGAGTACGTAGTTGCGGAAGGTCGAGGCTTTCGCTGATTTCGTTCGTCGTCGTGATAACGATTCCTCCCAGAACGCAAATAGCTCCCGCGTAGACATTAGTGACTCCATCTCCGCCGTTATAGAAGCGTGGCTGGATCGTTGCTCTCCAAGCATCGATGTTTCTTCTTCGATCAGTTTTTCATATATTGCAACTTCTCGTTCTTTTTCAGCTAAGTTGTTTAGAACAACCTCTCGCTTTCGCGCCCTCTCGTTGATCTTGATAAGTTCACGTTGGTGTTTAGCTTGCAAGTCATGCAGGACAGCCTGCTCTTCCAATAACTCTGACAGGTGGCCGAGTGAAAAGGAGAGCCGTTGCCTCGCCTCATGTGAGTCGATTTTCGGTACATTATTCGATAACGAATGCGCGGTTTGGTCATTGAGGACTTTGTCCAATGCCACTCTGGTGTGATCATCATCGCTCTCTTTGATCGGCTTGATCATGTTTGATTCTCCCTCGGTAAGTTTCGTTTCAATTTGCTCTGCTATACTCTCAGCTGCGTCCTTATATTCCTGCTGTTGCTTAGGAATAGAGGATTTGAACTGGTCTAGGAGCCCGTTGAGATGACTCGAGAATCGTTTCATTGACATTAAACCAATTCGGATGAAATGGAGTGCCGTTCGGTTCCCCGGGCTATCTAAGCTGAGGAAATCTGTAGCGTTTAAGGCATGTAACTCGAGCCATGATATGGCTTGAGCAAGATGTTGAAGTGTTGATTCAAATGACTGAATCTGCTCCGCCTTTACTGGATCGGGTTGCCTTGGGCTGACCCTTAGGGGCTCGTCTTGCACGGCCTGACGTTGGCCCTTAGTATGAATACTCTGATCTGACGCCGACTGCCGTGCGATAGCACGTTCCCACGTCTCAACCTCCCTGAGGGCAGATCGGGCTTGATCTACTGCTTGTTTACTCTCCTTGATTTTCGGTCTGAGTTCTTCCAATCTTGTACTTAGTACCTTTGGATCTTCCTCAAATGCATTGGGTTGGTGTTGATCGCCTTTGATAGCAGAAGTATCAATGTGGCTTTGGCCAGACTCTATCTGGATCAGGCTGACGGCCTCTCTCGCTTTGTTTTCTTCAATGCGTAAACGTCTCAGCTCTTTTTCTCTGTTGGAAATGCGATCTCCAATGAGAGAGATGGTCTGTTTAATTGCATCTACTTTGCTGCGAAGGGCGGTGGTGTCGTCATCGACCTCACGCACCATTCTCCGGGATAAATCGGCGGATTTATCCAGCGTGGATAGCCCGAGTGACGATTCGATTAGGTCATGACGTTGGGCGGGTGTTGAGCTTAGAAAACTAGCAGCGCTTTCGTGCCCCAAAACCACCGCTTTGATAAAATCCTCATAGTCAATGCCCAAAAGCTCGTCAAGTGCGGCTTGACCAGAGCGAGCCTCGCCATGCTCGAACTGTGTTTGCTCTATGCCATTGAGCGAAACTATAACACGATTCCCATGGGTTTTGTGCTTTCGAAATCGAGTAATCGTGTACCCATTTGAAAATGATAGACTGACCATGCAGTCACGACCAGTGATGTCATTGACGACATCCCCGACTGACATCCCTTTTCGGATACATCGCCCGAACTGACACCAGACTATCGCTTCAATGAGGGTGCTTTTACCTGAGCCGTTGCTCCCAACCACGAAAGTCAAGCCACGCCCCAAATCGCCATCAAAATCAATAGTGCATTCGTCTTGGACGCCGAGAAAGTTGCAAATCACAATTGAGCGTGGTCTAGCCACGAAGACCTGTTTAGTAGGAGTCCGAAAACCGTTCGAAGTCGCAATGGAATAAGATGGATCTAGTAGTACCTTGTAAGCCGGGTCGTCGCCGAGGGAAGTCATATACTC
Organism: Xylaria sp. FL1777; assembly: GCA_022578965.1. Lineage (NCBI taxonomy): Eukaryota > Fungi > Ascomycota > Sordariomycetes > Xylariales > Xylariaceae > Xylaria > Xylaria sp. FL1777. The sequence goes on along the minus strand of MU400544.1, from coordinate 112,505 downwards.
AGAGGCTATTATTAGTCTTTGGCCCAACTCGATCGTTTTCTTCTCGTGCATAGGTTCAATGCCCAAAGACTGAACGTAATCAGGCACACATTCCACAGGGTCAATCTTAACTGATCTAAGGTTATCGAGCTCTAATGGGGGATTTGGCTCATCTGTAGTTGATCGGGATGTTTCCTCGGGCAAATCACTTGGTTCGGCAGATGCGAGAGCAACGCCCCGATCACTTGCTGGGATGGAAGTGCCTAAGCCCTGGTAGGTGAATACACTCGAACCATCCCGAAACGTTGGCATTGATCGTGGTTCACGCACACTCTGGGCACCAAGGGACAATAGCTTGTCCCGTGCAGTCCAGTACCGGAATCGTGTGAGCTCCCCGAGTAGCATGACATGTTTTCCTTGCACGGTCGAAGCGTCGATATTCTCATCTAAGACCTCTGCGTCCTGGATAGTTATATAGCCTACAGCATGAGGATTGACGATTAGCTTGTACTCTAATGTCGCAGGGTCCAACAAGACGACGCCACGATCTTCATCCAGAAGGTCGGCCCAAGTCAGCTGTAAAGGAGCTCCTAAGTAGGCGATGCTCCCCTGCAAACGATCTTCACTCTTAGATTGTGAGACAGTTTGGTTTGATTGAAGAATGACTTGATGGCTATGAAAGTGGCCAGTGAAAGTTCTATATTTGAGAGATATGAGTCAGTATGAGAAGCAGCCTCGGAACTTAGTAATTGATACGTACCTGGCGAGAGAACTGAAATGACCTGGGCCAGTAAGCCCCTTGTATCGAATAGACTGCCCCACGTCACCACTATTATTGCGGATAACATGTCGCTGCGTCACAGCCCGATTGATAGCCAGATGCGCAAACGCGATAGTGTGAGCAGCCTCATCCGGGTCGAGATTGGCCACAGCGGCGGTCAGCTCGGTTTGGTCTTCGCGGAAAGGTAAAATTAGCACATCTCTACCATCCCAATTAGACCTTCCCACTTCGTCATGAAGCGATACGAAGGGCCGTAGGCGTGACATGTTCAGCGCCTCGAGGGCAGTGGTGCTGTAGTCGCGGCGGTAGGCAAGATCATGATTTCCCAAGATCACGTTGACATGAGGCACGGAGGTGCTCAGGTCCGAGAGGAAGCGGTAGGCGGCGGAGATGACAGCGGTAGGCTGCATCGAACGCGAGGTCAGCACGTCGCCGCAAATGACAACACGGCTAAGGCTCGGTGTCTGTCGCGCGAGTGACACGATCCATTCGGCCGTTCTCTTGATGCGCTCCAAATCGCGCGGCCGGAAGTGGATATCACTCAATAGCAACCATCGTGGATGCGGTAGCAGTGGCATGACTACTACCTCTACCTATGTACATCAAAGTGTCCTAGGGTCTCCATTGGGCTTGTGTTGATACAGACCCAGAAGTATGACTAGTAAGGCAAGTTTCTCATTGCGGCATAACGTTCTGATAGCCGTTCAATATATGTCGGACTGGGAGCAAGTTTTTCATGATCCCGCTGGTGAAAATTCTGAAGCAGGGCCCGGACCAAAAGACCCTTTTAATAGTATCGAAGCCTTTCTACAGTCATTATGATGCTAAGCGGTGGTTAGCCTTAACCGAGGTGGTAGAGCTACTGCGTAAGTACACTAAAAGTGGGAGTATCCGTTTTCCATGACGATGAGGCGGTCAGAGTAGGCAGAACGGGCGGATATGGCGGGACTTGTCGCCACGATAAGTCAGCGATAGCCATTGTACCGAGTGTTTGCAATACCTATTGCAACTCAACAAGAAGCTTAGAAGACGCTTGCATTAGAACTAGTGCGGCATTGCGATTATGCGTATCTATCGTTCGTCGCCTTACTAATGATAGTTCACAGTTATTGTTCAATATTGTGAGTATTAAATCCTTTTGAAAAAACATGCATATCAACTAGAATCAAATCAATTCCTTCAGCACATACGTAACTTTGTGTTTGATATGACATACGACAGAGATGCCAATGTACGGCCCGGGTCAATAGTATCCGGTGGACAGAAGCCTAGCGCCTAGGAGACTGAGATAATTGGTCCAGAATAGTCATACGGATAACATTGCATATGCAGCAACCTAACAGATAAAGGAAGCCCTGGGTTGTATAGCGAGCGCCCCAACAGGCATAAATAGGCCTGAATATTCCCACGTACGAAGGACGGAAGGAAATCATGGCGGCCTTGAGACCCCTAGAGAATTATTAGTTGAATATAACTAAGTTCCAAGCCCTCTAGTCCACACAGTAGAGCCCTTGCCACATCGGCGGCCGAGTGGTGGGCGAACGCTTCGGCTAGTCTACAGACGACTTATACAAGCCTAATGGTTTACGGGGATACTTGTGATTAAATATCTTCTGTGGCGACGTACGCTGGCGTTGTACCCCTGTCACAGGTAGGTTGTTTGAGGTGTGAGAAGTGGTCTTCTGCCGCTTGTTATATTGTTATAGGGGTAATTATACCGCTGCTTAGTGGTGTGGTCCTGATTGCGGAACAGTCAATTCGCCAGTAGTTTTAATGGTCGGCCTAGATCTACTATTCATTGCATATTTTGTCTTTAATATAAACCAATTAAATGGAAACCTGAAAGTCTGATATTTTCTAGTGCTTTTATGATGAGCAAGTACAACAGATCTGAGAATATAAAGCATAAACACATGGAGTATATATACACTTAGAATCTGTAGGCATAATGGAATTCTTTTGAAGGGCAGAACGATATATATTACATAGAATACCCCAATGATTGGCGGCCGAATAACCTGGGCACATCATTAAGTAATCCAAGTATGGAGGCAGAGCTAAGTGAGTGGCTGAGGCGTATTAGCCCCTGAGTGGCTAGTTAACCTTCTTCATACTCCCAAGCAGTATAGGCTTCTGTTGTTCTTTCGTTCTCGCGATGCGTTCTTTTATTCAAGGCTAATACCAGACAATTTTCTGACAAGTTAGCTTTAATGAATCATGTTCTAGTTGATTGTTTTATTTTTCATGCACTAATTAGCCGGGTGTACTTGAAAGAGTAGGATGTAGCCTATCCCCTTATATACGGAGCGGGGAGTCATCCCTCATGATTTCCTCGCTCTATTTCAGTACCTATATAAACCCGAGCTCCCCCAGTTTAAGAACTCAGGCATTTATATCTCGAAGCTCTCAACTCCTCATAACAACAACATCACATGTTCCACTACCGAGAAAACGTACAATTCCAGTCTTCCATCTGTTCTCTCATCCATTCGGAAAACTAAACAACATAAATCACTTGTGATATTTTGCTCAATTTCATACCCGCTGCCATGTCTCGTACAGATGACATAAATCCACCATGCTGGATTAAAGACCCCCTTTGGAAAAAGCACAATCCTTACTCTTCCGTCATCTACATCGTAGCTCAATTTAACGCCATACATAGGCCTCTCTCAATCATGACGATCCAAGAGAACGACATTGACAGGTTTGAAGTGCATCAGGTCGTTGAGCTGTGTCGGCGCTTGTCGGCGATACTGGCAGATCCTTCGAATCGTGTCGCACTGGTGTCTGAGCTGAGCCTTGCTGCTGATTTCTACCACGGCAAGGATTTGCCGATACAGGAGCTCCCTAAATCGGGTCCCTGGGAGTATATCACTCGACTAGATAGAAATGAGCCGGTCTACCGAGACTTCCCCGAGTTCCCGTTCGTCTCAACCTGTCTGATACTCGCTGGAGGTTTGTTTTCGGACTATCCACAGCAATTGCAGCCTCTGGGTACTCGCTTCCGAGATAAAAACCCTTCTTATGGCATGGTAGTGTTTGACATCAGCGATCTTGACCAGCTGCGGTACGGTATCGTGGCTTTCACTGTGCAGCCCATGATTTTGGTCGAGACGCGGGAGATATGGCAAAGGTGGGTTGACATGGACCAGGAGCTGGGAGGTGAAAGAGAATTTTGGGTCGAAGAGAATCGACCGCGAACGCCACTTTCTGTCAAACAGTTTGCTGCGAAATTTGGGGTTGAGAGTGTGGATGATGCTGATGCGCTTGTTGGTGTTCGGCTTGTTGACCCGGATGTCTTTCGTCGTAAGTCTCTCTTACCTTGATGTCTCTCGCTTCGTTACATCTAATCCGTGACCTGAATGCTGACATTATCATACGCATGTAGTGATATGGCCCATTGACAGCTTGGAAACCGGGCGTGGTCAAATCTCCCGGGCACTAAAACAATCAAGAGGTTCCTCTAATGTTGTGCTCGGGCGGAGGATCGAAGGAGTTTTACAGACGAGTGGTTTCACTTTATCAATGCTTAACGGAATGCGTAAACTCCGCCCCTTCACAAGTTCTCTTCGGAGTCTACTGCGGGAGAAACCAGAAGTTTTCAATCACTCAGAAGCCTCCGGGCTCCTCGGACTAGCCTTCGAGGCCGAAACACATCTAAACCTCGTACGGTATAATGGGCTCAGCGGGATGGTACTACGAGCTGCGCTCGACAGAGAGGAGTTGAAACAGGTTCAATCTATCAGTATTTCCATCGACCAAATCGAAGAAACGCCAACGCAATTGGTAGATGCACTATTCCCATCTGGCATGAAACACAACTGGTACATTTTCCAATCACCAACCCGGAACTCAGATGATCGCGGCATAGAATTCCTACGAGAACTTTGCAAGGTTCCAGACCGCCTGTCTCCAAACAAGAGAATCTTCATCTCAGGAATCTACTCGACCGCCTTGCGCCGCCAACCCTGGATCCCAGCCTCTGGTCCCGGACTCCCGACGTCCGCCTTCCCCGTGCACTATATCTTCCACCGCAGGCAGACCAACCCGCGAAGACGCTTGTGGTCTATGCGAAACATCTACATAGGTGACGGAATGCGCTCTCCAATGACCTTCGCCGCCGCGCTTCTGAATTGGTTGGGCGATTCTGGTCCGAATGTCCTCGCGTATGCGGCCGGGCCGCCGAACCTAGAGGATCTGTCGCGCAGCGAAGTTTCGCCCATCCCAGCCGAGGAGTACAGCAGGCGAAGAACTCAACTCCAGAATATCACACACAAGCCCCTGCCTATTGGGACCTGGTGCGTTGTTGTTAGCACCGAGATTTACTTTCGCAACGTGACGCAGGAGGTGAACCTACGGACTGGCAGGTTCACGTATTCTGAGGCGCAGTATGTTAAGTTTGCGCTTGTGCGCTTGCTTGTCGATGTTGAGCCTCAGGTCCCCCCTACTCCTCTAACTTCAGAGCACGTGCAAGTGTGTGGGCTTCTGGAATTTCTTGCCCAGACTTCGCCTACGCCCGTGGATGCCGCGTTGGTGGAACGGCAGTTCCTTAAGGTGGGTGAACAAATATCGCAATGGTATCAGCAGGGTCGACTCCCCCGGGACATGCAGTGGCTTGGAGAGTTAGAAGTTGAGGAAGCTGTCGAGGTTTTAAATCAGCGGTTAACGGTTTAAGAGATGCCCTTCTTTTTGCGTAAATAGCTTGCGACTGAAATGAAACACAAGAATTTAGACGACTGCTTTATTTAAAGCTTTCATACAATATATAGTTGGGTTGAAGAGAGGTGTGAAATTTTGAGAGAAGTATTAAAGAATTGCAAGGTTAGTATAGGGAGAACTAGTAAACTACTTAAAATACCGAACGTATAAGACCAACATACATTATTCCCTATATTGATCTGACTCCATTATATCTAACAGCTATTGACTGAACGTGATGTGAAGGTTATGTGACGCTACCTTCACCTTCCTATAGTAGATAGCGAACTCTGTAGACGCTCCAGACGGTACCATCACAATCTCATATGCTAATTTCTTCAGTTTATTACCACCCCTGCCGTAATAATCCTCAAGGGATGCAAACGTTATCTCGCCGTCATGGTTCCAGCTAATTTCGCACAGAATCTGCACCCTCTCACCTTTTCTTGACGGTGGGATATCATCGTCGCATTGCAGAATCTTATCAACGAAGGTGCCGCCGTTCTCATTAAATTCTTTTTCTGTGTTAAAGCTTCTATAGAATTCGTGACGGATAGGTTCCTCAGTCGAGACACTTTGTCCCTACGAATAGAGTTAGCATGCCACATCTTTTTAATGATTATCAACCGTTAAGGACCCCAAACCTTCCGCAAGTACCAATGCATTTGGCTCCTGGCCCTCCAGATACCCTCATCACCGTCCCAGAATTTGTCATTTCTGTCATGGACCCCATCCACGAAGGGGCTGTTCGACGAAGCACCTAGGTTCCGTCTCGCTATAGTTGAGACAACACTAACGTGCGATGTAACACCGCCCGCTGCACTTGGAACATCTAGAAACCCTTTGAGGATGGCTCCTCGACAGATTGAAGTACGTCTGAGAGGTAGCGAAAGTCATTAGACTGCTCTATTCTATTAGGGGGTGACATTGTATGACATACGGTCTCATTCCAGAGGCTTGCAATACCTCAATTCCTTGCTTTTCATACCGAGCCTTGAGATAATTGTATAGATAAGGGCTTGCTCCAAGCCCGCCAACTAAAACGATGCCCTACTCGAGTGTCAGGATAGCTAATAGTTTATTATCCTGAGTAGTAGATGGTTTCTCACCCTTACTGATAGAGCTTTTTCCTTGGCTTTCTGTATCTGACCATCGACGAGAGCCTCAATATTCGAGAATGAACTCTCAAAAACGGTCTGAATATTATCACTGGGTCATTGAAGCCATGGTTAGCAGAGATAGACTGCTAGATAAGGAGAAAGGAAGTCCTGAAATGACCTACTTAGTGAAATGGATGCGGCCATTTTTGATATGTGGCTTCCGTTTCAAGTCGTTCATATCTGAGCCTTTGAGAGCCTCGGCCGGAATAGCAATAGGGAATTCCCGGTTAACATCGTTACCTGTGTACGATGGCTTGTAGGCGTACTCCCATTCGCCCTTTATCATGGTTTTGATGCCGGTTTGGCTAAGGTTGTTCCAATTGCGCCCTAGGCGTTGCTTACAAAGATGCTCGAACTGCTCACTGTTTACACGCTGGAGTTAGCAATTACTGAAAAGAGAAAGATTCCAGTTTATGTTTCGGGAGCATGCAGGGGCAATGAGGCCCAAAACCTGCCAAAAGGGGGAAATAATGACTCCAGGGGACTAACTCAATGAAGATACCGCCACAGAGACCACCTAGGACCGGTGAACTTAACGTTAGTAACATTTTCGCGGCGGTCAGGGGTTTCTGCTTTACCTGTGCCCACAACCGCCTCATGAAGTTCGATTGGGTTCAGGTCCCCAATCCTATAACTGATAAGATCCTGGCATTTGGGCCATCGGTCAATTGAACAATAGGGAGCATGATTGGTATAAGACCCAAAGGTGCGATTATCAAACTTACAACAGTACCGCCGCCGGCATCACATATGACATACACATCATCAGTCTTGAGCATCTCGCCATACTCACAGAGAGTTATGAGGCCCGCAGCTTCAGGTTCAGGAACAAATGACAGAGTGGTAGTACCAGCAGGGCGCTGATTAAGGATTCCCGCCTTGGTTGCCGCCTCTTTCATACTGGTGCGCGCGTAGTCTTTCCAGATCGCTGGCACAGTAATAACAACGTGAAACGCCAGTGCGGCAATGACGAACCTGCTACGAGATTTGTGAATAGTGTCAAGGGTATGTTGCCACAAAGCTTTGAGGTAATCAGCAATAAGGTCAACGGAAGTCTTGTCGAGTTCCCTAAGCTTCCTCTTCGCACGAATGTAATAATCGGACTGTCGCAACTCTTCTTCTAAATCTTCCTCCCGTAGAAGAAGAAGTTTAAACCATAGTACTGGATCCGCATCAGAAGGGACTTCGTATCCCCACATAACTCTATCATATTCGTAAAACAGCTCTGTAGGCGCCTTGCCGTCTTCACGGCGAGATCCTGGCCATGAAGATATAATGTTAATCTCACTGTCCTCTAAGTCATCCACCGTAGCCCACGCTACACCGGAATATCTATGTAATGCTTAGCATGACTATAGAAGAAGAAAAGCATTGACTTACGTGGTTCCGAAGTCAATTCCAATAACTAATCTATCATCGAGATTCGAATTTTTCTTGGCCTTGATTCTCTTCATCAAGCCTCTCATGGACCAACGTTCGTTTGGCACATCGGAAGTTTTCCGCATGAAACCTGCGGTATCTTCCGGTACTGTGCGAGTTTTCCGCATCATTGTCCCTAATATGACTTATTTGCTACGGTATGGAGAGATTCTACGAAGTAGAGTGAGATATTAACGGAACGCCTACCACAATTGGATAAAATACCAGATAATGAATTTGATAAGGGAAATAGAGAAGCTAGGCCAGCTAGCTGAGTTTCTACAGTAGTAGAGTATAAGTACCTGCTTTACAGCTTCCTTGCCTCTCCTGTCCCCTTTTACCCCTTTTTGGCGTTTCAGGTGCATGCTGGAAGTACGCTTTGGCATATCCTTCTCGGTAGTGCCCCTAGTTCGCCGGGTAGGTACATAATCATCTTCTCGACCCCAAATATATCAAACCGGTCTTTTCAACTCAACTTCGCCCATGTCGTTACCAAATGGTCTGGCCAATAGAGGATCACGATGCAACATACCCCGCTTTAATATACGCCACCGCGTCTTACGCATAACTGGCCTTCCTCTGCAGACAAGAGAGATAAAGAAGCTACCCGAGTTTGAGGGGTTATAAATTAGACGCATTGATACTGTATCTAAGACGCAGTAAAACGTGCTATCAGCGCCACCCTTCTTTGACTGCCTAGGCAAATCAGGCCATTTGCCTTATTAGTGTCATTAATAATTCCCAGTATCGCGGAAGCGTCAGTAGGTGATGGGTATTGAGGATGGAAGTCTTGGTGGATTTGGATTTATTTTCCGTGTTTTCCGAGATATATCTACACATATGACACCAAAACAGTATCGTACATAACAAACCCTAATATCAAGACCGCTACTATCACAATGAACAATCCCGAGGACAGTCATCTTTCTAATGACGAAAGTCAACTTGGCTCACACCCTGATAGGGAAAAGAATTCACAAAAGGCGCCGGAAAATGCGAGCTACCTCCCCGATGAGACTTCTATCTCATCGTTTGATATCCAATTGAGACTGAAGGAAGCAGAACAAAACCTGAAAAATGAGAAAAAGTGTCGTAAGGAGGAAATTATATTGCATGAAAGAGCCATGAAGTATCTCCAAGCGAAGTTGAAGGATTCGGAAGAAAACCTGATGATGGAACGAAGTATGCACGAACAAACCAAACTCGATCTCATTGAGAAACGGAACGAAGCAAACCACCAACGCCAGTTTGCGCTGGACGCAGTGGGCGAATTGAATCGGTTCTTGCGCGGGAACAAAGTTCCTAACCAGTCAACTGACGATGAGATTATTCAAAAAGCCATGACACTGCGTGTCGGTATCAGGGACTTCGCTATATTCCACTTCGGGGGCAACCTCGATCAGGTTAGAATAAACCAAGCTTCGTTGGAGTCCCTTAATCAGTTTCTCCGAATCCCCCCTGATTATTTGGAGACTTACGCCTCTGCTTCGTCGACGCGTATTAATTTAATTCGAGCGTTCCTATGGGCGTACCTTCGTGAGAGGGTTTTCAACCAATTCTGCTGGACATGGCAAGGTGCTAGTACCGCATTCCGCGATATAAGTAGCTTTCTCGGTACGCCAATTGTTTCTATGATCTTAGGAGTCTATAGAAAGGCTTACATAGATCGCAGATACCTTAATAAGTCGAAAGGAAAGTAGGGATTCTCAGGGAGAACGCAAATTCCACACGTGGAGAGCTAATACGGCTAGCCTGCTCGTTGAAGCTATGTCCCTCGATGAGGGGAATGCTAATAGCGATTGTGAACAACTTATTCAGAAATGGAGTAATCATATCTCTCAGTTACTAGAGCCCTTTAGGTTATCTCACCACTCAGACTATCGGCAGGAGCTCGAGGGTATCCTCTCTCAGAGTGTGGAACTGGACAAGGAGATATGCAAGCAAATAGCAAGCTTCGAATGGCTTGCCCATGAGCATTTGCCATGTACTTTTGTACCAGAGGCAATGGAATTAGAGCCTAGCCAGGAACACCATGGGAACAATGGGATCGTCACGTTTGTGCTTGGGCCAGGTCTGGTCAAACATGGCAAGTCATCAGGAGATAGGTTTGACATGATGGAAAGGTTATTGAAGACACAGGTATTCTGCGACAGGCCCCCTCGGTGATACAAGCGGAGGAAAGGGTACTCTCTGAGTCTCAGGATAGGGGAGGAAAGATTCCTGTAATAAAGGAAAACTCCAAGCATCCTGACTATGAAAAGAACTTCATCATGAACAGAGATCAGCAAGACTTTTCTATAGAAGTAAACCGAGTTACGGATTTAATGTATGGTCCGGCTTACCATATACTTCAACTCGTCACTTGTTCGCCAGAAGCACAGCTACCGGTGGGAACCGAGCGGAAAATTGTAATCTGGGGAGAGCGGTTGACCCTGAAGAAAGAAGCTCAAGCATTTCATTAAGCATGGTAGACTTCAGCCAATAGGGTTTGCAGCCTCTGCATAAACTGATGTCTCAGGTGCAGCTGTTCTAGGCGAATTGATTCCGCACAGAGCCTGCTTAGACGTTGATGACAAGATTTACGGTCACTCTAGGCAACCAGTTTGTTACTTACAGTTTCCATTGGCAACTACCAATCGAAAAAGGAAAACTCAAAATAAAGTTGTAATTAATGATTGGGTGTTAGAGTGCATTGCGATTGTGGTTTGCATATCAACCAGGCACGCAATGGCCCCCAATGCTGCCAAGGACTAGGCTTGTTTCACAGCTTCACCTTGCAGACTATGCATTCAGTTGATGCCAAGGGCTAAGCCTTATAAGACTTCGTATGCAGAAAACCGAACAGTGGAATCCCTGTTAGTCGACGGACCTGAATCATGATTGAGGAACGAAAGTTGAAGCTCTTGGCTTCGGCTGAACCAACGAGCGAGCCTAGCTAGTTTCCCAACGGAAAAGGGGGTATAATCTAGAATACTATTAGAAGTGGCGTTGCGAACATTGTCACCTACTTAGAATACATATCTAAGAAATAGTATTTTGCTTGAATCGTGTCTGGAGAGATGCTGAACTCCCCCCAAAAAGACCCTTATTACAGACGATTAGGTGGCAGTATTATTATCAGCAAATGGAGGGTTTCAAGCAACTAGATACATAAAATTAACGACTGTATGGTGTAAACTTGATGAAATATGCCATTTAATATTAAGGAAGGGGCATGGTAGCGAGAATCTAGCGCTATCAATAGCGTGGGTTCTCTGTAGATTACCAGTGATGTTGGTCACGGTGAGAATATGAATCGTCTCCCTCTCTTATATAAGCCTTTGACGTCAATAGATTCTGGACCACACAAGTATCTGCACGCAACAACTCTATCTGCTCTTCAAACCCATCCCCCGACGACTTACCGCGTTTTACCAACGCCGGTGCCACAATAACGTGTAACTCTTCTTGATTAATAGGGGCAACAGCCTCAGAGTGGCTCTCTGTGTCTTCAAAGAGCCAACGCACCCAAGCAGCCTGTCTACTGATCTCCCGGTCCAAAACCAAAGCCTTTTCGATGATTTGGTTGAGCAGATCGTAATATCGCCTATCTTCCGAGGACGGGACAAAAGCCAAAATGATCGGGTCAATATGCTCTTTAATTAACGAATCTTTGAATTTTCTCCATCTATCCTGTGGGCTCGTAGAAGAGTCTGCGCTGAACACCATGTTCGCAGTCGTGGCTCGCCAGACGTGGAATCTCTTGAGAGCTTCATATTCCGACGCGCGCTCTGTCTCTTCGGGACCAGTAACTTCTTAACCAATATGATTCAGTTTTCTGACTGGTTTTACAAGGAAGAGCTGCGTACTTACTGGGTCTCAAAAACCTCGAAACGCCATATAGGTCAACTCCCACAGATCTATCAGCAGGCCATTCGTAACGTTCGAAAACCCTCTTGTTCAATATACGCCAGATGAATGATTGCGCAAGTACGGGGGATGCTGGACACTGCTCGTATTCCTCGGGGAACATGAAAGTCGGTGAGCGACCATCTGCTCGTCGAGGTTGCTGTGGCCATGGTTGCGGTGGTAGATCTTCAAAGTATAATTCTGCAAAACACCGTACATCATACCTAAGCTCTCCAACTAGCTGTTTGAGATAGTCATCCGTGACAGTATGGAAAGATTTAGCTTCCGATTGCTGTTTACTCAGTTCTTGAGCGACCTGCTTCCATTGCTTTACAACGCTCTTAAAGTCGCTCTGTGCTTTGACTCGTAGCTTCTTTTCCGTATCTAGTTGTTGTTCTAGGGATATAATCGTTTGTTGCAACTTCTGCAAAGCTGCCTCACTGGATTGCACTGCGATTTCTTCATTGACAGTATCTCCTAATAGAGCAATCAGTAACGGATGAGATACACAACAAATTCGTTGATAAGGGAAAGTGTATATTGATTCAGGTTTAATGCGGTAAGCTTGATAGAATTAAGCTTGGTCTTTTTTGACTTACCATGTTCGCCTTTTGTCGAAGTATTAACATTACTCTCATCTTTCACAATAACATTGATCGGCGGATTCAACTCAGTAGCTTGACTTTCTGTTGAAGCCATACTTATGAATAGTATGAATTTCCTGCTAGCAACGCTGAGAGCAAAAAAGAATATGTGCTTAAGCTGAAAGGGTGATTGGAAAGTATCTAAGTATCCGGATAGCCATCGCTCCGTCTGACGCATTATCCACCACTCATTCATGCCTCGGTCCCCTGACCACGTAACCTAATGCATTAGGTATACATCAGGCCACTTCTGCTCGTATTTAGTCGCGCCCCTTTGGACCGAGTGGCTTTTAACTCGAGATATGCACTTCCTGTTGACACAGCCGCCACACCTTGCAGCAAGAATCAAAGCAGGTCCAAATCGGAAGAGTCCGGCTTCATTAATGGTATTCCTTCTTCATCATAGCGCTATATTCATATAATGAATCTTATAATAGGAGAAAATTGTAGATCTTGCTGTTTACTATGAGAGGGTTTCGTTCCCGTATTCAGATGTGGGTGGCCTGTATATGCAATATCTGCAAAGGTAGGTAGACTCTGTGACGCCTAGGCTACCACATATTGATGGAGGTAGGGTGCATTAATATGTCGTACTTACGGTCGCACTATGAATAATACTCCTGCGTCTATGGGCTCAAAATAGGAACGGATGCATACGCATTGAAAGAGTTCCGTCCTTGCTCTTCAGGTCCAGGCTCAGTTCTTCTCCTTACTTTATCATTGGCTATAAACTTCGTATACTTGCCTTTTTCGCGCAGTGTCTTTTGGAAGGCATAAGCATCGCTTTCATCATGAGTCCAACACCCCTTGACGGATTACCTGAAAATCTCAGGCGTGCTCTTGAACAGATGCCGGATAACGATAGCGATGACTGGAAGACGAATTCGGACGCCAACGATGATAATAATGACGATGTCTTAGTTATTGGTATTGACTTCGGCACAACGTAGGTTCATTACTATTGAGCATGACGGTGTATCCAATACGTCAACTTGCTGATTGAGTTGTCGTAAGCTTTTCTGGTGTGGCCTGGGCAACTGCCGCGGACTTCGCTAGCGACCAGGTTAATATAATCACCAGCTGGCCGGGAACTGGCCGCGAAGAGGGTAAAGCGCCAACTGAGATATTCTATGAATATGGAGAGATGTCATGGGGCTATCTCGTACCTTCAGATGGTGACCCAGTCCGATGGTTCAAGCTCTTGCTAGTACAGGAGGAAGATCTTGACCCTACTCTTAGGTCTTCAGAGTTTATACTCAGAGCCCGTCAATTCATGCGCGTAGAGGGAAAAACAGCTGTCGATCTGATCTCCGATTACCTTCATGCACTTTGGGCTCATACGCTCCAGACTATTGCCAAGGCTCGCGGACAGACTGTCCTCGATGCATTGCGTTTCCATGTCGTCATTACTGTTCCTGCTATATGGAAGGGATATGCTCGACGAGACATGCAGCAAGCTGCTAAGAATGCTGGCATTTTGGATGACAGACTCGCTGGAGAAACCCGGCTGAGCTTTGCTCCCGAGCCCGAATCTGCTGCACTATCAACGCTCACCGAGCCTGGACGGAAAGTAAACAAAGGGGACGTCTTTATGGTATGCGATGCAGGTGGCGGTACCGTGGTAAGTCCTGCTATTGTGCTAGATGGAAGAAAACTGATTATACATGACTAACTGTCTTAGGACTTGATCACTTACATGGTTAGCAATGCTAATCCAATTAGAATGGAGGAGGCGGTAGAAGGTCAAGGTATCATATCTGCCCCTTCAAGGTCTCGGTAGTATGAAGCTAACACTATTACCTTCAAGGTGGTCTTTGTGGTGGAATCTTTGTTGACCAAGCCTTCGAGGTCAAGTGCAAGAAGTGCTTAGGTAGAAGATGGGATCGTCTTAGCAAGAATGATATCAATGACGTGATGCGCGAGGATTGGGAGAGGGGTGTGAAACCTCAATTCACACCATCACTTGATCGAGACTATCCCATACGGGTTCCCGCAGGAGCGTTTCCTGACGGCAAGACGAGTGATGACAAATGCGACCCAATCATTAAAAACGCTCGAATGATGTTCACGAGGTAGTATTCCTGCTGAAAAATTGTTGTCTTAATCGATTTTAACTATGTACCCAGGGACCATATCGAGGAAATTTTTGGTGGCGTCTTTAAAGATATAGATAAGTTGGTAGATGATCAGATCCAGAGTGCGAAAACCAAGGACGTGTCGGTCACTGTAAGCTTTCGAAGGAGCTAACTTACTGTATACGATAATGCTAACTATATTCAGGGTATCATTTTGGTAGGGGGCTTTGGTGCTAGTCCTTACCTCTATGAACATCTCAGGGACCGATATAAGGCTTCGGGTATAGATGTTTTGCAGTCTGGAGGCATGAGACCGTCAGTTTATGAATCTATATGTCCGAACAACGCATATTAACATTACATAGTCGTACCGCAATCTGTCGCGGTGCTGTGATCAAGGGATTCCTCGATGTTGTCAGTCAGGGCCAGTCCAACAGCTTGAAAGCTGAGATGCTCCCGATCAAGGTCACCTCCACAGTCTCTCGCGCCAGCTATGGCGCTAGATACAGATGCTCTTTCGTTCCTGGAACACATCAGGAAATCGATAAGGTTTGGGATGATGACGAATCCAAATTCATGGCTGCAAACCAAATGGAATGGTATCTAAAGAGGGGAAGTACTATGTTCCCTGGAAAGATTGCGTTGCTAACTAACCACCAGGGTGAAGAAGTGTCCACCAAAGATACTGTGCGGCATAGCTTTTACAACATTTTCAGGAGCGACTTTGGTGGTACAATCACTGTGAATATTGACTATTGCGACGAAAAAGACCCGCCTTCGCGCAAGACCGACTTAGTCAAACGTATGTGCTCAATTGAGTGTAATATTGACATACCCTTTTCCAAGCTGAAGGACTCACCCAATCCCAATGGTAAGAAGTTGAAGAGACTTGACTATGATATCGAGATGGTGCCCTCTGGGGCAAGTCTTGAGTTCAATGTCTATGTTGAAGGGAGGAAGATGGGGGTATCGAATGTAGCGGTGGACTTTCAATAATATGTTTCGTGTACGGATCGCCTTAAGGCTTAAGGCGATGTATAACCGTTTTCTTCCTGTGGAGTATAAAAAATACCGTGATCCTCTGTTGGATTGCAGATATTAGCACTATAGATCTAGCTATTGCCAGTTACATCGATTACTTGGGCTGTAGTTGTGTTTATTGTACTGCTCTGGCCTCTGTGTGTTGCGTGATATCCCACGCACATAAATAAATGAAATAGGGGGGATATCATGACCGGAGACGAGATAAAAAGCAACTGCAAGCACTCTCCATGCCATATATTAGTTCTCACGTCAAGTATTTATCAAGCTCTTCAAGAAACAACCGGACCGTTGTTTCTAGCCCTTGTTTCTGGAACACGACCTTCTCGGCGTCAGGCGAATATTCGACGCCCTCGACATCAGGCTGCAAACACAACCAAACGGCTAGCATCATACCGTCCAAAACCCAAGTTTTGCGTTCCCTCATATCAGGGAAGGGATGTTCGCCAGAGCCAAGGTCACATTTTTGCTGAGTGAATGCGTTCGTGTACTGTGACACCCATTTATCGTAAGCGCTGCGCCATTCGTCTCCGTATCGCTCTAGAATATCATCGTCGTCTACCGGGTACTCTCCCTGGGGTGTGCCTTGCCATGCGGTGTCGTACCATAGGAATCCGGTACCCCAGTCAGGGAAGAGTCTGTACTTGTACCCGGGGCCATCGGCTTTTTTATTCAGTAATGCAGGTGAATCTTGGGAATTGCCAGTGCTTGGGGATTTGTTCTTGAGACTGACGGTAAGGGGAGTCTCGGCTGTATCTTGATTGATTTGGATAGTTAAACCATATGGAGTCTCGGTGTGCTGGATGGCAGGAAGGTCAGAGATGATCTGAGCTAAGTCTGGGCCGGGCATTTTCAAAGAATAGTGTCATAAGCTGTGAATCGGGAGGATGTCTATGATTTAGATTGATGCAAAGAAGCAGAATTCAATTCATAAAAATACATCGGTTGACAGGGCCTTCTGTAGCGCGGGTTTGGAGGCCTTAGTGGTTACAGGTACCTAAAATATGCTGTTGAGCTGCGCCTCAATGCCTGCTCACAGGCCTCACTCACATCATCCACAGCCAATCATTCTATTGATTGTTAGACATTCAGATAACTCAGTTGTTATGAGCGTCACGCTTTTCTGCATTTTCAGTGCAGACCAACAAGATTTTTCACGCTTATTGAGTTGCTTCAACGCAGTAACCACTGAAAAGTTGACACCAACAGTTATTGAATAGTTGCGAATAATGATTGTGCCCTTGAAGCGCTCTGCTTCACGAAGCGCTGGACTTAGCCGTAGAATCCGGCCTTCAGCGTTTCATTATTTTATCAATCTCATCACAGGGGCATTTAGGGCTATATGCATGAATACGCAGGATGGACCTTGCGATGTCGTGGGCGGACTTAACTACTCTTAAGTAGTGTGTTTCTATAAAGCCAATGCTCTTCATTCGTATTAGAATTTGGATGACTAGGACAGCATATTAAGATATCTTTCAATTCAAATACCACGGGAAGCGCCGTTGTTACCTCTGACGAAAATACTATGTCAAGATTGTTCATCCTCGCCTACCTCTTGGCCTACGCTTGGGAAGTTGTCATTTGGCCCATTGCTAACATTCCACGCCGTATGGCCACAAGCAAAGTCAGTACGTTGAAAGGATTGAAGCCGCGAGACATAAGGTCAGCAGCAGGGACCAAGTCATGCATGGCCATGCCCAACCACAGCACATGTGGCTGGAAACTAGAAATCAAAAGGCCGGTTATCAGCATGTTGTTAATTTTTATGCCTATGGTGTAAAATAAAAATGATCACGAACAAAATTAATGCTACCACTAGCTAGTCAGGATGGCATATGCGATATCGCACGCGTTCTAGCCGCCGTAGTCTCTTTCTCTACTATGCAGCAGCCAAAGGCATCTAGCAGGTTATCATGTGCTACCTGGCGAGCTTTCTCCGGCTATGCGGCATTCTTGTAATCCACAACGGTATCAACGCCCAGTTTCATAAGGAGCCCGGGGTTCTGCTTTGACCCAGTGGCAATGACATAAAGTCTCGCAAGCTTAGCAAGCTGCATAACGTACAACCCTACGGAGCCAGTTCCGCTATCACTAAGCATTGGGAGGACTGAGGCGCGGAAAATGGCCTGCACGGCCGTCGCGATGGCCAGGCCGATGTCGACGCATCCTTCAGAGACATTGAGTCCGGGACGCCTTTTCAGTTCGTCGGGTTCTACGCCGTATATGCGACGCGCATAGGATCTCGCTCTCGGACGGAGTCGGCTTTGGGATCTCTTTGACGGCGGGTGTAGCCCCCTCGACGGTGATGAAGGCCTTCGCCTTGTTCATCGATGATGCGGTCCTAATAAACTTAGAACGACTTTTGATGTAAGAGGCCGTAGGTTAGCGAAGATGCTCAATGATATAAGAATGTAGGAGCTCTCGAGAATGAGTTCCGCGGTCTTATCGCACTCTGGGTTAGGCACTAATAGGACTTTACGCACAAATAGTAAATGCAAAGAAAGGTGCTTTTTAGTGAGTGTACCACCAGAAGAACCTACCTTATGCGCCTTTGTGATGTTAAATGAGATCGGGAAGATCGGGAAGATCTCAATTGCCATAGTTTAGGGCATTGATAGCTTAAAAGAACCTGTCTGAGGGTGATGATAAGCAACGCTGAGACTCAGGGCATGCCGGGCAGCTAACTTTCAAACAGCGTGCCCTTACAGTGCAACGATACTGGTTCCTCCCTAGCGCCCAGGTGGTCACTTGTAGGTATTAATAATGCTTGATGCCCGACACATGTAATAACACCTTCTCTAAGTATCTCAGTCTCTAAGTAACCATTGATATCGTCGACACTCCAATCTCGTCAGATCACAATGACATATATTAATATCGACCGAACTAATTCCATCAAAGCGCACATAGCTTCCTGCAGGCTGCCTCACCGGTCGCGCCCTCACAAGTTGCAGCACCTTTCTATCAACAAAAAGTACGTCACGGTACTTCTATCGAGGCACACCGAATCGCGAGTCGAGTCGTAACTGCTAAATGGAAAGCCTGTAATGTGGCTGCTTTGTATGTAAGGGGTCCGTGAGTTTGCTGCCCAGCCCTAAACGCTCTCTCGAGAAAAAAAATATTTGGGTCCATTGCCTCTCTATTCAATTTCGCACCCCTGGCCAGCATCTTTTGCTTGTCGCATCGCAGCATGGAGTCCAAGCTACATACTGTCGCTGTAGATGTGCTCACGGCTGATGTGCAAGCTCTTCAAGGTCTACTCAGCGATGGAAATGTCACAAGTCACGAGCTCATCGATGTGTACCTCAACCAGGTACGGAAGCATAACGACTTCCTTCACGCCGTCATCGAAACCACTCCTAGAGAGCTCTTGCTTCGCCGCGCTCGTGAGCTTGATGACGAACGTCGATCTGGGACAGTGAGAGGTCCACTTCATGGCATTCCCATTTTCATCAAGGTATGTGGATTGTTCGCGCTACGTGCATTGCATTGACACTACTTAGGATAACATAGCGACACATCCATCACTTGGACTAGGCACTTCAGCTGGGAGCCTGGCTCTCGTTGGCTCCAAGCCTAGGAAGAATGCCGCAATAGTAGATATGGTAAGACCATTCTTATCATGCACGAAGGTTGGCTTACCATCTAACTACTTCTACAGCTGATCGAGAGTGGTGCTATCATTCTTGGTAAAACTAATTTAAGTGTGAGTTGGCCGCCCTACATTGCAATATGTGTTTCCGACCTGATACCATTTAGGAATTTGCAAATTGGCGGTGAGACACGAATCAACGCGTTATCGCCTAACTCTACGAACGCTCACATGGTGTAGTGGCGTAATGCTGGTCAGTGGTTGGTCAGGTGTCGGCGGTCAAGTGCAATCTGCCTATGTTCGAGGGGGTATTCGCTATGATGATGGAAAGGATGGACACAGCGTAAGCTCCCACGCATGCCTGTCGCTCTAGACTTGCTAATCTTCAGAGTAAGAATCCCTCGGGGTCTTCGTCCGGATCGGCTGTAGCAGTATCCGCCGGCTTTTCCCCAGTGTCCATTGGTACTGAAACGGACGGCTCACTGATCTGTCCCGCAGGGAGGGCTTCTCTGTATACGATCAAGCCAACCATTTGTCTTGTTCCCCAAGAAGGAATTGTCCCTGCTTCTTCTCTGTTTGACTCAGTAGGTCCCATGGCCAAGTCTGTCTACGACCTGGCGGTACTGTTGGACGCGATTTCCAAGCCTCCAAGTCCATTCGTTTCCCACCTGAACGGATCTTGGGCGGAGTTGTCCGTCGCAACACTCGACCCGCACGTATGGAAATTTCCTGATACTTTTATCAAACCCGAACCTGAAGCGGATAAACAAATCGTAAATTTCCCTATCAAGACATCTAGTGAGCACGATCTGACAGTCATCTCAGTATCCAAAGATAACCGCAGCCTACGACACCATCAAAGCAAAAGCCAAAAGATTCGTCGAGAACGTGCCTCTCAAGACAATTGACGAGTTCGATTACAATGGCAGAAATGCTGAACTCACTATTCTGAGCAAGTGCCTTTCATTGCCTGAAGACTTATCACCTACGCTGACAAATAGAATCTAGAGGCCGATATGAAAACACAATTGAATGACTTCCTTCAAAATTATCTAGAAGAGAGCAATGTTAGAAGTCTTGAAGAAATAATAGAGTTTAACAAATTGCATGCAGACCAGGAGCTTCCCCCATGTATGCCGAACCTACAACTCAAAATTACAACGATAGACTAATACTACACAGTGCATGACAATCAAGAATTCTTTATTGAAACTCAAGAGCAGCACCTGAAGTCGGAAGAGTATGATGAGACGCTCAGATATCTCCGGAAGTTAACACGAGATGAAGGGATTGACCGAATTCTGAAGGAATATGATGTTGATGTCATCATTGGTCCAGCGGATAGCTTCATTACCTCATTGGCAACAGGAAGTGGTAAGTCGATAGTCGATCTCTTTTCTCTGCAGGATTCATCCCAGTTGACACCAATCAAAGGTTATCCTGTTGCGGGAATGCCTCTCACTTATCTAGATTTCAACGGTAGACCTTTGGGACTCGCAGCTCTCGCTGGCAGGAATCAAGATGCGACATTAGTGAAGATGATGAGCGCTTGGGAGACTACATTCCCTAAACGTAAACCGCCACCACGACTGGTTGAGTGATGGAGGTCAGACTGCCTATGTTGTTCATCGGAACTTCAAACAAATGAGATAGTCCCACTTTTCCTGCCCATAATCCGACTTGGTGTACAGCCCAGTCGCGATCAGAGCATTGTAGATGTCATTTGCTTCCCGCTCAAGCTTGGTTGCCTTGTCAATATTTCCAGCCGCAGCGTATGCCTCTGCTAATTTATGGATAACCCTTGCATATTCCCCTTTATCTGTCTTCTCTAGCTCGCCCATTTGGCATATGATTCGTGCTTGGTCAAGATGCAGGCTAAATGTTCAAGAAAATTTTTATGTCAGCGCAGTTCTCGAGGTTCTCTTTCCCTATGGGGCTGGCACGTTTGAAACGTTAGAAACGTAAATGAATGCTAACATTGCTTCTGCCGGTACTTTCTGCTTGAGCCTTATATTGCCCATGTAATAGAGCGCTGCCGCAACCCATGGGGTGGACCCAGCCATTTCAGCGATTTTCAAGGCATTTTTCGCATGGTTATACGCGGTATCCCAATTTCCATTCCGGCTCTTGAATTCAGCATACATGCGGTATGTTCTGCAATCCTGAGGATGTAACACTTTCTGGTGATCTTCGGGTTTGTTGGCCAAGTCAATTTCATGGCTTCGTTGCAGCATCTCGTATGCTTTCTCCAACTCCTAGCCACAGCCCACCATAGAGAGCGCAGAGTTGCTAAGAGCATTTGCGATTTCTGAATGGTTCGGATCTGAGCTCGCTTCACGTACGCGAAGCACGATGTCGTTGTACTTCAGCGCCAATTTGTCTTGACCACGCTCACAATATACTTGGCCCATGTTGACACACAAATTGGTGTATCGGATTGACTCCACTCCTTTAGAGTGATGAAAGCCATGATCGAGCAGTCGAGTGACGGCATTATACCTTCCGATCTCAAGGAGATACCTGAGTTAATGTTGGGTGTCAGAAGGTCTACACATATTGATTGCGAGTGGGCACCTGTATAAGGGTTGGACGTATTACCTTGATGCATCCGCCACTAGGTAAACAAACTCCTCGAAGAATGGGATATTCTCCTTCTCGGAGAGCTCTCTGTGCTGAAAAGCTACTGCTTCCACGTGCTCAATCAGGCTTTGGCAGAGTTTCTAGTCATTGAACATGGTGAATCCTTTATGTTGTCTCGGAAACACTTCACGGATGGTCGTGACTGCGTCGACCCACCTCTTCACTTGTTCTTTCGGGCTCCAGCATGTCAAAAACGAGCGAGGACCCCGTCACAAAGTACTTAGCGTAATACCCGCCGGTCGGAACAGCACGCCCTGTTAGTTCGTTGGGTTTTACGCCGTGTATGCAACGCGCATAAAATCTCGCTCTCGGACGGAGTTAGCTTCGGGATCTCTTTAACGGCATTTATAGCCTCTTTAGCAATAATAAAAGCTTTTGCCTTATTTATTAGTAATGCGGTTTTAATAAACTTCGAACGAGGTTTAATGTAAAAGGCTATTAATTAGCAAATCTAGTACAATTTTAGCAGTGCTTAATAATAAGTACTATATATGTAAACCTATACCTAAGTCTCGAAGAAGGCATGGTGCAGCTAGATGCCGAGCTGCCTATGGTAAAACAAGGGTTTTTAGAATGGGCGCCCATAGGGGCCCGCTGAGAACCCGTGAGCTCCAAATGAAGCTAATAAAAAGTTGATGGGTAGAAAAATGGTGATTCTTCTAAGTTCTACACAATACTAGCTGCTCCAGTATTTCTGACCCTAGCTTGCACAGCCACAATGACCCATAGACCACCTTTGGCGACAACCGTTTCGGCCCCTACGCAGGCCTATCAAAAATAAATAATTAATAAAACACTTTTGACTTTTTTTATATATTTAAGTTGATAATTTTCTTAAACAAGCTTTATTTTTTGCTAAGAACTTAAAGCCTAGGTATAGCCCGTGTGTTAAGAGGAGGCCTATGGGTTCTTGGCAATGGGTTAGGTACGGGATAGGTACATAGGTATTAAGTAACGGTGAATACGAGACACATGAATGAAAGTACTTAACGGCTTACAAATGCATGTAGACATCTACATACATGTAAGATCCTACCGTATTTACAGGTATGGATATATGGTATTTATTTTCTTTTTGACTGCTACCCTGTGTTGCAGCGACTCCATGTGTACTTACATATACTTAACCCAGACTGCGTAAATAAGTTGTTAGCACTTATAATACTTAAGTACGGCCATTGACATTGCCGTCGTATGCTCGTGTCCATACGCAGAGATAGTCATGTAGTCCAGCAGTGCGGGCTCCGTATACAACATTAGTATCCTCTTCACTCTTACCTACTAGGCTCCTATGGATTAGGCTCATGTTGATATTTCGATAATCAGGCACAATCCTCGGTGTTATCGCCTACCTGCTTAGTAGATACCTAAGCCACTAGTGTCTCCTTGTACCATTCATCATGTCTCTGCCTATTTATATTCCTTTGCTTATTCCTATAACTGTATATAGTCTCTGAATAGATAGCCCGAAGGTCTTTCATAGACTTGGATCTATTACAGCTACTAGAATTCTATCTACTCTGTCGTGTGTCATCAAGTAGGTAGCTATAATTAAGCTTCCCCCTCCCTGCCATTGCACCCCAACACGATCCTACAGTTCGACACTCGTCAAGCCACCGCTTAGCTATACTTTCCAGCTCGCTCGCATTACCAACCCGATCAAGCGGCTAGCCCGACCAGCCGACCAAAAAGAGAGCTGATTACGCTTCTGGGCGACTAGGGGAGCATAGAGAGGAGCTCGCAGAGAGAGCTTGTATTTCAATCCGCTGCCCGGTCGTTTGTGACACCCGCCTTCCAGAATGTCTCAACTATTTCGCCGCATCAAGGACGAGCTCCAAAATATTTCGTTCGCCTCATTCATAGGATCACTCTCCGTCATCGTCGTAGCAGTGGCGGTTGCAGTGCGATATGGGAATACCGTGACAAGCGCCGGCCTCCAGTGCCGAGTCATCCCCGGTGACCCCTCTTGGCCGTCGGACGACATCTGGGCCGGCCTGAACAATACTGTTCATGGGAAGTTGATCGCAACCGTCCCCGTCGCCGCGCCTTGCCATAGGTCCGTCCTCGAGCAGCCCAATGCGCTGTTCAATAAAGACGTATGTGCCACCCTGAGGGACAATTGGTTTTTCCCGGAAACCCATCTCCCGTCGCCATCGTCTCCCATGGCCTATGCCTTCTCCAACAATAGCTGCAACCCTTTCTTAGACTATTCTACGCCCTGCACCATAGGCTCACACCCTGTGTATGTCATCAACGCAACCAGCACAGGCGACTTCCAGGCCGCAGTTCGTTTTGCACGAGATCATAACATCCGTCTCGTCATTCGAAATACCGGTCATGACTACCTGGGCAAGTCCACCGGGGCCCACTCTCTCGCCTTGTGGACTCATCATATGAAATCCATCCAACTCCTCGAGTACCAAAGCACCCAATATACTGGCCCTGCCATCAAGGTGGGTGCTGGGGTTGAAGGCATAGAGGCTTATCAATTCGCCGCTTCTCACGGCCTCGTTGTAGTGGGTGGTAATTGTCCTACAGTTGGTTTTGCGGGCGGGTTCACCCAGGGAGGTGGCCACGGACCCCTGGCTTCCAGGTACGGCCTCAGTGCCGATCAGGTGTTGGAGTGGGAGGTAGTTACTAGTAGCGGCAAGGTCGTGACAGCATCAGCCACACAGAATAAAGACTTGTTCTGGGCTTTGCGAGGGGGTGGCGGTGGAACTTTCGGTGTTGTTTCTTCTCTCACAGTTAAGGCTTTCCCTGATACCCAAACATCACTAGCCACGATGACAATTCTCAACAACGGTACCAATACGGATGACTTATACTCTGCCATCACAACCTTCGTTCGGGATACACTACCAGATCTGGTGGACGCGGGCGCCTTTGTTGTTTTCATAGCTGCACCGTTTGGGTTCATGATTTCACCTGCCATCGCACCAGGACTCGCTGCGGCGGATTTAGATGACCTTATTCAGCCGTTCATTACACAACTAAATACTTTGGGTCTTGAACACCAGTATTCCTTTACAGGATACCCAACCTTTATAGAAAGCTACGAAGCTTTACAGCTTATCTCGAGCTGGAACGTTTCTGACTATAATATTGGTAGTCGATTTATTCCTCGAGACCTCGCAACGCAGAACCCGGAGGCTCTAGTGGAAGCTATTCGATACATCAGCACTCAAACAATTATGTCTGGGGTTAGTTACAACCTTAAAAGTAGTGGTTTAGCGCCAGATGACGTAGCAGTCAACCCCTATATGCGTCAAGCCCTCTTCAGTGTCACAGTTGGGACACTCATCGATTACACCAATTGGACTGCGATGGATCTGGCACGGAACAAGATCACAAATGATCTTATTCCCTCGTTAGCAAAGATAACACCAGAAGGCGCAGCATATCTGAACGAGGCTGATTTCCAACAGCCCGATTTTCAACGGACAATCTATGGAGACCATTATGAGAAGCTCCGAAGAATCAAAGACAAATATGATTCGGAGGGTGTATTCTACGCTGTAACAGCCGTAGGTAGCGAAGACTGGACGGAAAGCGAGGATGGGAGGTTGTGTAAGTCAAATGCATAATGGAATGCAACTTGCCCGGGTATTCATATTTCAGTTAGTCGCAGTGTTGACACATAGAGAGGCAGGGATGGGTTTGAGAAATTTCAGAAGTTCTTGGGATAATCAGAGTTGGACTCATGTGAGATGATTAAGAATGTCAAGATGAAATAAAATGGAAATTTGTTCAATCATGATCATACCAGAAGGTGAGAACTAGGTGACCAATGATAGCAGTACTATGAACAGACAGCCAACTGCTCATACCCCTGAAGAATAATACTTAGCCGTATGATGCCTCTACTGCCGGTACTTAAGCAGTCAATTGGCATCCGCATGGATCGTAACAGAACTGCAATGAGTGATACTCTCGCGGTGATTAGCAAAGGAACCCCATCCATAAAGCAAGCATTATGACATATACAACTGTGGCATTCACTCGACGTAAACCTGGCAGAAGCCACCCCAATGCCGCACCTATTATGACACCGTTCGCGTCCCCCTCCTCAAATCTCTCGTTGGATCGACATCCCCTCTACCGCACACTCGCCACTTCGTGACCCGATACAAAGAGCAGCCCCAGACTAGCAACCAGTCCCCCCTCGACAACGAGAGTCAAACAGACGAACCGCCGTACAATGCAGCCCCTAGCGTCAATCACAACGCCAATTGAATAGCGGAGGAACAGCCCCCTGGCGGGGACGAAGAAGAAGAAGAAGAAGAAGAAGAAGAAGAAGACGGCAGTACTGCGTCTTACCCCGCCGTCATGTACCGTGGGCAGCTGTCGGACGTGCAGTACGATGCCATCACGATGATGGTGTGGGAGGACAAGGCCTGCTTCGAGAGGTTCAGGGCCGTCTCCTTCAGCGACGATGTGCCGCGCAAGATGGTTTCAGATGAGGCCGTGTTTCTGGACCACGGCCTGCGCCTCAATTCCTACGAGGTAGGAGAATCCGCTAAGTTGTAAAAGGCCTGTCTTATAGCTTGCTCTTCATTGCTCTGGAAAGCCGCATCAACTGTTTCGCGTATATTCTCCGTGAAATGTATCGTACGCCCATGCTTCTTCAATACGTCTATGAGCTGCTGATTTCGCTGTTTCCAGGTCTGTTGGATGCGGCTGAACACTTTGAGGAACATTGCCTCGGTTAGGAGGAGATTCGGAATAAGGTCTAATATTGTGTCGAGTTTTGCATCCGGGAAATTGAATTCTAGCATCTCGAGAATAGTGTGCTCGGTAAACTTGATATCTGGCTTGTGCTTCAACAGCATCTGCAAAAGGGGTTTCCCTGCGGATCGGAGCATTACATGGGGTGGCTCTAGCTCTGGAGAGCTCTTTGAAATGAGGAATTGGGCCTCTTCTAGCTTTAGTCCATTTAACTTCTTCAACATATCCTCGTTGACTTGCAGACTTGGATTTCGCTTCCACATCTCTTCTAGGAATTCGATTCTCGAATTTTTCTCGAACCAGAATTGGGAATTATTTATAACCACCATCACCATTTTCTCGGATGGTAAGAGACTAGGCTCGGCATCCAGCAGCAGCTTTAGCAAGCCCCAATCTTGCTGAGCCTCCGCGATGTCGGCCGTGATACGGCAGCGTGGCTCATGTGCAAGCAGAATCACCATCTCCTCTTTACTTTTAACATTCTTGATCATTGCTCCAGTCACCCCGAGGTCTCCACTGCGACGGAGAAGCAATCGGAGCTTATCACATCTATTTTGAATAAACGGATCTCCTTTGGCAACTATATATTGCACGCTTTGAAGGAGCGCAACGATAGCTGGTTCTGGGACTGTTTTCTCACCGTCATACTCTAACAATCTCTCCAAAATAGACCAACCCCCAGCTGAGGTTTGGTCCCAGTAACTTGCTGCAGCAATCAAATCATCATTACATAGTTGTACGCGCTTTTCACCACGGAGGAAGCTAGTCACCAATGCTGTCCAGTCATTTGTGGATGCAAGGTTGTAACCCATGGTGATGGCATCCGTTAACGGAGTATTTCCTCTTGGGCTCCGTATGTTTCGGTCAGCTCCATGATCGAGCAGTAGGCGGCTGATATTAATGGATTTCTGCTCGCATGCATACGACAATGCCGGCCCTAGCTCTGGATGACGCACAGCTGGACTGGCACCATACTCCAGAAGCTGTTTCACAACTGCTTCATGGCACTGATCTATCGCTCCGAAGAGCGGATATTTGAAATGCCCAGCTTCGGAGTTGGCATCTACCCCTTGGGAGAGGAGTATTTTCACAACTGGTTCGATACCGACGAGACATGCTAGATGTAGGGAGTGCCCATATTCACGATATTCCGCTTGAAGGTTTACCCCATGTTGGACAAGAATTTGTACAATTTCTGCACAGTCGAGCTCCTGCTGCTTCGGCTTTGGAGTCCGTCTGTGTCGATTGTGCCGCCTAGATTTATCGTACCATAGGTTTACTGCCGTGGTAATTTGTTGTCTCGTCACCTGAGGTAGATCTTCTTCACCGTAGCCAAGAATTGCAGCATTTATAACGCTACTAAACCGTGGGCTTTCGTAGCTCGCGTCGGCGCCATGATCTAAGAGGCACTGCACAATCTCGGGGTACAAATGTCGCGCCGCTAGGTCCAGAGCACGGGTTCCTGCATCATCCTGAGCGTCGACTGCCACACCGCCGTCCAGCATTCTTGTAACCAGGCCTACTGAGCCGGCAATGCAAGCTTTGTGAAGGCCAGCAGTGCTGCTAGATACATATTCAGCGAAAAGGTCAAGTATCAGAGGGTTACTGCGATATTTGATTGCGTATTCAAAAGCTTCTAAAATCGCTCTGTTGCCATCTGAGAGGTCCGTCGCCGTCTCAAGGAGGAGCTCGAGTATGGGTATAGACCCCGATGGACAAGCGTTTTTTAAAGCGTTGAGCTGGCGAGTTGGGTTATATATACTCGCACCGGCTGCTAAAAGTGTTGAGACCGCGTGAAGATGCCCATTGGCTGCGGCTGTGCATATTGCAGTGCCATTGTTGACGTTGACTCCAGCTTGTAAGAGTATGCAGATGGCGGAGACGTGACCTGACTCGGCCGCCTGCTCTAGAGGAGTACGTGAGCTATCAACCACCATTTCTACTTCAGCTCCTGCATCTATGAGTAGCTGGATTATGCCTTCATGTCCGTGAAAACATGCCACGTGTAACGGGGTCTTTTTCCGGCCGTGACTACGGTTCGGAGAAGTGTCTAGGGTTACAATATTTGTTGGAGCACCAGCTTCCAAGAGACACTGAACCATCTCGAGATCGCCGCGCTCGGCCGCTACAATCAGTGGGTGTTGATGGCCCTCTACATTAAGGAGCACATCTGCTCCAGCACCCAATAACATTGACATGATTTTGGCATTACCAAACTCGGCAGCGAGTGTCAGCAAAGGGACAAATTCTTCCCCGTCATGAGGCGTTGGGCTCAGATTAATATCTGTGCCGTATTGCAACAGAGCTTCAACTATTGCAGCGTGACCTCGTATGACCGCCGCTCGGAGGGCAGTATGATGCTTTCCCTGAAGTAAGTTTGGGTCAGCACCTTGTTGCAACAGAAGCTGGACCAGCTCCGCGTGGCCAAGGCGTGCAGCGGCTTGTAAGGCTGTGCCGTAATATCCCCCCGTAGCGTCAACATCAACACCTTTATCCAAGAGCAGGCGGACAAAGTCTGATTTGTTGAGAACACACGCCCTTTGCAAAACGAGCGCAATCTTCGAGTCGGCTATTACCTCTTGCGGTATCTTTAAAGGCGTCTTAAGTAGATTATGTATGACAGCACCAGGTCCATCGGTGAACACTGTTCTGATATCGTTCAAATTTGCTGTGCTGACATAGTCGATATACTCGTAGCCTCTTCCAAAGTGTGCGTCATTTCGAAAGTGTTTTAGAGCGTTATTCAATAAGCTTTTAACAGCATCGCCATCGACCGGCACATCAGCACCCAAATCAATCAATAGTTGTACGATGCTCGCGCCACAGTTTTTCCTTCGAGCGGCGGCAAAGAGGGCAGACTCGCCACTCGCCACTGCATTGATATCTGCGCCAGATTCTATGAGCCATTGTACGACTTCCCGTGAGCAATGAGCAGCAGCAATCTGTATCGGCAATTCATTGCGTCCACCTAGGTTGTTGGCATCTGCACCGTGGTCGAGGAGTAATTTGACAATATTCTCCTCGTTTAAGACAGGTTGCTTTTTTACGACCATCCTCCTCCGAGAATCTTTCTCGAGAAGAGTCATCTTTGCTATTCTATCCAGGAGCCTTAGCCTTGATATAGCGGCCTGCAATGGGTTGATTATATTATCATGTGCGCCTTTGTTAGTACCTCGTGATGTAGAGAGGGAAAACCCATTGGGGTCAATGATCCTTTCGGGGACAATGCCATTCGGATCAGCACCTGCCTTAAGGAGGGCGCCGGCTATGTCACTACGACCATGCAGTGATGCATTCACCAAAGCCGTAATGGCGTCTGCGTCAAACGTTAACCATGCAGTGCGTTTTTCTAGAAACCATTCGACAACGCCAAGCTGACCGCTCCCAGTAGCGGCAAGTAGCGGTTCAGAAAAGTTCGCTATCTCGTTGCGCGATAGCAAATAAGTCGTTAGATATGCTACTAATTCAACATGGCCACTATGCGCGCTCGTGACGATCCCTTGGTAGATATCCTTCGTGCTGAGAGTGTCTTCACCAGCCAATTGAAGTATAGTAATGGCTGCGCTTTCATGACCCGATTTACAGGCGGCATTGAAGGCACTGCAAACCCTCGGCTGGTTGATAACAGTTGGCCGCGAGAATAGCCATTTGATAATCTCGTTTCGTCCATACGCAGATGCTTCTTTTAAACCCTCACCCAGAATGTCATTTAGGTCATGAGCAGAGGCGTGCCTTTGAACAGCTTGTAATACCACGTCAACAACAGCAACACTAACAGCGCAAGATCGCTTTAACAGGTTGCTGATTTGTGCTTGAGGCCAGATTCTGTAGTTCATATTTGTGATAAGTAAACGTATGATATCCAGATGGCCGCCAGCTATGGCACCTTCGAGTGCTGGAAAAGCATGGCTTTCTGGAAGTGGTGCTATGGCCCTAATGAGAACATCAACTACGTCGGCACAGCCATTGGAGGCCGCAGCTGTCAGAGCGGTATTGATTTCAGAGGCCTCAAAAAGTCTTATTGACTTCCTGTGATGAAGCATCGTGATGACGATATCAATATCCCCCCTCAATGCACTCAAATGTAGGGCATAGGGCTTTCCTTCGGGGTATCCGCCGGGTATCCGGTCGAAAGACATCGTGTTATGATCGGCAGGCTCAAACGTGCCTGTAAGCATATCCTCATAAGATATCTCATCAAGTGGAGGTGTCAAGCCATCTAATTTCGGGGAGTGCGGGACTTCAAAGGATGGAGGAGGACCATAATGAAACCTTAAACCTGTATCTAGGAACCACTTCACTATATGATAGTGACGACCTTCTACTGCAGCATGAAAGGCATCTCTCGCTATACCACCCAGCTCCATTCTGGCTTTTGAGTCAAGAAGGAGCTTGACAGTCTCACAATGCCCATGATATGCTGCGGCTTGTAGAGCTGTTCCGTAGAAGCCAGATTGTCGGTTCACGTCAGCTCCTGCCCCTAGAAGAAGCCTAGCAATTTGTGTATGCCCTTTCATAGCCGCTGCTTGTAGCGCAGTCGCATGATTGTCGCGGTTATCCACCTCGGCGCCCAACTCAAGAATCATGCGTACAATGTGTTCTTGGCCCATTGCACTAGCACATTGTAGAGGTGAACCTAGTTTACCTCCATTATCAAGGCAGAATCCCATCCCTACCAAGAGCTTGATAATTTCACCATGACCATAGATAGCAGCAATCGTGAGTGCGTCATCAGGGAGGAATGAAGACGGGGCCAATTCGGACCCAAGAAAGTGTTGCAAAATCTCGATCTGTCCCCCTTTTATTGCTCTTGTGAGTTTCATACTCATTTTGTTTGGGTCCTCAGCATTGTATAGAGCCGCGAAAGGGGGTCTTTCAAGCCAATCTATAAGTTGAAGAAAGCCGCATTGGGCCGCACCTCCAATTGCAAAGTCATAGTCGCTGGTATTAGTGATCGCTCCGCCTTCGAGAACCATTAATGCGATGTCTTCATGACCCCCGCGGAATGCAGCGTCCAGCGCCTTGCCGAAAGCTCTGGCCCCCTGAATCGAGGTACCTGCTGCCAGCAACATAGCAACGATCTTGCTATGTCCAGCAAAACATACAGCTTCTAATGGATTTCCCATGATAGGATCAGCCCCATGAGTTAGAAGTATCTCAGCGACAGATATATTTCCTGTTACACAAGCTAGATAAAAGCCAGTATGTCCAGCTGCATTCTTTTGGTTCCAGTCGATGTTGCCGGATTTGGAGGCGATAGTCTCAATCAAACGAACCAAGCCATAGAGACTAGCTAAAAAGATTGGTGAGGAGCCGTGTTTCGGTATCGCTTCTTTAAGAATTTTCATGGGATGATGATCTGACAGAGACTTAGAGATCTCCTCGATGTTATGAATCCATATCAGAAACGAATCACTAACATCGCCATGTCCGTCGTATATGAACGACGAGACATTAGCCCAGAGATCTTCATTCTCTTCAGCGGCGTAGGAGTAGTGGTGCGGCCAGTACAGTGCTGCGTAGTTATACAAGACCCCCAGATCATCTTGAGCGGCTTCGTCGTCGATTTTCGGTCCATTTAAACACATGTGCATACAGCTTGTAGCCAGCAGCTGGTTTAACGAGCTTTTGGAGAACTGGTCATGTCTTCGGAGAAAACCCTGGACCGTTGAATGGGAGAACCGGAAGATGTTACACGTCCAGTCCAGTGACAGAAGATTTGAGCATATGTTAATCAGCTCGGCAGGTTGAAGTGTAGGCGTTCTTTTCGAATCATTTGCTGATACAAGCCGAAGGAACTCCTGGGAAGGGATTGCTTCTTTCATGTATAGAAGCCATGAGAATGTTCGTATGGCAATATCACGAGAGGTATCGTCCATTCTGGTAATTCCTTGTAGAATTACGGAGTAGATTTCATCTAGTGTCAGCAGGCTATTGCCGCGTAGAATATTCGTGACGTCTTCCTGACTAGTTTGATCACAGAGATGTCGGACGTGAATATTAACCCATTGGAACCTATACAAGGAATTAGTAAAGTTCAAGGACAGGGTCATAAAACCTACACTTCTCCCGCCCCATCAACGAGTCTCTGTGTGAGGAAGTCGGTTAGTTCAGGTGAGATGTTGCCTCCCAGTAAATGCCGGTTATCCGTAGCTATTGATAGTTGAAGCTTAACATATGCCTCCATATCTTTCAGGACCTCGTCACGGCTTATGTTGATTTTCGTAACGTTTAATCCGTTCGCCTCTACTTTCTTCGTACTGGTCTGGTCAACAGCATCATGAGAAAGTAGGCCCCTATTACTCCGAGCAGTAAGGAAAATCTTGACGACATTTGATGAGTTGGCTACGATTTGTCTCAAGGCCTCAATTAATTCAGGTAGTTTATTATCATCAATCTCGTACAGGGCATCAATGATGATAATCAATGGATCTGTCGCAGTAATCCGCAAAATGAGGCTCACGCAATCCTGAACACCGAGTTTCTGCATGTCAATGCTATCGACTGTGGATTGAGCTAGTCTTCGTTCATAATCCACTAGTACGACGCTGTTAACAACGAACTGATTCGAATTGCCTGTCGTGAGCTGCCTCAACAAGCTTCTCAAAATCTCACTTGGCAAAGCTCGTTCTGGTTCAAACTCCGAACTATCACAGTAAAAATATGCGACAGGTCCAGAGAGATTATTGAATTTCCTATCGCTGAGAAAGGAATCGATCACCGCTGAGCATACAATCGATTTACCTGATCCTGCAACTCCATGAAGAAGCAGCGTTGAGGAGACGCTTGACTATATTATTCGGAGTGTCAGACTTAAGTTCATTTAAGGGAAAAAATCGATCTATCTCAGGCAATACTTCTCTTTCTTTTCAGAGTAAATGTCATAAAACGGTAATAATAAGACCAAGACTTTGCTTACGTTTTTCCAGCTTCTGTACACTGGATGGTTTAGAAGCCAAGTAGTTGAGTTTAACATTCTAGAATCAGACTTCAATTTGTGGTGCATCTGAATGGGGATCTTAGAAAGCCAGGAAACAAGTTCACTATGCTTCGTTTCATCTAGAAGCTTCTCGTGGGCCATGCGTGGATTGACAAGCCGAATCACAGGATCTTCAAGGTAGTGCAGTGATTCAGCGTCTGACAGGCCCGCTAGAGCCAACAGTTCTGTTTCTCGCTGAAGAATATTGGAGAGTCGAGCGCCATCAGTTATCACGACGATGTCACGAGCAGTCTGAGCTAGATATATAGTCAGTCAAAGCGCCGCGACATAATATGGGTTTTGCCTACATAGGTCATTACTGGAAGAACACTTGATAGTTGTCGCAAGAAATGTAAGAATACCGGCGTAAAGGCTCGTAATGCATTCTTCTAGCCGGGGCTTCATGGGAGTGTTCGGTCGCACATGAATGCGCTCGAACTCCCGGTATCTAGAAATCAAGCGCGATATGCCCTCTAGATCTGACACTATGTCACCTTCGACCCGCGTGGTACTGATCGTGGCTTGCAGTACGAAGCGGACAGCAGCCCACGGCAGTGCAGCTGTCAGGGGATCAAACGGCATTGCCGCATCGTCGGCAGCAACAAACTTGCTGATCCACTTGATGATCTTCTCGACAACGTCACGGACGATAATGACTTCGCCATTGGAGAGCTGGGCTCTCCATTGCTTGCGGATGCATATTTCTCGTTTCTGTTCGGCTGTTGCTCGCACGGCCTTCAAAATGTCTAGCTTGCCCGTTCTGGCCACATACAAGCTAGCTTGTAGTTGGACATCCAGAGAGCTGTATGCTTTCGCCCAATAGCGCTCATCTTGGCCATGTTGCGACATAGTTCTCTTGAGGGATTGAGCCGTGAAGGATGTAGAGAGCAAGACGGCAAGAAAAGTAAATGCCTCAAGAGACTGAGGCTACGGTCCGGTCATTGACAATTGGCACAACTGAATATATTTATGTCAATGTCGCGGCGAAGCTGACAACGCTGCTGCCTGAGCAGCGACTTCAGTTTCGCTAAGCATCATCGTCTTCGTCTCATTCCGCGAATCGAGCTGTCTTACCCCACCCGCTTTCGAAATGGGAGTACGTACACGATCCTTCCTAAGGCTAGAACCGGATCAGTAGTGACCGGGTTACTATGCTTACTTTCGGGATGGTTACAGATCAACAGACCACTGCTGTCTTGGCAAATGACCAGCTGTACGAAGGTTGGGGTCCGAAGTCTGCAATAGCCTGAACAATTGAATACAGTGCATTTAACTCACTGCTTACAGTAAGCTTATCCTAATTAGGAAAGACTGTTAATTTTGTGCCAGACCGTTGGCGGCCCGATTTTGATATATTTTCTACTTGACGAACTGTTCCTAAGCCGAAACGGAACCCGCTAAGCTGCTAGCAGTTTAGCATAAAATCAAAGCCTTTCCTAATTGGGAAATACTTACTGTAAGTAGTAAATAAAATGCACTGTATTCAATTGTCCAGGCTATTGCAGACTTCGGACCCCGACCTTCGTACTATGTAGGTATTTAATTAGCTGTGGTATGGCTCCAGATATGGACCCCTTACAGTGGCTGCATTTAAATTAAGTATCTCCCTTTCTCGTACTACAACATCAATATCTAGCGTCTGTTACGGCATCAAATTTGAAAAAAATGCGTCACTTAGTTAAATATGTCACTCGTTAGTATATTACATCGTTGGTATTTTTTTGTTATCTACTACATAAACTAACAAAGCGCCATCTACAGTACTAAGGCATGAGACCGATCCTCTCCAAACCGCAACCTTCGCCATAAAATCTGGGGGAAATCGATATACTCTAGACACTCAAAGCAGTAGCGGGCCTCAATGGGAATAAGGGTCTCTTGGCACCGATACGCACTCTAGCGACGCGTTCCAGGCGGTTCAGCGTCTGTGTAGGTAGTCGTAACACAACCTCCCGATACATCGTCTGCGTGGTCCAGTCATACGAGCAGCCAATCGCGCGCTGCATGCCACCCTCGCTGGCGCAACAGAGGAGAACTGTTGGCGGGCGCACGGCCTCGAAAAGCGTTACTTCCATGTTGTACGTGTCAACAAGTGTGAAGACCTGATGGATAAGGATGATAACGATCAGCATGCGTTATTCCAGGGACGAAGCACTGGGATAGTGAAATGCGCTTGTGCAGGAGAAGCAAGAGACGACAGAGGAATCCGGGAAAGCAGAAAAGAACCGACATCAGATAAACTTACCCTCATATCCCCAGGGCCGGCCTTTTTGGCATTCTCGACAGTAATTCTGACCGTTGGGTCCTTAGTCGGGTCCATGCCGACCCTTTCTCCGAACTCGTTGATCTCGAAGCGGCTCAAGAGGCTTCCGTTGGTACTCCAGTTCATGCGCTCGAAATTACCGCCAAAGATAGCACGTTCAATGGTGGGCACATTAATGTAACCTTCGAACCCGAACAGCGCCGCCTGTACCTGCGTAAACTTGCCCCCGTAAACTGTCCGGATTAGCCGCGGCGATTGTAGCCAAATATAGATTGAGAGGAGAAGTAGGATGATGCCTAGGGCCACCAAGCCCACGTTGCCAGAAGCGCCTGCGCCGGTTAAGCTGATGGCTACTACGAAGATTGACCCGTTGTTATGCATTAACTCCACGGCGAAGGAGCGGCGCCACTGCATTACCGCGGTTAGCAACCTCTATGGTATTGCGAGCATACAGGGAGAATAGAAATTCCAACGAAAGGTACGAGTTAGAAAGCAGTTGAGGAGATTGATAGTTAGTACTTACACTCGGCCCGGTACTGAAGGCGACCGGGAGAAATGACTTCCACCGGATGCTAGCGCCTTTAGCCCCATCAAGAATCACTGTTTCGTCCTCGCAAAGGGCCGCGACTTGACAATAAGGCTCTATGTCCCATAGGGATGAGTGATACGCATCTCGCATGTCGTGCCACGACTGGTTGATATTCACCGGCATCGTGCAGAGGTAGCGCTCCAGGAGGCGATCAGAATCATTAGCGAGGGAAATCCTAAATCAGCATTAGCCAACCTCGCCGTCTAGTATCTCATAAAGCTTAATCGGACGGAAATGATCAAGCAACAGTCGGTTGCATACCGAGCAAAAGCCTGGAACTGGCTATCTGTCTGATCCACCTCAGGCCTGAGTCTTAAGAGGCCCATGAGCGCATACGCGTGGTCGCCTGGTAGATACTGTGCCGTGTCGCGCCCGTACAGGCACTTGAGGGCAATGACGGCCAGCTCTAGTCTGCTTAGTTCTAGATTTCCAAGGTAGTGGTCGATCAGTTGCCGCGAGTCCGTCGCATCACTCATAGCCCACACATGGCCCGCAAACTGGTTTTTACTGATGCGTAGCGGTTTTTGTAGGTTACCACCCCGTTTATATACGGCGATATCCTCACCCGGACTCAGGAGGACTTCGGGGAACGTCCACATGCGAGATCCCCATTGTGCCAAGAGTTGATCCGTCGTCAAGTGGTCGGCTTTCGCGGCTTTCGATTGCCCAACGACGATGATCATCTCTTTCGAGCCACGGAGGACGTCGGAGATGCGATAGACCTAGACATGTGAGTACGGATGCCTGCTCGAAAGTGTTGGGGGGGCAGTAAACTTACATCAGATTCCAGCTCATTCGGATCCATCATGCAACTGCATGCAACCCAGTACGCAGGAATCCTCGCTAGTCGCGCGGCGCTCTCAGCGATGTGATGCAGCGCCTCTAGGTCTTCCACAGAGCTATGCTTAAACTGTTCCGTCGAGTACGCGACGAACAAGTAGCTCAGCGCAACATTCGCGCCATCGGTAGCCTCCCATTCTACGACGGGGCGCACGTCGACGCCGAGCATCTCATCACTGTGCGGGTTCCGTAAGAAACAGAGATGGCGCGGCTTGAGGACGCGATAAGTCTCGTTGCTATAGGGGCGGAGGGCTGTCCCAACCCCGTTCTCAACGTAATTGCTCCAGACCTTGGCCGTGCCATGAAATAGGTAGGGCACAGGGGCATAATAGCCGTTGAAGGCCTGCCACTGGCCTCTGCCGCCCCAAAACTACGTCAGGAAAGGTATCAGTCGGCGTTTTCCTGCTCGACCAGCAACACAGTCGTAGTCAGAAGGGGGTAGATAGGGACATACAACAAAAGACATGGCGAACGCAGCAGGCAAGCATCGCAGCAGTTGGATCCACCAGTCGTCCCAGCTCTTGGGGTCGTAGCTGAAGTCAATCACCCACGTCGCTATGCGGACCTTCAGAGGCGAAACCTTCCTTAAGTACGTTCGACGCCACGTCGTCGTGTCGGCACCCTCGAGCAGCTCATCGGTGCACGACACAATGAGCTTGCGTAAGCTCCCGTCGCCATGGTGCAGATACCGGTCCTCAAGGGGTACGATGCGCACTCGACCTGCGAAGTCGCGGTGCCGAAACATCTGCGGCCCGCCCTGCGGCACGTCATATACCCAGCCTGGGAGCTTGATGTAGTGCGTGTAGATCCAGCGTCGGGTGAGCCCCGACGTGTTGAAGATGTGCTGCCAGGATTTAAGCTGCATGGGGAATTCCTTGGGCGCCTGTGGAAACAAGTCGTCAGTCCCGGGACACAATTTACACGATGCAAGAGAAATTAGGGGGTTTGATAGTGTACATGGTCTTGGCTTTGATCCCAGCCGTCCATCACGGTATTCTGCACAATTGCTTGGTCAGGGTTGATAGCTGCAACCTGCTGATTGCCAATATAATGTTCAGCGATGGACTTTCCCTGAATGGTATGTTATTATTTGTGATCTAGCAACAAATACATCCCCGAAATAACTTTACAAGTACGCCCTCCTGCGCTGATTGACCTTCTGGATAGCCGTATGCATTCTGATTCCCCGCCACGGTCGTCTATGCGGACACTAATTAGCACGGGCTTCTTCAAGAATGGGTAATCAAGGAGAAAAGCTTGTACCAATTGTATTGGTGATTGATACGCCTGGGCTACTGGCTGGCCGGCCGACGACCAGTATTGGCCTAACTGACGACCACTGGGACTGGCTGTATTCGAGGACATAGAAGGTTGTGACAAGTAGGCTGTTGTGGGTGGTGATATATATGGAGTAGCAGGCTGAAGTTATTAGTTCTTGACCACTACTGATACGAGAAGAAAGAACTAACTTGACCCATGCTCTGTGAGATGTAGCCACCACCATGCCTATCTGGATTTGGAACCGAAGAATACTTCGCGATGTCAACATTAGATACAGGAAAATCTCAAGCGGAGACTTACGGTATTGGGGTCATATGCCCCGCCGTGTCGAGCATCCTTCCGTCCTCGTTAGCTCTCTCCCTCCATGTATGAGACGCCTAGAGCCTTACCATAGCGTCGTATTTGGGCAGTATGCTCTGCAGGTCTCGTCGACTGTGGATGAGCAAGGAACCAAGAGGGCCAAGCAAGTAGAGACGGCCCTGACGCCGAGTTTCCTCTGTCTTATACTTTCGGCGAGCGGCGGGCGCGAACCAGTTTCTCTGCCCTGTGTTACATAGTACATTTTCAGGCCCCTGAGTTCATTTCTCGAGCACCATATTGCACCAGAACCAGCTGGACTACTATCGATGGTGGCTGCCAAGAAGAGCGGGGGTGATGTCACCTTAGACAAACGTGATTTCTCTGCCACGGTGAACCCTTAACAAGCCAGGGTAGTGTGTGACTCCAACTTTTGTATATATTGGGATCGTGGGGGCCGAATAATAAGGGTTTTGTTAAGAAAACCTACACAAGAGTCCATCAAACCAGAATTTGAATGTATATACCATATGACTCAGCTAATCTACACTCCGTTATGCAGTACACTCAATAGGTCAAGCCACAGTAGTCTGACAGGCTGAAATGGCCTCGTGAATAGCTTTTTGGTAGAATTTAATGGCCATCAGGCTGCTAGAGTCTGAACATATCAAGCTAGTGGCGGCCAATTAGGCGGCGAGGATATTTTTAGAGTACACCTGCTACCTAGTCCATCACATTGGGTGCCTCGATTCTTCTGCTTGAAGGATTCCAGACCTGGAGTGGCTGGAGGCTCAGCTGGTGTATAAAGCTTCCGCTCCCCTTGGCAAACGATATGCTGGAAGAAAAGTTCACAGTGTATTATAACCAACAGGAAAGAGCCTTTCAGCCTTTTAATTATATAACAATAAACAATAGAACAAGGTAGATAGGTATAAGACAGGAATATTTCATTCACTACGGTTATAATGTTTTGCTACGTTGTTACTTCTTTGAATTGTAAAATATTAAGCATAACTAGTACTTGTATGATATCATAAATGTGTTTTAAATCATAGTTTTCGTTGAAAAAAAAGAAGAAAAATACCAAGAAAAGGGAGAAGAAAAACGGAAAAGGGGAAAAGAAATAAATACGGCAAGATGATAATGATAAAAAGAAAGGAGGGCGGGAGAGAGTCAGAGAGAACCTACGTAACAATTTATTGTACGCTATGATTAGTTCATCTAGCTGAGCTTGTGTGAACTGTATTTCTCTTCTATTATTTCCTTTTTCTGCTATTTCTATTTTTAGAGATATCAGGCGAGATACTACTGGTTAAGGCAGCTGAGACATCATCAGTAGTGGCATGGCCGACAGATACCTAAAATAGCTGGGCTACCTAAAATGGCTCGTGCAATGTGACATCACCTGTCAAGTAATATAATATTGATAAGGAACATAGTTGTGGTAGCGATAAAGGTCAATACGACACATAGTCATTTTTCGGCTCAACACTATCTCTTGTATAATGATGTGGGCAGACGCAGGGCAGTCGCATGAGGAGTTCGCGACAAGAGCCACGGCGAATAACGATGGCTACTGGCTTCAACACCGTTTCTCATGTGATGTGTGGGAGATTCCTCTTGGTAAGGAGATCTACAGTAGGACGTCTAAACCGATCTGATTTAGTTCTTATATTAGGGGCGACCGCTGGTAGCTGGATTCGCGATGTGTCCGACCCAAGTCTCCTATTTACTCCATGTCGGTTCCGGATCATGTAAGGAGCTGCGCTTTTCTATTGTGTGCTCAAGCGGGTAGACTAAAAGGATATCCAGATTTGCTCCTCTTGACCTTCCAGCTATAAGCACAAGGGATTCTTTCCTCACTCTTTACAGAGGTCTCGGGGTTCCCTCGTCATTCAGTTTAGAAAGAGTCAACTCGGTCAGTCATAGTTTCGGGACGACATCAGACGCAAAATCTACGAGAAAGTGGTTCCATTTCCTCTGTAAGAACATCAGCATTACGCGGACTCCAGGCTCTGACCCGAGGATTGCCTACCATGGTGAATCCGATGCTGGAAATAGGCGATATGGGCGTCCCGGCCAGCTTCCCTTGCCACAGGCTGACTATAGCTGGCTGCGATCCGGGTACTTTTTGAGGACCTCTGAAAATGGACATACGACGCTTGCCTGTTTTGGTGCGACTCCGCGTGTCAGAGAACTATTAGAGGCGTTTGTGCATAGTGATTCAATCAGTGATGCTATAGCTGAGCCCCATATCCTCCTCGATTTAATCTTGAATGGTCTTTGGCGCGAAGTCGACCACCAAGTTTGGAACATGAGCGAAGTTTTCGGCCCTTTAGAGCATGTGAGTCGTAGTGAGCCCTAACATCTTGGTTACGAATAACTGACCATATCAGCGGATGCTAGTACTTGCCAGGGAGCCCGGACAAAAGCTGAACAGCAATAAAGCCCACTTCGCTGATCTACACAATTTGGCAAAACACATTATTTATCTTTGCGAGGCAGTAGAATCATGTCTTTCACTTATCGACGGAATCCAAATGGAGGTCGAGAAGTACGCGTCCAACACCTACCTGAGCTTGCCCTCCCAGAACGGATCCTCTAGCACCGGCACAACGTTTACATCTGTGCATATATCAAGTCGACTTATTGCGAGCATCAAGAACCAACGCTCCCTATTTCGATCTACCAAGCTGCGGCTGGACAGCATGTCGAAGAGGATTGAGAACACGATCAACTTAGCATTCAACGTAGTCACGCTTAGCAACTCAATGCTGATGCTCCAAGATTCGCGC
The DNA here is from genome assembly GCA_022578965.1 of Xylaria sp. FL1777. NCBI lineage: Eukaryota > Fungi > Ascomycota > Sordariomycetes > Xylariales > Xylariaceae > Xylaria > Xylaria sp. FL1777. The sequence goes on along the minus strand of MU400544.1, from coordinate 70,813 downwards.
GTAATGAAGATTATCGCGACGATTACTATATTCTTCCTGCCAGCAACGGCAGTTGCGACGGTGACCGGGAGCCAGTTATTTCTTACACAGCTCGAAGACGGCATGTGGTCGGTCAAGGGTACACCGCTGTTCTCTGTGTTTTGGGAGATTTCGATCCCATTGACACTGGGAGTAGCGTTGGTAGGTTGGATATTGCTTACAAATGCTCAAGAGTTCGTATCGAAACGAATTTTTAGGATCCGAAATTAGAATTGTCTATTGCTTGTGTTCCTGGTTGTTGTTTTAGGGTGTTTTTCATAATAGTGAAGTAGAGTGAAGTGGGTGAGCAGACCCGACTAGCCCCTGAGTGGCTAGGCATAGCTTAGTCATTCGACTAGGTGGGAATATAGCTAGACTTTCTTTATTATGGCGACCCCGGATTTTCAGACCGTAGTTTCTGATTTCTGGACCGTAGACTAAACCCAATATATTCTGGAGATAGGGTGACCACTGCACAAAGGCTTCGGGACTTGTTATCGAGTTGGAAATTCTGTCCCGAAGTCGATCTCTACTGAAAAGGGGTAGTGGAGTAGGTAATTTAGGAAAACGCGTGAATCACAGTTGCAAGCTAAAAAAGAAAGAGAATTCATTACCTTTAATTCTCACATTCTGCACTTCTACACTTTTCGGACACCCTCGATTCTCATATCTTTGCCCACCACGGGACTACTGGACTAAGATGGATGAATGGCAGCGTATGATTATGGACCAAGAGTCCAACGCCCATCTTCCGGTAGAATTTGACGATTTTAATGATATGTCCCCCCCTCGCGATCTAATCGTGACTGAGGTTAGTCTACATGTTTGCTGTTAATGGGACAACTAGTCCTTAGACATATAGATTTGTATTAATGTGCCGTATGTAGGTTGACAGGTGTGACATCAATAATAAGCCGCACCCCAATCGCTGCCGATGTCGCGCGCAGTCGAAAAGCTGTCGCAATTGCGGTTGCAGTAAAGCAGGCATTGGCTGCAACGACTCCTGCGGGTGTCGCGGCGCCTGCGGCAATCGCATTACCAAGGCGAACATGGACGATTTCTTCGGTCGAAGCTTCAACGGAAAACCACACAAACTACACCCGTGTTTCATTACAGCGCTGCAGCAGATGCCGGACACCTTCTTCGAGCAGCTCACGCGCGATAATCTATTCCTTTCTTTGAAAAGGGCAATGAGGCCCGGACTGGCGGGCTACGACCAAGATATCAGGGAGTGGCAAGAGAAGTGGAACGAGTTCAGGACGGTGTCATCTCACTATGGACGTAATCATCCAGCGTTGGACGACCGCAGGGCCGAGTTGCAGCGCGAGCTTCTGTGTATAGGTCTTCTCGGTACCCACAACTACGACCACTTCTTCTCGTTCTGCAAGGGAGGAGGCGGCCGGGATGACTCAGGAGACGCGGGATTGGAGGGCTGGGAAGACATCGCAAGCTCAGAGCGACTTATCCTCGAAGGTTCGTGGCAACAGGGTGAGTGCACGTGGCACTGCTCGGCGTGCGGCGAGTGCAATGACTGGCGCCAGTGGCACTGCGGAACCTGTAAGAAGTGTACTTATGGTATGGGCATCCCATGTGGTCGCTGCAGCGGGGTGTCAAGCGCATATGATGCCTCGGCCTATATGTGATGGCCGCCGACGTTTGAATCTATTGCAAAGGGGAATGAGATGGCAAAGGGCGGTTTCGGATTTGCTGTGGCTTATAGAAAACTCATCAACCAAACCCCAACACTCCAGCCAGCACACCTCACTCTCTCGAACATTGAGCAAGGCATAGAAAACCAACAGATTCATTTGAAGTGACAAATACCCGGCTTCTCAAATACATTGCTATCGCCTCTCTGGAAGACGCAAGCGCAGTGGGTTACTTCAATGTGAAAATACCAGGCAAGTCGAAGTTATCTTCCAGTTACTAGAGGAAGTCCCAGCATATTTTTGTAAGAATTCTTCAACTATTTCCCGGTGATGCTAATTCCTATGTGTTCTCCTCAGTTACAGGGCTTGATGGAAAAAATGACTAGAGTTCTGGCGCCACTTGACACAGAAGCAGTGTTTCAACACTATTATGATTCCAAGCCGTGCTTCAGGAGTTTCGGAATGAATGTTTGGATGATCTAGTATCCAAAAGGGCTTCACACAGCGATATCGTCCTTGTCAGTATTAACTTCTAAAGGAACTTGATAAACTAGTTCGGCTTGTAATGAAGTGCGCAAGGGGGAGGGGGAGGGGGAGAAGTACATTGGAACTTAAGCTTATCCCGAGCTGTAAGACATGTCACCTGACCCAAGTTCCTAGTGGACTGGGTACATACCCATTCTACCGGTACATACATGTACCTAGGTACCTATACATGTATAGAATACAGGGTCCACATATGCGTAACTTAAATCTCCACAGTGGATTTTGTGTCAATTATTTAGATAAGATCAATTAAGATAAGATAGATAGGTAGAGCTATTCATCTCCAGAACATCAACATCCAATTCGCTTCTCTCACAGCCAGAGGCACCCCCCTCTTTCCTCAAGCAGCAGTAATGGGTCTACACCGGAGCCCTACCCTTCTATACCAACTCCGTAACCGCTGTAGATTCGCTAATTTACCGGTGCCTGGGGCGGTACCGGCGTTTGCGCTAAACAGCACCCATATCGATAAGACACCGCCTATATCTGTTCATGTCTGTACTCAACACGCGCATGGCCGTCGCCACATCAGCTCCGCCAGCGAGGCTGTTGACAGCGAACTGCGCCAGCATGACAAAGACCTAAATCGAACCGCTCCAACCCCAACCAGACGAAATCCGCCCAATACCTACATTCGTCATGTCACCCTACCTAACTACGGCATTCGCCGTCTCCGCCTACCTGGCCACACCTTTCGCCGTCTCGACATCCCCAACCCCGCCGTCAGGCAGGATACGAATGAATTCCAACCCCTTCTACCACATGTATACAGCCAAGATTCGCCAACTTGGGAAGCCGCCGATCATATACCGAGAGGATTAGAGTTTAAGCGAGGATCCCCCGTTAGAGTCGTTTCGTGGAACTTGAACTGGCTCCATCCCTATCCCAGAGAGCGCGTTTCCGCCGGTCTAGCACACCTGAGGCACACTTTTGGGGAAGCTCCAAGCAGTCTTGTTGTAATGCTCCAAGAAGTCCGTCAAGAGATGGTCCAGGTCATGTTAGAAAATCCTTGGGTACAACAAAATTTCATGCTCTCTAACGTCGAGCCCCCAACAACTCTCTTCGCCGAGGACCCAAGCTCATCATCCTCTGAATCTGACACAAGACAAATTAAATGGAAAGCTACACCCTATTTTACCCTCATGATGATCTCAAGGGACCTACCAATATCAAACTGTTTTCGTGTCCCATTTAGCAAAACCGGCATGGGACGAGATGTCCTCGTTGTTGATATTCCGGTTACTAATTCCCAGGGATCGACCATCGATAATGAGTTATTTCGCCTCTGCACGACGCACCTCGAGTCGCTCCGGGAATCAAGAGAACTCCGTTTCAGTCAGCTGGTCTTGATATCGGAGCTCCTCAAGGGGGCAGCGGCTACCAATGGCACAATTATCGGAGGAATTGTAGGAGGTGACATGGGCTCTGAATCCATTGACGATATGCAATACCATAAGAGCACCGAGGTGAAATTGAACGATGTTTGGGAGGACGAGTCTATGGAGCCTCCCATAAGTCCAAAGACCTCTAAGAGAGCAGCCGCCCTTCATACCCTGGCCAAAGCATATACATGGGGCTACCAACCCCAGAGAAAGGAGCCGAAACGGCTGGATAAATTTTTTTACACGGGATCCGTAGAGACATTTCCGGTAGAAGAAGCACAGGACTTTTCGGGAAAGATAGGGCGACTCGGTATAGGAGTGATGGCTGAAGTAGAATCTCCGGAGTATAACGCTGATATAGAACCGGAGCTTTGGGTCAGCGATCATCTCGGGATCGTCATAGGTGTCACAGTACGCTGACCAAATGATATGAAGAGGCTAGATACAGCGGGTCGAAAATGTCCAGCATTGTTTTATGCCTGTTCATGTGCTAATTGAAGTGACAATGGCAAGGGACTGTTTAGTCGCTGAGGGGATGGTCATTGCTAAGATATAAGGCTATTTTATATCAAGTCATTCCAATGCCAGCTCGGCTTCTGTCTGTGTATTATTACGCATTTAAATAGAATGTAGCAATACTATCGATAAATGTAATATTATTGCTGATTCCCTGGGACACTTACGGCAGACTAAATAATTTTACTTCAAATTATTGTAGGTATCTTTTCAGCTTTATTCCCTTACCAAGATATTTCTAGCGCTGTAGCACCCTGTGAAGAGATGCCACGCCTTCGAGGACAGAGAAGACATTCTGTTAGTCCAGGCTCTAGCTTAACCATGAGATAATTGTCACGCCCTATACTTAATGTTCAAACAGGAGCAAAACTGAGACCTATTCATGACTTTTCATCGAAGACCAAGCCGACGCCAAGCTGCCTCTAGGTTTCCACACAAGTTTAACCTACGACGGATCACCGCAACCCTCCCGTCTGTGGCTTTATAAGGAAGACAAGGATAATTGCACAGTTGATTCAAGTTGTTTTATGTACATAACACGCGATCTGATAAGCTGTGAGCAATATGAAGAATTTAATTCTTGGATCCTGAAATCCTTGGTCTTAGAGACACCCATACTCACTTTTCAACATTTTTATGAAAAGGAGGAGCATTGCTACGATGAGTCAGCAGACGCCTCCATACTCAGCGTTCATATACGCCTGAGACATAGATGCACCTCCAATAGGCAGTGCCTACTAGTAATTTAGAAAACACTCTCTTTAGTTTATAAAACCTGTTGTTATGACAGTATAGCATGATCCTAGAGAAATCGGGCCCTCATGTAATATTTCGAGATATCGGTGAGTGTCCCTTACCTTCCACTAAATGCTAGCCGATTTTTGTGTTGGTGGATTGCTGTTTTCTGGGCTTCAACAGGCTCTCGGATATATCGGCCGAAGCATGAGAAGGGCTGAATGTGTAACAGGACCATTCATACACGTTTGTTTGGCTCGGTTTGAAACGAATGAGAGGACGAGGTTGGTGAAACCTCCCGAGCGAGTCAGAGAACACGGTTCTTGTCAGATGATAACATCACCTGTTCCGCCTTGTGGTATATCCAATCTTCAAAGCGTAGAGCATAGTCGCACAGCAATTTACCGATACCCCCAACTTAAAACCGCGTCCAGTTATTTTCCTCCCCGGATTCCCAGCCCATCCTTCTTTGATAACCTTCCTACTGTCATTTTGCATCTTTTGTGAGCCTCGTTGAAGTTAGCTTACCCCACCCAAAATTCTTCAACACTAGACTAAGAAGCCGAGCAAACGCACAGCTACATCCATCTTCGGTCTCGAGATCGAGTCGTAGTCGAATATTTCGTATACCCCATATCTGCTCCTTTCCCCATAGTCCTGTCGTCAAATCAAGTCAAGACGGCGCCACGACTAGCCACCATGGGCGATGTGCCCGTCCGCCAGTGTGAGTTTGATTGGCAGATAAAACCGCCCGAAACGGTCAAGCAGGGGCATACTTTGACCATTGTCGGTCGAATACCAGCGAGAGTCGAGATCCATGTCCTCGAAGCAATTATACTGAAGGACTCGGGTGAACACGGCGAGCGCTTTGAGGGAGACGGTACGTACACTGGTCCGGGATTCAACGACGATGGGGTGGAGAGCACATACGTGTGGTTTTACATTAAGCTCGACGATCGAGGCAAGAATAAGATCAAGTTCCGCATCACGTGGAGGAGGGGCCGAGATCTCTGGGGCGCGGTAGAGACCTTTGAAGTCATAGCCGGTGACGCTTACGACTCACAATTTTATAGTAGGTTCGACTGAAGCCATCGTATACCTTGCATAGCTGACGTGAGATCCTATAGGCACTGAGGAGCGTGATTTGTTATCGTTGCTCTTTAATTGGTAGCTTTGTCCTCAGCTGGGCGATCGATAGCCATAACTGTTCTCCCGGGTGCCGAGTAACTACCCCGTCGAGTGGCAGAAAGAATCTGGCTTCTTGAAATGCTGATGCGTATATTGTCCAGTAAGTGTTCTTCATGCACGTAGTTCATTCCCCTCAACACAGAGTTCACTTCGCCGCCACACCGATTACCAAATTGCCAACCCAAACTGTGACAAGGCTATGACATTTAAATCTGAGTAAATGTACTATACAGTCACGAAAATAAACATAATAGACTGTTCAACTTATTTATTAACACGCCACTCCAGGCTATCAATGCACGTGAAAATTTGAGATCGACCTTATCTTCACCGTAAGTCACTGTTTGAAGCTCCTTAGTATAGTTAGATTGGATATGTTAGGGACCAGGGTTGCAGCAAGGGAAAAGGAGCTTTGATTGTGAAAAAACAGTCTAGTATTCTTTTATATAAAGCTGGGTTTTCTTTTAATACTTTTTATGAAATCTAGGAATCAATCATATTAAGCTTTTACTCATAATTACGATTTGGCAGCTACTCTTTATTGACCCAACTTCACTCTGGAGACAAACTACTCTGATAGGATACTCCTCAACCGCAGCCGTCAGTGTTTAGACAGAATTCGAATAGTGCCAACACTTCAACAAGCTACCGACTATCTAGCTCCTTACGTCGGCTAGAACCCGCAGTTGGGACTATCCCTTGATGAAGTCGTCAGGCAAACATCAAGCGGAGTCCTTCATGGTAAATAGGGGTTACCACTGGAAGTGGGGCTAGGTGGATCATGGAAGAGTTGAAAGGAAGACAAAAGCTTGCTAGTGGAGGGAAAAGTAGAGTTCGATGAGTTTCAAAGGAATAAAATCCAGTTATTTTCATGGACTGCATCGTAGAAGTTTGTTCATATGCATACCTACAATCAACCACATCATCTGGTGTAAAATCCGTGGCGAACTACCTCCTTGCGCCAAGTTTGACTTTTGCCCTCACATTCGTTACCGTATCGAGTTAGTTTTAGTTACGCAAGTTCTAGCCATCGTGCCACTGAGGTGTCACGGAACCGAACTATAGCACTACCATAAGAAGTAGAATATCGTCAAGTTCGGTGATTCACTCCCTGACGCTGTTCATCAAGTGCTTGTTGTGGTTGAAGCCGTAACACAAAGGCTTTGAGTCGGATCAGAAATTCCGTCAGTGCTGGGTATATAAGCATGATCTTCCCATGTAAGACATATCAAGTTATCATTTACTTCTCCCTCTCCACACACAGAGTTTCGATATCGATCTAAAACCCACGAGTGAAAAGCATTTCTACAAGACATGTCCCTTACAGAATCAAGGGTCTCCACAATGGCTTTCCACGGGTGTGAATCGATTTTTGAACCTATTCTCGGATTTCCTCCAGATTTCAAACTAGGTGACCAGTATCTTCTATGCGGGCTGTCGGTTCTAACAAGTCCCGAGAGAGTGTGGTCTCCAACAACCAAGCCTAAGATCGACGAAGCTCACATTACATGGTGGCGTTGGTGGCGTTGGCGTGATGTTCCAGTTAAACCAGAAACAGACTGTGCGGATAAGCCCAAGGTCTGGGCTATCGTGGTCGGTGAGCCCGAGGCAGGCGACGACAACGCTCTAAGACCCGGGACTTATCTCCTGGTTCACGGGGAATGTGACGGCCGGACACCTGGGAAGATCGGCATCAATTACTGTTGGACTCACAACAAGAAAAAGTATCAGGTTTACGAGGAGATACATAATAAGACTCTAGGTCCGGACAGTAAACTCGGGAGACTGAACTTTGGTAAGTGGTCATCCGTCTCTTTACATCAATATTAAGTCCTGGAATTAATATTTCGTTCCTAGGGGAGAACATGGAGGATTTCCTCCGGAAACTACGAAAATCAGGCAAGGCAAGAAAAAAAGAGGACTGGAAGTGGAAGGCCCTCGTTGATGACATCCTGCAAGGGAAGAGGCAAGGGATAAGAGCTACGTGGCGTAGCTTCATGGAGCCGCCAGAGGTAGGTCATTCCAGTGTGGCTGAATCTGCGCATGCCAGCACCGCATAGCAAACAAGGCATTATTTGTTCATAATTGATGTCCAGGCAGTAATAATTTGAGACATTGCCTTGTGACACGTTGATGTATGTATGCAGTTTGCTTCGTATTCATTTGAGTTAACCTATAGCGTCTTCGATCTTGATATTCCTCGTTAACTAACTGTCAAGTTAGAAGTACTGCACCGGGGGGTTCTTGTAGTTCTATGCATATCACGAGCTGAACCTTCCAAGACATCGAGCAACGCAAACTGGCTGTCTATCAATTATAGTGTCATATGACGATCAGGAGAGAGAGACTGTTCTACATATTGGTAGTAGACGTCATCAGTGTCGTTTTAGGCTACTTGCGTAACAACGCATCTTTAAAAAACACCTATCACGACACGAGTAGACTAAATACACGTGTTCTAACTCTAGCTAGCAAACACGGTGATCTAGCTGTCCCCAACGAGGCGAACAAACTTGAAAAACCAGTACTGTTGTGAAACTGTCCACGTTCTCCAGGTTCTAGTATCCGAGGCATACCTATGCCTCGGCCACAAGGGCGGACGTATCGAAATAGAGATCTATATTGTGCGAACTATCAACTTGACCTGAACAACTAAGTCATTAAGGCAGCTGGGGTTTCTAGGTAGATAGAGTAAGATGAATCCTACCATAACGTCGAGTCGAATGGCTCATTGTCCATTTGCAGCGTAACAACTACTCCTAACCTCAACTAGAATTATATTAGCTAGTTAATTCATCTCATCAAGCTAAAAGAGAGTACTAAAACTGCGCTAGAACGAAGGCAAAGCGAAGTTAATAGACGCCTGATGCACCTAGTTAGATCCAAGCACCAAAAACATCGTATGAACTAATCCTCAACATACATTTACAGAATTTAGGTTCCCCTTATTAGTTATAAATAATTATTTACCTTGCTTGTCTGAAGGCTCTCACCTGTGTTATATCAGGTATTAGAATTATAATGTGGTAGCGGGGTGGTAGCGGGCATCATGACATCAAAACTTGGCATATTTCGCTTCTAGTTGTGCCCATATCATACAAGAAATTGAAGCATTCATTGTCACCATTTTATTGAAGGGTCGTACAGTCTCAGATCTCAAAGATCTCACCGGCACCATATCCACCACCCCCTCTCCGTCCATCGACGAGGTCTAGCCTCCAGCCCTCCCAGTTCTTAAGCCCGCGCTTCAGCTCTTTGATGCGCTCGATCCTTCTTTTGGCATCCTCTTGCTGCGCGCGCTTGAAAGCTTCTTCGTCAAACTCCATATCGTCGTCTTCAAGGAACTCATCATGTTCCTCGGGAGTAACGCCCGCCAGCGCGTTGATACCGCTGGTTAGGTAGTCGCTGAAGCCCTTATTACTAGCTTTGCGCGTCGAGTTGGGCGACAGCGGGCCATTGTTACTGAGGTCGATGTTCGTAAAATCCTCCTCAGCACCAGGCTCCATATCCCGTCGTCTCTGGTGCCATATGCCTCTACGTAGATCGTAGACTTCGCTCTCAAGGTCTCGAATCTTCTTCTCCATGCGTTGTCGTTCCTCATTCTCAAGCTCATCCATGCCTTCGTCGTCGCCACCACCCTCTGCAGCATCCTTCTTCCGCAAGCGTAAGTTCTCTCCTTCGAGCTTCTCAATTTTAGACTGTGCCTCTTGCGCCTCCTTCTCGGCGCGTTCTTTGTCTTTCCGTAGAGATTGTGAGCGAGTGTCGTTCTCTTTATGTAAATTACCTAATGCAACAACCTTCTTCTCTAAAGCCTCTACTTTCTTCTCTAACTCGGTCTTTTCAGCGGTGATTTGCTCGACATTCCGTTCATAAGAACGTAATTTGGTCTCGGCGCTTGTCCGCGCGCTACCTTCTTTCACGACACGCTCAGTGGTGCGTTCGAGATTACGTTTGAGGTCGGTCAGTTCCCGCTGAGCCTTCATCGCAGCCTGTTCTGACCGGGCAAGCTTTTCTTCTAAAGCTACGATTTGCTCTCGATCCGTGCCTCCCGCCGTTGCCTGTCTCTCGGCTTGGGCACGAAGACGCGAAATCTCCAATTCCATTGTCTCGATCGTGGCTGATTTAGATTCGAGCTGTGCCTGGAGCTCATCCGCCGGTGTGGCCATAGCCAGAGAAGGCGAAGAGGCATGGCGTTTGGTAGCGGCCGATTGAAGTTGTGTATTCTGTCTTTGGAGAGCAGCAATTTCAGCTTTCTGTGGAACTTATTAGCGAGAGATTCGAAACAGACAAGCGCATGGATTTTCTTACTAGCTTCTCGATTTGCCCATTTTCTGACCCGTCCTGGTCGGCCTCTTGGAGATCAGCAAGCTCTTCCTCGGCCTTTTTGTACCGCCTTTCCGCATCGCCCGCTTCCTTTGCGAGACGTTTATTTTCTTTTTCGAGCTCCTCAATGCGCGCAACCTGCTTCCGGTAGATATCGGCCGCGGTCTCGCCTTCGGGGCTCAGCGTGGGTGACAGTGGTCCCTGGCGGAAGGACGAAGACCTAAGCTTGGATTGTTGCGATAGCGACGGAGCTGTTTGCGTCGGGGACGCGGGATCTTCGGTAGCTTCTTCGACAGCGGGTTCGGGAACAGGCTCATCAGTAGTAGGACTGGTTGTCGGCTCGGGTTTGCCTTCTGTTGGAGCTTCCTCCTTCTCTTTCTCCTTCTTTGCGGCCCCGGCCTTTTTAGACTTCTTCTTCATTTGCTCGACCTGGTCACAACATCAGCAGTCTGGTAGACCCAAAAGAACTGGATTGTAAAGCTGAGCCATCGTACCCGCTTCCTGGCGGCGGCGAGCTTCTCAGCCTTCTCGGCATCTGCCAGCTCCTTGTCGGCCATTTCCAGCGACGATGACGCAATTGGCTAGTTGGTAGAATGCGATATTGACGTAGAAATCCTACGTTGAGGGCTGAGGGTGAATGAGGCTGGAGTTGGCAGCATAAATAGATCTGTCAATTGCTGCTGGTCGTGAAATTGCGCTTAAGTAGATGTCGATGTGTCCAGAAGCTGGACATCGTCCCACCAAGCCGCGTTGAACAGGCTCCCACGTCGACTAAGATGCACGGACCACATATACCTTCCTGGGGCACTCAAGCTTTGAATGCAGTAGCACGCTACCAAATACGCAGCTAAACTAACTGCATGTGATAGCCAATCCATATGTATAGTAGTAGCTGATTGTCCACTGGGTACGTAGTAAAAAGGCTCACAGGTATGAATCATACCTTTGAAGTAACCAACATTACCTAGAATACTGTTATCTACAGTACCTACTTAAGTACATAATATGAAAGAAGTCCCCCATATCTTCCAGTTATCCTTGCGCAGGTTCATCACCACCACAATGGCCAAAACAACCCCAAGGCGGTTTGCGCCACTGAAGCAAACGCCAGGCCAGCATCAAACGCACTTACCAAAGTTGCAAGGCGTAATATTTGATGTTGATGGCACACTATGGTAAGAAGTATTTTGACTCGATGTAACCGTGCAGGGGTGTGTGTGCGCGGCTTGGTTTAGAGAGACAGATAATTTTCACAAGTGTGCCATGATATAAGTCGTTGGAGCAAGACAGCTTCACGGGGCGGCTTAATTTGCACTACGCCTCATGCCCCTTAACACTTACACCTCAAATCATAACCTAGGATAGTCTTCCTACCTTATGTCCCCACACCTTGTATCGATCATGCCAGAACCCCCAAGACTAACGCGCCACCCAGTCTTCCACAAAACTACATGTTCACGCAGATGCGCGCCGTGCTCGGGATTCCGCCATCCATCGACATCCTGACGCACATCTCCTCGCTACCGACGCAGGCGGAGCAAGAGCAGGCGATGGCCGCGATCCGCGCCATCGAGCGCGAGGCCAGTATGTGCCACGCCCACGCTGGAGTCATTTCCTTCCTTCCCCTTTCTAGTAACCTGAGGACTCCTAACATGTCTCGGGGAGCATGCATGCATCAGGGGCAATAATATCCCCTCCTCGCCAAAAGAGTACCTAATTACTAACTCCAGCCGAGCATAGTGACCTCGCAGGTGGCGCAGCCGGGCCTCGGCGCGCTGATGGCGTATCTGCAGGAGCGCGGGGTCCGCAAGGCCATCTGCACGCGCAACTTCGAGCAGCCGGTGACGCATCTTCTGGAGAAGTTCCTCGTGGGCGTGGACTTCGTGCCCATCGTGACGCGGGATTTCCGCCCGCCGAAGCCGGATCCCGCGGGCCTGCTGTTCATCGCGCGGTCGTGGGGGCTCGTGCGCGACGTCGGCGGCGCCGCGTCGGTGGAGACGAGCGCGCTGTTGGAGGCTGCGGCTCAGGGGCCCGAGGCGGAGCGCGAGGGCGCCAAGGGGGAGAGAGAGGTGGTGGGGAGGAGGGACGAGGCGGATGGCGCTGGGTCTGCGGGTAGAGTGGAGGAGGTGGGCGATGCTTCGTCACTCATCATGGTCGGCGATTCTATAGACGATATAACGGCCGGGAGGCGCGCGGGCGCCGCCACGGTATTGCTCGTCAACAGCGAGAACGCGCAGTTGGCGGAACACCCGCATACGGATCTAGTCATTGGAAGTTTAGACGAGTTGGTTGGTGTGTTGGAGACCGGATTTGTGGGGAGGGAGATACCCATATCCTCAGGCTGAGGCAAACGATATTGTTAGGCGTGATGTGAGAAATACACCCGAGTCAGAATAATCCGCAGTTTCCGGAAGGTCTCGTAGCACTCGACATATTTATTTCTGGGTCGAGCATAGTAGTGATATTACTACAATCTTACACACAACAGCCAAGGATAAGATGAGAGGGCATTTCCTTCGCACTTATTACAACGACCCCATGATGGATTGCGCCACACCGAGATTCATTCAATATAGGAGACGAGTCAAGACTGTAAGATAGAGGAACGTCGTTCAACGAACATTTTGTTTCCGAGATCCGCTCTAACGCAGTATTTGTTGTACGCCGAGCCATGCATCAAGTGTGCTCAGTTATAGCTACCTACACGAAGCAAACGGGAACTCCAAGTTCCAATATGCACTTTCATGTATCAATACATAAGTCCTTCACATCTTTCTCCGAAGGTATCTGGTGTCTTCCTAATATCGACGCTGGGACTTACAAGTCGAAGAAAGCGCTTGTATATGTAGTGATATCTGAATTCCAGGCATTCCTCGTCTCTAGGTAGCGCCATTTCTAGTGGTTTAACTCTATGCATGCAGCTGTGCCTTTTGTAGTTGAGCTATAAGGGTTCGTAGGTAGGATCATTTATGTCGGTCCTTCTGGGACTTCTCTCGGATTCACGACGCGAAGTCCGTCAGCCAGACATGGATTTGCATCCGTTGCGTAGGTGGTTCTATTTTCGAGGGTAGCCCATTGCGCCGTAATTGCCATTAGACGGCGGGTACGCTACCTGCCGGCGGCTTTCACTTCGCAACTCGTCTGGTGTCCCCTTTCTTGGCGGAGGAGGAGGAAGCGGCCCGCCTGGTGCCGGTCTGACTGGTAGAGTGAACGTCCCGGCGCTAGCGCTAGCGGGAAGAGAGATTTCCGAGTGCCCGACTTTAGGTATGGACCCAGATGTTGCCGATCTCTGGCCCAAACCTGGATGGATGCTGGATCCACCTGCTCGACCAATGCTCCCCGTCCCGTTTCTTGTGGGCGAGCGACTTGGTATATGTCCATAGTGGTCCCTAGGTGAGATTATGGCTCCCGCAATAGGTATCTCACCAGACGTCGGCGTAAAGGCCGGGTTGCTGTCGATTTGTTGGTTCGGCGAATCGCTAGACCTCAGAAGCTCTTGAGTAGCGGGGGATAGTTGTGGTGCAAGATGTGATTTACGGTTGTCTTTTTCCATCAAACCGACAGCCCATGCCTGGAGGTCGACGGGTGTCCGCTTCGCTGCCTGAACAAACGCATCATTATCCTGTATAGGTTTGTTAGCCATAGATCAATGCACCGGCTTTGAGTATGACATACGAAGAGGTCCTGAGGTGTTGGGCGGGCATCGGGTTCCTTAAAAAGGCACTTCTGAATCATGTCTTCAAGAATTGACGGGAATGCATCACTCTTTGGCAGCTTGGGGGCTGGCTCATGGACGATTTGTTGAAGCAAGTCCAATATACCAGCAGGCTCACCGTCTCCATCAGATAGCTGCTCGCTAGCAGCAAATGGGAACTTTCCGATAGCCAACTCCATTATTGTTAGACCAAAACTCCAGACATCCGATTTGACTGTATACTTCTCGCCCTGGATACGCTCCGGGGCCATGTATGTTGAGGTGCCAACGAAGGTATCGGCAATCGAGTTGACTAATTCACCTGAAACTCCAAAATCACACAACTTGATGTGGCCTTTGGAGTTGGTAAGTATGTTAGATGGCTTGATGTCACGGTGCATGATATGCAGTTTCGAGTACAGATACGTTAGGCCGCCGAGTGTTGCTTCAGCAATCTTTCCCAGTACATCGACTCGAATGGGCCCAAAAACGCGCGACACTCTATCTAGAGACCTGAAATGTCCGGTTAGTCAGGCTGACGACCAGTAGCTGAATTGTTTCTACACACCCAACATCCATATATTCCATGCACATTATGACATCGTTGTGGTCGTTTAAAAAGGCGCCGTAAAAAGTTACAATGTAATCAGATTGGCAGCCATGCATAATCTGCAGTTCGCGTACGATCCGTTTACGTAGCTCTTTATTCGCCTCGACGTGGATAACCTGAAAGGGAGTTTAGAGCGGTTGCTTCTAATACCGACAGATCACGGGAGAGAGGGCGTTGTTACCTTTCGCGCCATAGTCGTGCCCGTGGGTAAATGCTTAACCTTGCTGACAGTGCCGCCGTTGCCTGATCCCAATTCTTTTACGATCTCAAGATCCTCCTGGCGAATATCGAGGTTAAACTCGATGCCAATCTCCAGCTGGGCCTCGTTTCCAACATCTTCTGCCCGGGAACCTCCAGCGCCCCAGCTTGAGCCGTTGCCCGAGCCCGAGGTAGCCGACGGTTTAGGCGGGCCGAGGGCAAGACCTTTGACATTCCTGCGCTTCATAGAGCGCGGAGCGAAGTTAGTTTCGGACATGGCTGGCGATGTCGGGTATGCCCAGGTGGGAAGACTGAGCAGGGATGGACGGGAGAACGCAGTCGAGTCGGACGCAGCAGGCAGTGGCACCCTAGCAGACAGATGTTATATAGCACTGATGTCGAGAGATAGGCACAGTTGCATCTCTCGCAGCGCAGGAGGTAGTAGGATCGTCGCAGCAAAGGTGCGTGGCCTGACCTGACCTGACCTTTTAGCCCCTCACAGGGCGGGAGGGCGAGTTGGGAGGGGCGAAGCGCAAGGAGCGGGCGGCGGAGAGAGTGACGGCCGAAGACGACGTGGTATGTACAAGGCGCTGTGGGAAATATGGCCTCAGTCTGATCCAAAAACTGGTCGTGACGCACAGGGGAGACTGCGGAGTCTATGGTCGCTGATGTGGACGAGGGAGTAGGTAGATGGGAAAAGGGAGCTCGGCTGCACGCAGGGAGGGAGGGATGCAGTACCTAAGGTCCCTATCAGAAGGAGGTAGCAGGCAGGTATACGTAGTGTAGCAACGGATGCCAATAGTGGTGCTCCACAGTGGTAGTGGTTGCGGTAGCTCCTGGCGGTACTGTACTAAGAAAAGGTGTGGTGGGATGGTGCGGGTCCCCTGACCTTGTGAGTCCCTAGAAGGTACTTTATTCTTTCTTAGGCGCATTCAGGTACCAATGGTTAATGCTCGCCACTCGAGTGGGCGTTTTTTTTTGTTTTGCAACGGTCGCAGCAGTCGTGGTTAAAATAACAATTGATTAAAGGGGGATACAATGAAGATCAAGTAGGCAAACCAACCAAGAAAAATCTACCTAGGTAACGAGGCAAACTTAGAAGGACAAATAGGCCAAGAGAAAGGTACCTTAAACAGAGAGGCCATGCAGCCTAGAAATACGTACCATTAAAGAAGTACCTAGGTAGTACTACGAGTTTGGTAGCCTTTGAAATTGGTCACTTCTTACCTACCTACTTAGTAGGTACTTTATAACTGGTGTCTTACCAACAACATTCAAGCCAGGAGAACTATTCAGGAGAGAAAGCGATGTTGTTTCCAAGCTGTTGGCGCTTGACAGATTACGGCCTTGCTGTCATTCTTGAACACAGATGATGTGAAGGGTCAAGAAAATTTAACTAGACAATTACATACGGCGACAGTAGCAGCCAACCATTCATCAAGTGTACCTACATTAGGTATGTAAGGATCGTAGGTAGGGAGACACACCTTGCATGTGCAAATTACAAAATACCGGCACCTAACTAGGTCATGTATGTCTTCAGCGGACCCTTCAACAGCAGCAAACCGAACGAATCACGACCCCTCTTGTGTGATATCATGGATCGACAGCACTGAAGTGGTGGTCAGCAAGACACAGGTACCTCGTCTATACTACAGATACACCTCCGTCCTCATCATGGGTTCTACTTAAACGTGCCGGTATGTGATAAGTATGTGTAGGTACGTAAGACTGGTCTTTTGCTTTTTCTCTCACACTACGACGGGACATGGTTTACGACTCCTTGTCAGAGGTTTTCGGCTTCATGACGGAGGACCCCACAACCACATGGTCTACTTCATACATACCCCAGCCGTTCCAGGGCACACACCGAAGCTGATTACATAATATGAGTGAGTATACACGCTGTATCTTGCTATTACGCTTGAGCATGCTTGAGCACCTGTACCCCCAAGGCGTAATGGTAGTATTACAGCCATGTACAACATATACAAGGAAAAATCGCGGATGACCACCAACTCATAGGTAGGTGCCCTGATTAGTTTACACTAGAAGTTGTTGGCTCAAATCAGGCACCGTAAATCCAATCGCATTAAAGATCACAAAAACGCAACTTACATGATACTGATGTTGTAGGGTAGCAAACAGGGTTAATAGGCTCTTCAGTTTGTCTTTTGAGACTAGCAGCACTACTTATTTAGGTAATAGCGTGTGTACAGTTTCTTGGCATGATAATACCGGTAATGCCTTTGCAGATAAGGTTTGCAACTTTTTTATGGGTCTACTATCTGGTACTAGGTACGGTTCTGGTACGGTCTTCGCATGTGGCGCAGCTGATATTGTGGCGTTACTTGAAGCTTTCCTAAGCTCAACCTACCGTCGTCTAGGTACCTGCCTAAGGGAAGTCCTGTCGCGAGGCTGAGGCCAGGTTAACGCGACAAATTTCCAATCTTGCGCAACGACAAAACGACCATT
The DNA here is from genome assembly GCA_022578965.1 of Xylaria sp. FL1777. NCBI lineage: Eukaryota > Fungi > Ascomycota > Sordariomycetes > Xylariales > Xylariaceae > Xylaria > Xylaria sp. FL1777. The sequence goes on along the minus strand of MU400544.1, from coordinate 53,479 downwards.
GTACACTTCCTATCTCACCGCACACAGACCCCCTTTCAACTATACCAATACCCATAATATTCTTGCTAGTCGCCAAGCCCATTCACCTAATCCCTATTTACAATCTTTTACCTTCAAAGGCTGATCCCTACCGATACGCAAAACCTAGGCAATCGATCGTGCCCGAGCAGACTGTTGCCTATTTCGCCTCACTTCCCCCTCTTTACTCTCCTAAGACAATATGAGCAACTCTATGAGAGACTTGGTCATCGGCGAAGCCGAGCTCGACGATGAGGAAGACGACGACTCTTTCGACGAAGAAACTGGCGAGGCTCGCGAAAAGAATCGAAGCCGGGGTCAGGACATGAATGACTCGAGCGAGGAAGAAGACGATGACGATGATGAAGAGGAAATGCAAAAGGTACCCTGATTCTTCATATTTTCAATTCGTTCCAGTTGCGATCCGCCGCTAATGGTAGTTGCATAATAGGTCCGAGAAGGTTTCATTGTCGACGAAGACGAAGACGACGAAATCGACGAGAACTCCGATGAAGAACGCAAGAGAAGAAAACGCAAGCGTCGCCAAGAACGTAGAGAGGAGGAGGAATTAGACGAGGAAGATTTAGACCTCATTGGTGAATCTATCCCGGAATGGGAGCGCAGACAACCATCCCAGGTACGAAACAACGATCTATCTGCCTACAAATACACGCTAACACTGTGAGGAAGAGTAAGTTCAAGCGCCTAAAGCGTGGCCATCGCGACGATGAAACGCGTGATGCCGAGCGTCGAGGACTCGATCAGATGTTCGAGGACGAGGACGAAGAAGTCGTTGAAGACCGCCCGTATGGTGGTCGGTCTAACCGCGCCGCTGCCGACGAGTTCGAAGGCTTCATCGAGGAGGACTATCCTGAAGATGAGGACGAGCTTCAACGCCAGCGAGAGGATGAGGAAGTAGCTCGCCCTCGGGATAAAGGTATATCTGGTACCGTAATCGACCGAACCGGACTCGATAGAGATGCTCTCGAGGACATGGATGCCATTTTCGGCAATGGCGCTGAATACGACTGGGCCCTAGAAGTGGAAGAGGACGAAGAGGTCCGTAAGCAGGAGGAACAGACCCTTGAACTCAAGGACGTCTTTGAGCCATCTCAACTCGCCGAGAAGCTCCTTACCGACGAAGACAATGAAATCCGGTTCACGGATGAACCTGAACGATTCCAGCTAGATCGCAAGCCATTTAAGCACCTACAGATTTCTGCTGATCAGTTCAAGGAAGAATCGCATTGGATTGCCAATCTTATGTGGCCGAAGAAGCAGCTTGCCAGCGACTTGCAGGTGCCTTTCCACAAGGCTGTTGGTAAGGTTTTAGAATATTTTGTGGTGGAGGAGCTCGAAGTGCCCTACGTATTCCAACACCGCAAGGACTATCTCATTCACGCTCGCAAGACAAGGAATCCCGATCACCGCGATGATCCAGAGGCCCCTGAATACATCGTTAATGCAGAGAAGCTTCTTACGCAAGACGATCTCTGGCGAATCCTGGAATTAGATATCAAATTTCGTTCACTCATCGAAAAACGAAATGCTCTCGAAAAGACCTACGACAATCTAAAAGCTGCCGCAGAAGTCGAGGATGATATGGTTCCAAAAATGATAACGCAAGCTGTGGACATGGAGCAACTCCAAGACCTTCAAGACTACATCAACTTTCAGTACTCGTCACAGCTCAAAGATATCGCCGTTATGAATGGAAATAACAAGGCGACTAAACGACCAGGAGCTAAGTCCTCTGTCTTCGATCGTGTGCGTAAATCGAGAGCCTACAAGATGGTTAGGGCATACGGCATCACCCCAGACAGGCTTGCTCAAAATGCACTTCGTGAAGGCAAAAAGGTCATTGCAGATGATGAACAAAGTTTACCAATCGACTTAGCCGACAGCCTCACCGACAGCGATTTTCCGACTGGTGACCAGGTTTTGTACCATTCAAGACAAACATATGCAGAGGAGTTGTTCATGAGCCCGAGGATGCGCAAGCATTTTCGAGCACAGTACTATCAAATGGGCGAGGTTAGTTGTCGCAGAACGGATAAAGGTCTCCGTAGAATCGATGAAGCACATCCTTACTACGAGATCAAGTATCTCATCAACCAAACGATTGCAGATCTAGCCCGCCGACCAGAGCTATTCTTAAAGATGATGAAGGCCGAAGAGGAGGGCCTCGTCGAGGTGACAATTCGTTTGCAAAATGAGCGAGAGTTTCGTCGGCAACTACATGCCGAGTTTGCCTCAGATAATTACAGCGAACTTGCCGATGCTTGGAATGAAGAGCGCCAGAAAGTTCTTGATGCAGCTTTTCCAAAACTCGAGAGAGTCGTTGTTAAAGGGGTCAAGGATTCGCTCCGAACAGCATGTCAGGAGGAAATTTTGAAACTATGCCGCGAGGAATACTTGAAGCGACTTGATCAGGCCCCATTAAAACCTAAAGGTATGATCTTGGGTACTGCGCCACGGGTTCTCGCGTTATCGAATGGAATGGGAGATCCGAACCGAGACCCTGTGTCCTGGGCCTGGGTTGAAGAAGACGGACGAGTTGTTGACCATGGCAAATTCGTAAATCTTGCTCGTGATGAAAATCAGCGAGAAGCTTTTGCAGACCTCATTGAGCATCGGAAACCGGACGTCATTGGTGTCTCTGGTTTCTCAACCGAAACGCACAGGCTGGTCCGAGATCTAGAGACGCTCGTGCAAGAGAAGCGTCTCATGGGCCCTGAGTACCTAGATACAGAAACGGACGACTACCGCACCGATCCACTCGACGTTGTCATTATCAACGATGAAGTGGCTCGTCTCTACAAAGACAGCCCGCGAGCTCAAGCAGAACACCCTACCCTGAACTCTGTCACAAGATACTGCATCGCCCTAGCTAAATATCTTCAAAATCCCATGAAGGAGTATGCTGCACTAGGAAAAGACGTGGCTACTTTGCTTTACAACCCGTGTCAGCATTTACTCCCACAGGAGAAGCTGTGGAAAGTCTTGGAAACATCCATGGTTGACATGGTTAACCTATGTGGCGTTGACATCAACGAGGCCGTCAGTGATCCTTACACAGCAAACTTACTTCCTTATGTCGCTGGCCTTGGTCCTCGAAAAGCTACCAGTGTCATCAAGACTATCAACACAAACGGTGGTGTCGTGAATACGCGCGAGGAATTAGTCGGTGACCCGGATAACAAGAAGTTACCCGTCGTAGGGCCTCGAGTCTGGAACAACTGTGCTAGCTTCTTATCTATTGAGTTTGATTCTACAAATCCTACATCAGAACCCTTAGACAACACCCGCGTTCATCCTGAAGACTATGAGCTTGGTCGCAAGATGGCTGCTGATGCCCTAGAGTTGGATGAAGAGGATGTCAAGGCGGAGACCGATGAAAACGGACCCGGGGCTATTGTTCGCAAGCTCTTTAGAGATGACGAACAAGAGAAAGTCAACGAATTAATTCTAGAAGAGTACGCAGAACAGTTGGAGAAGAATTTCAACCAGAGAAAGCGTGCTACCTTAGAAACTATCAGGGCAGAGTTGCAGGTCCCGTACGAAGAATTACGACGACCCATTGCCCCCCTTTCATCAGACCAGATATTTATTATGTTCACCGGCGAAACGAAGGACTCCCTCGCCGAAGGAATGAACATTCCTGTCAATGTGCGTGTCGTCAAAGAAGACTTCGCAATTGCCAAACTCGACTGCGGGATCGAAGGACGAATTGAAGCTCACGATGTTAATTTACGAAACGGGTCGATGCGCGACTCAATACATGTCGGCCAAACCATTCAAGCCAAGCTCATTGATCTCAACCGCAAAGAATTTCACGCGAAACTTTCGGTGCGGAAGGATGTAGTACAAAAGCCTTATAAGCGACCCACGGAATATGATCAGCATAGTGGTACCTGGGACAGTAAATTGGAAGATCAGGACAAGGAAGACTTGAAGGAAAAGGACAAGGCTACCGGACGCACTCAGCGAGTCATCAAACATCCCCTGTTCCGGACTTTCAACTCAACGCAGGCCGAGGAGTATCTCGGGTCCCAAGCATCGGGTGATGTGGTTATACGTCCTTCATCAAAAGGCCATGATCACCTCACCGTTACTTGGAAAGTTGCAGATGGCGTCTTCCAACATATAGACGTCCTTGAGCTAGACAAAGAGACTGAGTACACTCTCGGCAGGCAACTCCGGATTGGTGGTAAATACCAGTACAGCGATTTGGACGAGTTGATTGTAGACCACGTGAAAGCCATGGCTAAGAAAGTCGATGAGCTCATGGGTATCGAAAAGTTCAAGAAAGGTAGCCTCGCAGAATTAGGTAAGCAAATCATTTCCATTGTCTACTGAGACATTAAGTCGCCTAGCATCCCACTAATAGCAAGCCACAGAGCGTTGGTTAACCTCGTACTCTGACGCCAACCCAAACCGTTCTATTTACAGGTTCTGCATCAATCCAAAGCACCCCGGTTATTTCCACCTGTGCTTCAAAGCTAGCCGTAGTTCTCCCATTGGCATGTGGAATGTCAAAGTGGTCCCTCACGCCTTCGAGATGATGAAGAATCAGTATCCCGACACGCGGGCTCTCTGCAATGGCTTCAAACTAAGGTTCAATAGCGAAATCACAAGGCAGCAACAAGTCAGGAGGTAAATGGAGGGAGTGTATCATATGGGCCCTCTTGCTTATGGTATAGAATGCTGGTTTTATATGAGATTGCTCTTCATTACCGGCATGGTAGTAGCTATAGGCGCCTGATAGCGTGCTCCGCAGTGCATTTCCCACTACAGGAGCGTGTAATGATATTTTTGTGCCCATGACGCATACAATAATTCTTCAATTGGTCTACAAAGTCCAGGTTGGCGTTCGTCATTTCAGTATGATCTGACCTTCAATTTCAGTTCATACGTAGATAAGACAGCTTAGAAGACAAATTGATGTGATACATAACCTTTCCTTCTCTCAATCTATGCATTGCATGAATGTAGTGCTATTCTACGCATGCCTGGGTGATATACGAGTACGTTGGTTGTTAGACCAACCTGCGAGATGAATCAAACCTTTGCTTCGTCCGTAATCCAAATAATGTATACCTGCCTACTGATCCCGCCGCAGGCAACCCCGGAAAAAAAGCAGAGCTATACGACTATGCTTCCTGGGACTTGAAACTAAGAGAGACTGTAATTATGCTACGAGACTAATCAAAGTTATGATTACAGATAGACGAATTACGGGCTTAGGCTCAGCCATTTCCCCACGGGCCTATACCCCTTTTCACTTGCCACCACAGTCCATTCAAGTAGCAAGAAATCTTCACTGCAACACAGTACCCGTTTCGACGATGCGGGGCGGTAATAGTCCCCCGTTCCCGTCGGAGCAACGGTCATCCGGCCCATAGACATGCGTGACAAAGCCCGTCTTGAACGGACCGAAATAGCCGTCGGCCACCGTGTTGTCCTTGAAGCGGTTGCCGCGCGAAGGGCATTCATCCCCCGTGTCGGCGATCCAGTCCGAATACGCCGAGTACTTGCCTGCCGTGATAAACCGGTTTCCCTCAATCAGGTTGTCGTCCGAACCGTCGCGCGTGCGCACCGCGTCGCCCGTCACCTGGTTGAACTCATTGTCCGTTATAATATTACCCCGCGCGTTGTGCGCCGCGTAGATAGCATGAATATAGCCCGTAAGGTCCTCCTTCACGCCGTCGCCATCGCTATCCGCCGCGTCAGAGTTCTTGACGCCGTGGAAGCGGTTGCCCGCAATCGTGTTGTTGCTGGATTGGCGCAGGCGCAGCGCGGCGTAGCCTTTCGGGTTGGGGAGCCCGTGGGTGTACAAGGCGCCGACGCGCTCGAACAGCATATCGCGCACCGAGTTGAAACTGTTGCCCGGCGCCTTGTCACGTCCCAGGTCCAGACCTAGCCAGTAGTTGGTCACGGCGAGCCCGATGAAATGCAGATTTGTGGGTACCGTGGCGTCGGCGCTGTCTCCCATCGTGAACCACGTCAGGCCGGAGCCCTCGCCGTCGAATACCGGCTTTGTTGCGGCGCCTGTGGCCGGTGCGAAGGTGATGGGCTGGCCGTTGAAGTAAGTCCAGGTCACCGACTGGCTGGCAAACGTGCCTTCGGCTACCACGATGTCCACCGCATCGGCAGGCTTGGTTGCCGTGACCTTGGCAAGCACCCCTTTGAGGGTTTTCAGGGCGTTTGTCGCGCTGGCACCGCTGTTGTTGTCGCTGCCGCTAGGCGACATGTACAGCGTGGTAGCTGAGACCAGCGGAGGACACATGGCCAGTATGCCGCACATCGTCGCCCCTTTTCTGCGTAAGTGCATGTTGTTTACTTGTCAACGATTAACTGAATAGCTGAGTAGATGCTGTCGAGTTTCAAGCAATTAATAAAACCACAAAGCTAGTAATCCGTGCTAGGCTTGTAGAACAATCACTCATGGTCAATGATTAGAGATGCTGCATTATTATAATTCAAGTCAGTGGGAGGTTAGCCTCGGGCCTACGGATATGTCTACGCTCTCCGAAATCGTGAAAGGCCTTGGGCTGAAGGTCCAAGCCCAAATGCCAAGGGCTCAAAGCCCAGATGAAGGTGCGCAGATCTGCTCAGCCCCTGAGGGCCCACCGTATAGAACAATTGATACACACGTAAGAGTCAGAGTCGAAGCACGTTGGGGTACATTTGATGTCGTTCTGTACTGGTTTATCCGTTCCTAAATGTTGTGATAGCCCTCTCCCTGCTTTAGTAGCTACGATCATAGAACAGGAGGCGGTATGGTAATAGATGTCATTGTCACGGGAGAGGAGCCACCAAAACCTCGATACTATATCACGTATACTCTAGTAAACCTAAAGGTATTATGTCAGAGGATTAGATCATCACTGCAAATAGCTGGCTGCGTACTGCTACTAGAATATGATATCTGGAAGACTAGGGTTCCTGAGAGGCTCTGTTTACCTTTGTCATCGTTTTCACGACTGCATTTGTTTAGTCAGCTTGGCTTGCAAAATATAGTGTTGTTTGTAAGTAATTCTAACCCGTTCTTACAAGAATTTCGTCAACTGTTACTTTATTATGCAAGAGACTAGAGATATTCAGTATTTTAGCTAGTAGAGAAAGGAGAGAATAGGATGATAGTTGTTTGATAGAATTTAGTGGAGAGTTATTGAATGTTCAGAGTACAATTCAAGAAAGCACTTTAATCACTTTTAGAGTCCAGGCAGCTATTCGATGATTTGTTCTAAATAATTACACGCTTTGCCACATATAGACCAATATGGGCATGAGTGATTACGGATCACCCTAGCCCCATCATCCGTCATGTAGCCGATCCCTATTAAGCTCTCAATTATGCCTCGCCCTATTTACTGCACCAGTGCTAATATAGAGTCGACATCTAGTCGCAGACTCGGGCTATTTCTTTCGTAGCAGATTATTAGCTACGCCCGTAGCATTTCAACGGTCCCCATGATCGTGCCAGCCAGTGGAAACAACGTCCTCACGAAATGAAGCCACGCCCAGGTCACCAACAAGCCCTTTGCTTCGTTGAAATCTACCGTCGTGGACTTTGTCTTGCTTGCCGCTTCCAAGCGGAACAGGTTATCGTTTCCGGGCGCCATCACAATCCAAGTAAAAGGGACCATGCATACGGTTGTGACTCCCGCCATGGCTAGCATGCCCCAAGGTTTCTTCATACTGTATCCCTTCATGGCCGCGTTTATATATAGGACTAGTGTTGCGATACCCATTGAGGGCATAATCTGATGCCCGTAGTAGTACATGCGAGCCCATTGGCGGAATAGGAGCGGCGCGTGGTCGGCAGTGTCTACCATTACCGGAACAGCCACAACGGATAGTGACATCATCGCGCCTAGACAGATTCCATATTAGGCCCTAAAATCGGTAATTTGCCTATCATAGGTGAGATCAATCGACACGTACCTGACAGAAGTGATCCGGTTATCACGGCAGTGGCGCGGATCGTTGTTAGAGACATGGCGGCGAAGGCTCGTGATTCTGCAGAGCTCTTCGATGCGGTGTCCTGTTCCAGTACTAGGCTCTTTAAAAAAAATCTAACGATTCTTAAGCCTTGTATACCTTGAACTCACGAGAGCACTGAAGTAGAATGGGTGGAATGAAAGGCTAATTAACGCCTGAATGAACAGGTCTGGCTTCGACATACAGCCAGAAGGAGAGTATAGCAACACTCTTTATTGCGCTGGACTTTCATACGAAGGAAAAAGAAGCAAGGCAGGGCAGTTAGCAACAAGTTATGAACCTCAATCGATTGCGTTCTTTTTAATCGTTCTATTCCCTATGTTATAGTTAATTTATTTACTTGAATGCGTAGGTTATAGCCTATCTCGTTGTATTCAGAGTGGGGATAAACTCCTTATAGTTTCCTCACTCCATTGCAGTACGCGTGTATAAGTCTACAAGTCGTGAGCCTGTGGAACCCCAAGCTCCACCTGCAATGCGGTTACGGGCTTCGGGTTCATAATGCTAAATGAGTGGTTAAACAGATTACTGCAGTTGTTGTTACGTCGTAAATGATGCTGTCATGGGAATTTCTTATGTACGGAACCAAGGACTCCTTGAGTCTCAACCCATTAAGGTGACGCAGACGGTGCCAGTTGAATTTCCGAAGACCGAAGCCATTGTATAAGCGGAGGTATAAGGACCTATCTAACTACCTGTGATAGACAGGATTATCACGCCCAGATTGCTTCGTTTTCTAGCAGTCCTTCATCCCATCTACTACCTCCCCATCCCTAATGAACTCAGTGATCCATCCAATCGTCATCATGCTCTTCTTAGTATCCGCAAACTTCTCGTGGTCACCGACAAGGTGCTGTTTATACCAAGGGTCATCCTTCATTCGCTTGTAGTCGTCTACACTCTTGAAGACGACCTGGCTGAAGCAGTCGAAGTCTGCCAAGTTGGCCATTTGATGGTCGTACAGACGGTTCATGAGATGCCGCGTGTCACTGGTGTTGTGGATCTTATTGCAGTTAGAATACATGTACAAGAGTCGAGATCAAAGCAATACTCTGCGAACTGAAAGCCTTACCATGGTCCATCGTTTTACTCCGTACTTCACCATCAAGTCTTTCGTCATAGGTGCAGACACTTTGGTCATGTGGTTTCTGTAGTCTTCCTCGCTCATACCAGGGCGCTTATACCCACAGATGGTCAAGCAGAGAAACTGGTTATCAGAGCCGTCGCTAGGAGGCTGAGGGATTTCTAGTTCTTCAGCCATTTTTTTTTTCGTAATGTGGCGAAGGAGATAGATTCAGCACGGAGTGTCATCTTCGGGGTATGAACCGCAATTTATTTGAAATTTCATGATGACGGGCTGAGTCAACGGAAACGCCATGCACGACGAACCCCGACCTTCGGGTCGAGTTTCGATTCCGTCGGGATTCCATGTGCGCCTCAAAGGTAATAATGCATGAGACACGAATGAATTTCAATGCACAATAAGCTCGATCTACATTCTGCTTATACGATAGGAGCGATGCTTCGGTAGCCGAGCGGGGCCACATAAACGGTCATCGGAGGGTTGAATTCATTTTTCAGCAATTTATTGCCAGTATAAAGAGGGTTGGTAACATTTAGATATCACTTCCAAGCTTTTTTAGTGTGAATTAGGTGTCGTCGCACATCATGGAATAATTCTTGATAATCGTTTATGTTGGTAGGACGGTGCATAGAGGAGATACGGAACATCTATCCAGGTTGTAAACGTACTAATTACAGCCCCAAGTAAAACTTAAATACTGCAGTCGAGATAAATTCAGGCATTATATACTTCTCTCTACATTCTTTTTAGAATCTTATAGTCCTCCCGAATTCTCTTTGTCCGCCAGTATCACCGGGAGAAGCTATCCTGTCCGGCAGCTTGATATGACCAACTGCACTTGCGTCTAGAATTTATCTGACTTCTTGAACGCCAAGCTCAACAATATAGACATAAACACATGCTGTGGAGGAGATGTAGTATAGTCCTAATTGAAACGTTGAATAAACTTCGCTGTTTTTCTGTAAGTGCCCGAGAAGTAAACTCAGGGGATGCCTTCTAAGTTTGCGGCTGTGAAAATGGAGAGAAAGTCTTTAGAATAGGGACTCTCGATCTCTTGGGCTTGAAGATTGGCTATTCTATGTGCTATGAATGGAAGTACGACCAGTTTAAATAAGTAGGCTACTGCATGATCAGCATAAAACGAATGGACTCCTCTCTAAAAACTTTGAGCCATAACAAAATAGAATGTCTCATAAGATTATGTCGTGATTTAGTAGAGTGAAGTGGATGGCTAGTTAGGCTTAGTTATACTCCCAAATAAATTTATGGTTTTGTTCTCTTTTCTTTCTCGCGATGGCTTCTGTTACGAAAAATACCCAGCTTTAGCAGTCAGTCCTTACAATTAGCTTCAATTTATTGCGTTCTATTAGATCACTTCTCCCCCTATCCATTGATTACTAGAGCATACTCGGAATCGTACGCTGTAACCTATTTCCTTGTATCCTTACTCCATTTCAGTAAGAAGTGCATCTTTCATTGCTCTGCGTGCCTTTTCTTCCCTTGTATGTCATTCTGTACTTACCCTTACACCACCTACACCGCTTTAATGCCTCAGGTTTTCTCCCCGAGGTAGTGGTTTTGCGAATCTGACACCTTGCATAACAGATCTAGAAATGCTATAGGGCTATGCATTCTCTAATGCGGTCAGATTGGATGATGACAGGAGTTTTATGCACGACGAAAAGGGCGAGATCGGCGGACACTAATGTCTCTCCTTCTCCATGTCCCGACCATAGTCAGGCTTTGTGTTACGTTTCACCTCGGAGTAGGTGTTCGGGTAATACTCTATAGGTATCGGGTAAGATCAGGATTCATTCAGCTTCTAGGGCTGGGGTAACACCGACATTTCCGAAGATCCCTGTCGGGATCGCTGGTACCTATTTATATGGTTGAACTGTTGATATGTATGCTTTAAGCAAAGACGAATGCACCTCTTATCACGATATGGATGAACCGGCAGGCAAGAAACACAAGGGCGGCTACCGCCAGATCAACAAAGCGCTCAATATTTGCGCTTTTGACGATTTTCTAGAGTCTCAACTGTCACATCTACCCGATATTGCGGATGTAGAACAAATCAGTAGTCGAGTGATCCGTGTTTTGGGTCAAAACGCCGGCAAGGTGAGTCAGCCAGTTTTGTTTCCCCTTTTTTTTCCAAAAAAAAAAAAGGAACGAAAAAGGACAAAGCGAGGGGGGAATGTGATATTATATTTTTATGAAGAAATCAAAGCAGCAAAAGAGGGGAAAGAAGCGACGACGATAACAGTAACAGCTAACTGCGACTTAGTTCACCCTCCAAGGCACTAACACGTATATCGTGGGTACGGGGCCTCTGAGACTTATTATCGACACCGGTCAGGGGATCCCAGAGTGGGCTGATATCATCTCCTTAACACTCTCGGATTCCAAGATAGCTCTTTCTCGTGTCCTTCTTACCCATTGGCATGGCGACCATACGGGTGGGGTTCCCGACCTTGTTCGAATGTATCCAAGCCTAACCAACGCGATCTACAAGAACGCGCCGAGCAAAGGCCAGCGAGAAATCGTGGACGGGCAGGTTTTCAAGGTCGAGGGCGCAACGGTGCGTGCCGTCCACGCCCCGGGCCATTCCCACGACCACATGTGCTTCGTGCTAGAGGAGGAAAACGCCATGTTCACAGGCGATAACGTCTTGGGCCACGGCACGGCGGCTGTCGAACATCTAAGCTCGTGGATGGCATCTCTGCGTACTATGGCCTCGCACGGCTGCCGCATCGGATACCCGGCCCACGGCATGGCCATCCAAGATCTGCCTCGCAAGATCGAGGCCGAGCTATCGTCCAAGACCCGCCGCGAGATGCAGATCCTGCAGGCGCTGAACAAGCTCAGGGATGCCGACCCCGCGCGAAAGGGCAGAGTCACGGTCAAGGAGCTCGTGTCTGAGATGCACGGTGGCCAGCTGGATGACGAGGTCAGACGCATGGCGGTCGAACCACTCACGGAGGAAGTCCTCAAGAAACTTGCAGAGGATGGGACTGTGGCCTTTCAGGTTAGAAATGGGGAGAAAAAATGGTACAGCATCTCTACAACTCGGACTACTTAGATCAAATGTTTCTAGATTGGGACTTTTCAACATCACACATCCTTAAGGCACTTAGTGTGCGACGTGATAACTTAGATGAGCTGTGCTGCGTCTACAGAAGTGAACTATATGAGGGGGTTGTAAATAGGGGTGCTTGTCAGGTCACATGACCTAGCACCTAGCCCATAGCCCTACAATATGTGTACTATAGCCCACCACTTTGTAGGCCAGACCTTCGGCTAGCCATTTAGCTAGTTTTATTACACTTTTAGGTTTTGACTATTATAAAATATATAGTGTATTGAGCTTTATTTAATGCTAGTACGCTTTTTGCTTTTTGTTAGTGCTTTTGCTATTTATAATATAGTAGCTAATAATTGTTTTAGCGTTTTTGCTTATTAAAACAGTTTAATATAACTTTAATTAGCTGTTTTTAAATCTAAAGATCTTTTTTGCTAAGCTTTAAAACTATTAATTAAAAACTTTTCGATTATAGTTTTGCTATTTATTAAAACTTAGATTTTATTTAAAACTAGCTAAATATAGCTTAAAAATAATATTAATTTAAACTAAAAAACAATAATATTACTATTAAATTAATAAGCTATAATTAATTAAAAGATTTTTTAACTTTTAGTAAAGTTACTTTAATGCTTGCTTTACTATTTATAGCTTTTATTATTTAAAATCTTTAAAAATAATACTTAAGCTTTTTAAAGTATGATTATATTTATTATTATTGCTAATAAAACTAAAAAAATCTTTAAATTGTTTTTAAAACTTTAAAAAACAATTTATATTTAAAGCTTAAGCTAAATTTTAATAAGCTTAATTAATTGCTTTATTTTTTTTTTTTGCTTTTTTATTTTAACTTATAGTTTTTATTGCTAATAATTAAATACTTGCTAATAATAAACAAAAACCTTTTAATAATAATAATAAATTACTGCAATTTTTTTTATTAATTGCTTATTTAATAAAGCAAATAATAATTAACTTATTTAATTAAAAATTAAAAATTATTGCTAATATATTTATTTTTTATTTAATAACTATAATAAAGCTTATAGTAAACTAAAAAAACTATATTAATTTATTTATTAGTTTAGTTTATAGTATTAAAGCTTTTTTTATTGCTATAGCTTTTTTTGTTTTGCTTATAATATAACTAGTTATGCTTTTAAAACTTGCTATAATTACTTTATAATTTTTGCGTTTTTTAATTAATAACTTTGCTTATTTACTATTTGTTAGCTTAATTAAACCTGCTAAGTTTACTATAGCTATGCTTATTATAATTACTTTTTTAGTGTTTATTTTATTATTAAAATTATTACTGTTTTTTTATTTTAGCGCTAAATAAGTTTAATAAAAAAAACTTGCTAAAGAATTTACTATATTATTTATTATATTATTGCTTTTTGTTTTTTATGCATTTATTATATTAAATAAAAAAATAGCGTCTTTTAATAACAAGAAGTTTTTATAGCTTAATTTTGTTTAAAATATAAGCAGTAATATTTGTTAAGTTTTATTTATAAGCTATATGTTTAATTATTTTGCAAACTTATTTTAATATTTATTATAATATAAATTATTGCTTTTAGAACTTTTTTAACAATTTTAACTATAATATTAATACTAGTATTTATAAATAAATAAACTACAAAATATAGCTATTATATATAAAATAATAAATAATATTTTTTTAAGATTATTTAAATATTTTAAACTTTTTATTACTATAAAAGTTTAGCAGTAAGCTTATATAGTATTAAATTAATTAAGTAAAGTTAAACAGAAATTTTAGTTATTTTAAAGTTAAGCTTGTATTTTAGTAGTAATAAAAACTCCAAAAAAATTCTAGCAATTGTTAACTTAGTTTATTGCTTTAGTTATAGCTTTATTTTTGCTACTATAATTTTTTAAGCATATTAGCTTTACAAATAATTTGCTTTTATAAATTTTAGTTTTATTGCTTTTACTTTTATTTTTATTTACTTTATTATATTTAGCAAATAATTTGTTTTAGCTAATAATATTAAGTAGCTAAAAATTATTAAATATATAAACTTATAATAGCTTTTAAAATGCTAAAGCTTTATAAAATCTATTTATATTACTTAAATAATAAAGTAAATATATATATTAGAATATTTATGTTAACTTAAGTATAACAAGTTATTTTAACGCATATTTTAATTTTACTGCTTAGCTTTTTACTTATATTACTTTATTTTTAAGTAATTTTGCTAAAAACTTAAAGCTATTACTAGGTTTTTTGCAAAACTAATATAACGTAGTTTATAATAATAATAGTTTTAGCAAAATTTTGCTTAAGCTAAAACTATTTAAATATTATAACAATATATTAATAACGTAATATATTAATAAACTTAATTTGCTAAGTTTTTATTATAAAAATGCTATAATTTTAAGAAAATTTAAAGTAAGTATATTATTTAACTTTATATTAATAAGTGCTATTTAGTTTAAAAGTTTAAAAAATATAACTAAATAAACTATTATTTATAACTTTAAAAAAGTTAAATATTTGCTTTAATAACGTTTTTAAAAAAATAAACTTAAAGTTATAAAGCTTGCTAACTAAAAAAAACATAATTTTGCTAAAAAATTATTTAAGTCTATTTATTATTATTATTATTAATAACTTGCTATGCTGCTTTATAGCGCGGTTTTTTTACCTGTGTACCTATAAATAAAACCGTATAAAAAGCCAGATAAAAACTTTATGCAACAATGTTTATGCTGCTATTTTAAAGTTTTTTTACTTTATAATAACTAGTTTTTACTAATTAGCTTGCTAAACAAAAAGTAATAGTTAAAAGGCAAAAGAACTTTTTTTAAAGCTTTTAAACTTTTTGTTTTTCTAAAAAGCATACAAAAGCTTTTTTTTTGTTTTTTAAAACCTTTAAAAAAGCACTTTTGCTTTTTTTGCTAGTTTTTTCCCTATTTTTTGCTTTTTTTCTTTTTTTTTTATCTTTTTTTATTTTAACTGTTTTATTATATATTGCTATTCTATTAGTAATAAGTAGCTACTTTGTAATATTACTTATAGCTTTAAGCTTTTTTATAGCTAGTTATAAATTTTTGTTAATTTATAATAGCTTAGCTATAAAGCTTTTTTATAGCTGCTTTTTTTTGTTTTTTAGTAAGTTATAATATAAAACTATATGCTAAAAGGTTTTTTTTTTTTTTGCATATTTGCAAAAAGGTATAAAAAAGCTTAAAACTTTTTTTTTATGCAAAAATGCCTTTAGCTTTATTTTTTTAGTGCATATTTATATTATTATAGCTGCTTTATGCTTTAATAATCTGTTATACTTTCTAAAAGCTTTATTTTTGCTAAGCTTTTGCTTAGCTATTACTAAATAGCTACTGCTTGTTTTAGTTTAGCTTTATTTGCTTATTTATTTTTTTTTTAGTATAATTTTAAGTTTTTTTTTTTTTAATTACTTTTTTTGCTAAAAGTTTAAAACTAGCATTAAATCTTTTTTAGCTATACTTTTATTATTGCTTATAGGTTTGCTTTTTATTTAGTTTTTAGTTCTTTAAGCTTTTATGTTTTAAATAAAAATTTTAATTTTTTTTGTTGCTTTTTAAATTAATTTTTTAGCTGCTAAGCTTTTTATGTAGTACTTATAAGCTACTGCTTTATTACTAAAATATAAATTAATAAAAAAAATTTTTATTTTAGTTTTTAAGTGCTTTATTTTAGTTGCTTTAAAGGTTTTAGCTACATATTTAAAACATTTGTTCTAAATTACTACTAATAAATTAATAATACTTTTTGCTTTATTTTTTTTAAAATCTTTATGTTAAGTTATTATGCTTTAAACTAAAATGCTTTATACTATTATAATGTATATTTGCTTTACTTTTATTATACTATTGCTTTATATAAAGTTTTATAGCTTAATTACTACGTATAATTAAATGCTTAGTTTTTTTTTAAGCTTTATTAAATGTTTTTTTTATTTTATATTTTTATTAAACTATACTTTTAAAAACCTTATGTTATTTTTTAAATATATTATTGCATTAAAAAGGTGTACTACTTATGTAAATACTGTTTTGCTGCTAAAAAAATGCATTAATTTGCTTTTTTGTAGTACAAACTTTATTTTATGTTATTTTGCTTAGCTTTTATATATTTTTTATGCTGCTTTTAAAGCTTTGCAGTTTTGCTTTATATTTAAGTCTGCTATAATAAAATTAATATTATTAGCAAAACTAACTATTATTAGCTTTTAGTGTATAGCAAAATTATTATAAAGTATTAAAATATATAAAAGGAAAAAAAGAAATAAAAGCAAAAACTTTTAAAGAACTTTAGCTTTTAGTGCTATTAGCTAAAATACTGCTTTATTAAAGCAAAAACGCATTATATAGTTTAATATAAAAAAGTTTACTTATATAACTATTTAAAAAAAAAAGCCCTTTTATTATAAAATATATATTATTTTTTTTTTATTAATAATATTAAAAGCTTTTATAATGTTTAACTATAGCAAAAATGCTATACTTTTTTTACTAATTGCTTTTTTTGCTGTTTTTAATACTAATTTAATAGCTATATTTATTAACTTGTTTTGTTTATTATTTATTTAGTTGTTTAGCAAAAAACTCTTTTGCTTAACTACTTTTGTTATATAGTAATATAGCTTTTTTTTTAGCACTTTTTTTACTGTGCAAATAAGCGCAATAAAATGCTACTTTTTAGCTATTTTTTTAGTTTTTTTTAATTTTTTAGGTTTAAGTATAACTATTACTTTTGTTTACCTAAATTACATTAAGTAATACTTTAGTAAAAAGCTAGCAATATATAATATTACTATTTTTTTTGCTAAAGCAAGTTTATAAGCTTTAAAAAAGCTATTAAATAGCAAGTTATTTTTTAACGCTTTTTATAACGCTAACTTTTATATTAGCAATATTATGTTTTTTTTTTTTGTATTAATATTAATTATAAACTTTTAGTAGCTATTATAAGTTAAGTTTTTTTTAAGTATATTAAATAAGTTTGCTAGTAATGCAAAAAAAAAGCGTTTTGTTAATAAAGCTGTTTTTTTTTTAAAAGTATTAACAAAAAGCAGCTTTTTTTTTGTTTATTTTAGCAGTAAAATTATAATAATTTTTAAAGCTAGCTTATAAGCAAACTTTGCTTATTTAACTAAGTTTTATAATAACTTAAAATTTTTAAATATTTTTATAAATGCTTGTTTTTAGCTATATTTTTATGCTTTTTTTACTTTATTGCTAAAAGTTTTTTCTTTTTTTTTAAAAGCTTGCTATGCTGCTTTAGTTTTTTTACTTTAAAACTTATAGTATGCTTATTTTACTTTTTTTTTTGTTTTAACTACTTTTAAAAACTACTAAAGTAATACTTAATGTTCCTTTTTTATAGTTTTTTTAAGTATTATTTTATTTGCTATTTTTACTAGTTGCTAAATTAAAAAATTAAAAGCATTATTTAGCTTGCTAAATATATATAGCATATATATTTCTGTAATAATAGCTTTTGCTTTTATAGCTGCTTTATTTTTGTTTAATTTAAGCTAGTTTTATTTTTTTGCTTTTTTTAAATATTTTTGTAAAGCTGCTTTTAAATTAATTATAACTTTTAGTGCTTTATAATTAAAACTTAGCTACTTTAAGTTCCTTTAATAAGTAATAGCTAAGTTATTAAACATTTATACTAAGTTTATTATTAAGCTTTTTTATTTATGCCTTATTTTAGTTACTTTTTTTTAAAAAGTAGCTAGCATAAAATCTTATTATATAGTAAATTTAAGTAATTTATTTGCTTTTTAGTTTTTTTTGCTTTTTAAGTTTTATAGTAAATAATAAAAATTAAAGTTGTTTATAAATATATAGCGTTTTTTTAGCTTGCTTGCTTTATATATCTTTTAAATTAAACTACGTTAAACTGTTTTTTTTTAATTTAGCAAATATATTAATTATAAAAACATTGCTAAATTATTATTGCTTATTATAACTTTTGCTTAGTTTTTATTAGCGTTTTTTGCTAGCATTTTTATTGCAATTTTTTTGTTTATATATAGTATAGCTTTACTTTTTAACTAAACAACCTAGTAGCTATTACTACTAAAGCAATATATATTGCTATGTTTGTTAATTATTAGCTTTTAAACTGCTATATAATTAAAGCTATTATTTTGTAGCGCATACGCTACATTACTTTTAAATTTTATAATGTTTTAAAAAGCAATATTATATATTATTAAATTAATAAAAAT
The DNA here is from genome assembly GCA_022578965.1 of Xylaria sp. FL1777. Lineage (NCBI taxonomy): Eukaryota > Fungi > Ascomycota > Sordariomycetes > Xylariales > Xylariaceae > Xylaria > Xylaria sp. FL1777. Next base: position 35,028 of record MU400544.1, on the reverse strand, counting down.
AAGTTTTTGTTTATATTGCTAGTTTATTATTTTTTTGCTAATAACTTTTCTTTATTTAACTTTATAAATGCTAATATTATTAGCATTTTTAAACTATTTTTATTTATTTTTTTGCTTATTGCTGCTGCTTTTTTAGCACTTTAAAAGCTTTTAAGTTATAATATATATACTGCTTTTGCTTTGTTTCTTTGTTTAACTTTTTTTTAGCAAGCTTTATTTTATGCTATATGCGCTTTTCTATAGTTTATGCATTTCTGTTTTGCTTTTTGCGTTTTTATTAAGCAGTCTTTTTTACTTCTTTAGTGCTTTAAAGCTAAGCAATAGTTATACTTTAAGTTTTTGCAGCAATATTTAATTATATAACTATATTTATAGCAATTAAAGCACTATATAACTTTAAGCTTTATAGCAAAAAGTTTATAATTAAACAGCTAAGCTTTTTATAAAAAGCTATTTTTATATATTATTTTAGCTATTATAATACTGCTTATATATAATAATATTAACGCAAATTTAGCTTTTATATTTTTAAATAATATTTTTTTATACTTTATAACTTTAGGATGTTTGCTATATAATAACTATAATAAGTCTTTGTTTAAATATATTGCTTTAACTTATTTTATTAAAATGCTTTTTATTATTAGCGCTGCTTTTTTTTGTTATATTTTTAACTTTTTTCTAAAAGCTTTTATAATTTACTTTTTTTTTTTAGCTTTTTAAAGCATTACTTCTTTAAAAATAATTATTATATTTTTGCTATATAGCTTTTTAGCAATAATTATATTACTACTTATAAACATTATATTTACTGCTTTAACAATATTAACTAATGTTTTATTTTTAAAGTTATTAGCTTATTTTTTAACTTTAATTAGCACTTTTTTGTTTTGCTTAAATAGCACTGCTTTATTATTATAAGCTAGTTATAAAGCTATAATTTATGCTTAAAATTTTAGTATATTTATATTTAACAAAGTTTATTAAAAAAGCCTTTAAATAGTATTTTTAACGCTTTTTTGGTTAGCTTTTATAGTAGCATTTAAATTATAGCAAGTTATAAATATATTAAAGTTGTTTTTATTATTAGGCTTTATGCTTTGCTAGCTTTTTTAAGCCTTTTTTAACGTATATATTATTTATGCTTTTTTTATGTTTTTTTAAAAAAAAATTCCTTTTGTTATCTTTTTTTCTATTAGTAGCTATAATACTAGTTTTATAATTTTGTTAACTATTTTCTATATACTAAAAAATCCGTTAGCTTTATGTTCTTTGTTAAAACGCTACTGCTTTATAGTTATATTGCTAGTAAGTCTTAATAGTACGTTAGTTGCGTTTTTAACAAATAAGTCGTTTAATACTATTTTTCTGTTTTTTGTTATATTTGCACTCCGCAAATAAAATGTAACCTACTTAGTAAGTAAAAGTTGCTATACTAATTCTAGCAATCTTAATTATTTAATAATTAGGCTTAAACTCACAAAGTTATAATTAAGTGTAAAGAATTTAAAAAAGGTTTTACTATTTTATTTAAAAAAGGTTTTACTGTTTTATTTAAGTTTATAAAAAAATATATTAATGCAAAAGTTTATTATTATTATAAAATAAGCAGTACTAATAAAAATTACATTATTTATTGCGTTTATAATAATTTAAATAAAAACTTTAAATTACTTGTTAAATTATAACAAATAAATAATATTATTTAAAACTTATATAAATAAGTTAGCACTAATAAGTTTTTAATAATAAAGCAGTAGCATAAAGTAAATAAAGCACGCTAAATACAAAATAAACGTTTTATTAAGCTTAAAGCTTTTATTAAAAAAAATAAATTTTTTTGTAACTATTATAGTAATAGTAATACTTAGCTTTACTATAACTAAAATTATGCTTTTAATAGTTTTTTTTTGCTTTTTAGCGTTATTATAATGCTTTTAGACTTTTTTAAAAGCATAGTTAACGTTTTTAAAGACTTTAAAAGCAATAAAAAAAAAATATTAAAAATACTATTAATTTAACAAATAATAAAAGTAATTTATGCTATAATTAAAATAACTGTAATTATTAAAGCAATTAGAATTACTAAAACAATAATAACTATTAACTTTTTAAAGTTGTTTATACTTTTATAATAAATAGCTATACTATATAACAAAACGTAAATACTAAAAACTTTTATGTATTAAAGCAGGTTTTTAAATAAATGCATAACTTTTAGCTTATATATAACTTTAAATTTTTAACAAAGGAACTTAATAAGGTTAATACGCTTAATAAACTTACTAAGCTTTTTAAAAAAACAAAGCTAAAAAAAAACTAAAGCAAACGTTTAAAAAAAACGCATTATTAGCTAACTTATTAATATTTCTTAAAGTAACTAATAATAGTAAAGTATTAGTTAATATTAAATGCACTAGTTTTTCTAGCTTATTTAATAATATTTTTAGCGCTTTATTAAACTTACTATTTAATTTTTTAATTACTGTTAATTATACTTTAGAATTTTTTAAAGCTAATAATGTTACGAAATTAGCATAAAGGTGGCCTTTAAAGCGGCCTAATGCCTTTATATATACCTTGCACCTCTTTTTTTGCTTTTAGAGCAGCTTAATGCTTTTACATATACTTTGCACCTTTTTTTTTGCTAGCTAAAGCTAAAGTTATATAATAACTTACTTAGCTTATTAAGCTTATAATAATTTAAAGCTTATTAAGCTTACAGTAATTTAAAGCTTATTAAGCTTATAATAATTTAATGCTTACTAAACTTACAATAATTTAAGAAAAGTTATTATTTTTTTTACTTTTTTTTTGTTTATATAATTATACACTTTTTATATTTAGTTATTTATTTAGTTCTAATTTTTTAGCTATTAATTTTTTATAACTACTAAGTATTAATATATTTATTACTTTTAATCTTTTAAAACTTTTATTAATATATAGTAGTAAAAATACTTTAAAAACTTTTTTAACGAACTATTATTAAGAATTTTATTATTACTTGCAAATTAAAACCTTAAAAACAAACTTATTATATTAATATATAATAAGTTTATTATACTTTAATAGCTTTTTAATTAATAAAACCTAATATATAAAAATAAATATTAATATAAAAAATTAAATAATAAACAATTTATAAAATAAACTTTTAAAAATATACTAAAAAAATATTTAAAAAATAAAAATGCTAAATAATATTACATAAATAAACTTTACTTAATAATTAATAAAATTAGATTTAAGTTATATTATTAAAAACAAAAAATCAAAAATTAAGTTTAAAGATTTTAAAAACTTTTAAAACTAATAATGTACTAAAATAATAAACTTTAGTACTTTTATTAGCTATTTTTATTAAAAAAAAAGCAATAATAAAAAAAAAAAAGTTAAGCAGCAATAATAAAAAAAAACTAATATTAATACTAGTACTATAAAATAAACTAGTTATTTTAACTTAAAAAATAGCTTAAATATTAAGCGTTATAACTTTTAAATTAGTATAAATATTAGTTATAATAATTAAAGTAGCAATAATACTTATTATTATAATAATAAATTAAAGCTTTAAACAAATAATTATATTATAACTAATATTAATATTATTATTAGTAAATTTAATGCTTACTTTTATTATTATAATATTTAAAATAATAACTTAAAATAAAAAACTTAATTTTTTATTATTATTATTGCTTTTATTATTAAAATTATTTATAATGTTAAAAATACTAAATATTAAAAATTTTAAACTTATTGCTTTAAAGCTTTATAATAAATTTATAAATATAAAAGCCTTTTTAATTTATATTAAACTTTATTTAAAATAGCATTTTATTACTATTATAAAAAAAAATCAAAAAGTAATAATTATTTTATAATTTTTATTAAAAAAAATATTAAAATAGTTTTAACTTATTTTAAAAGATTTTTTAAAAGCTAATAAGTTAACTAACTTTAAGCTAAAAATAAAAAAGATTTTTAAAAACTACATTAAGTTTAAAAATTAAATAAAAGCACTATTTAAAAATACTTAAAAAACAAAACATGCAAAAAAAACATTTTATTGCTTAAAATAAACAAAAGTAATAATAAATTACGCTATAAAATTTAAATAATTAGTAATAATTTTAAAATTGCTTAAGCTTATACTATTTTATTTATTTTATAATAAACTTAAAACTTAAGTTTAAAATAAACTATATAAAATAAATAAACTAGCAAAAATTAATATATATATTAATATAGCTATTATAATTAATTAACGATTATTTAACTAGTATTTTAAAACTAAAAAAACTAAAAAAAACAAAAAAAAAAATACTTAAAAAAATATTAAACAAAGGTTTAAGCAAATTAATAAAGTTTAAAAATAACAATTTTAAAATATGTTTAAAGTTAAATATTATAACTATAAAAAAAAAAACACTTTTAAAAATAATGCTAATTTAAAAAAAAAAACAAAAAAAAAAGCTATAAAAAAAAAAGATTTTTTAATTTAAAAAAAAAATACAAGTTATAAAAGTTTAAAACAACAAAAAACAATAAAGCAATTTAAAAAATACGTTTTTAAAGCAAAAATATAAAATTGCTATTTTAAGTTAAAATAAAAATGCTATACTAAATAAATTTAAATGCTTTATTTATATAAATTAAAATAAATAAGCATATAAATATTATTTAAAAGCTTTATAATTATTAAAACAAATTGCAAAAAAATATATTTATTATATAAACAATTAAAGTTATTTAATATATAACTTAAAAAAATAGTTTAACTAAAAATAACAAATAATAAAAAATAATAAGTTAATATAGTTAATAAACTTATAAAACTATAAAAACTTTAAACTATTAAAGCTTAAAATATAGCTTAAAAAGAAATTATGTTTAAAAAAATAAAACTATAACTATAAATAGTATAATTATTAAACTAATTATAAATTATTAAAATATTTAATTATTAAATAAACTTAAAAAAATAAAACTTATAAAACTTTAAAGCAAAAATAAATAAAATTAAAAGCTATAAAAAATATTATAAAAAAAAAACTAATAAAAATAAATAAAGTATTTTTATAGCTTAAACTGCTTTAAATATAATAAAACAAAAAAGCATTAATAATTAACGTAAAAACTAATATATTTTAAAAATTAAAACTAGTAATTTAACTAATTGCTAAAAGTTATTACTATAATAAAACTATAATAAAAAACAATAATAATATTTTATGTTTAAAAAATTTAAAATATAATAAAGTATTATAAAATTGCTATATAATATATTATTATTACTAATATTTATTTAATAAACTAAAAAATAATTAGTTTTTTAAACAAATTATAAAAATAGAAATATAAAACCTTTATAAATTAAAGTAGTTAGTTATAACTATAGTTTATTATAAAAATTCACAAAAATTTGCAATATTTAAAAAAAATTCTAATTATATTTATAATATTATTTTAAAAGAATGTAAAAATAACTACTGTAAATATTACTAGCTAATTAAAGCATAATTATACTAAAAAATAGTTGCTAAAAGTAAAAAAGCTTAAAAACTATAATTTAAAGCTTGCTTAAAAGCAAAAACAAAATAAAGCGTAATAATATTTAAAATATAAAATAAAACAAGCATTTAAACATTTTATAAAAAAAAATTAAAAAACGAAATAAGCATTTATTAAAAAAGTAGCAAATAGCTAAAAAAACTAAAGCTTTACGTAAAGTTTAATATAATAAATAATAAAACTAATTTAAAGTTAAACTTATATATTAAAAAAAAAAATATAATATTTTAATTAATTTAAAAGCATAAGCTAATATAATTTTACTTAAAGTAGCAAAACAAAATAAAATTCTTTAAAAATATAAGCAAAAATCCTAAAAAATTAAAAGATTTAATAAAAGCACTTTTAGCTATAATAACAGTTATATACTTAAAAAAACCAAACCTTTTAATATATTTATATAAAAATATAAAAAACAAATTATATTAAATATTGCTAATATATTTAATTATAATATTATTTTAAGAATATTATAGCTAAAGATTAACAATTTTTTGATTTAATAGAAAGTAAAAACTATTAATTAAAAAAGTAAAAAATAAAGCAAAAAAATCAGAAAAATCGCAAAAAAAATCCTAAACAAAATACCAAAAGTATATTATAAATTTTATAAACTATTCAAAAAAAAAGAAAAAAAAAAACTTTTTAAATATAGCTTATAAAATTACTATATTTTTATTAAGGAAAAATGTTAACTAAAGCTTTATTAAGTATACTACATAAGTTTAAACAAAATAAACGCTTTATAGAAATATATTTAGAAAAATCTAGCAAAAGGATTTTTAAAAAAATCTTAGTTATTTATTAAATACTTTACGGTGCTAATACTTAAAATAAAAAATAAAAAACAACTAATTAATAAAAAAAAAAAACTAGTATAGCAAATAGTAGTTAATTATTAACTATTAAACGTAATTATTATTATAAATAAATATTCTTTACTTTGCTAATAACTATAAAAAAAAACATTAGCTAAGCAAAATAATTTATAGCAGTTAATATTTTAAATAAATATAATGCTATTAAAATAGCTAAAAGAAAAGAATAAAAAACTGCTATACAAACAATATATAGATTATATAAATACATAGTTATGCTATAAAAACTACAGAACGCATTAGCTAGCTTTTAATACATAATAATAATAATTCTATAGAAGTTTTTAAATAAGTTTGTGTTTATTTACTTAAATAATATTTTGATTTATTTTAAAACACTAAAAAAACATAAAAAATATATAACTTAAGTATTAAAAATATTTAAACAAACAGAATTACAACTTAACACAAAGAAGTATATATAGCATACATAAAAAATCAACTTTTTAAGATTTATAATTACTTTAAAACAAATATAGATTTAATAGTTAAAAATTAACATAGTATAAAACTAGAAAATATTTAATTTAGCTATTATTATAAACATATAACAAGCATTAAGATTTTTAAACTATATTTAAATATTGATTTAAAACTTTAGAAAAATAGCATTTTATTTTATAAAGTATATAAAGAAAAAATATAAAAGAAAATCCTTTTTAATTTTAAAAGAAGCCTGAAAAGCTTTTAAAGAACTAAAACTTAAAGTTATTTTTAACTTTGTAGTTAAACTACTTAATCTATAGAAAAAAAAAAAGCTAAAAACAAATGCTTTAAATAGTATAATTACAAAAGTTTTAAAATAACTAAAAAATAATAAAAAATAGCACTTAATAGCTTATTACTTTAAAGCACTATAAAACGCAGCATTATAATATTTTATATATAACAAAGAACTACTTACAATTATTATAGCACTTAAAAAATAAAAACTATTTTTTATAGGAACTATAAAACTAATTAAAATTTATTTAGATTATTAAAACTTAATAAAATTTATAACTACGTAAAAAATTATTAAACAACATAAAAATTAAATAGTTTTTTTTTTTAAATTTAACTTTAAAATATGCTACATTAAAGGAAAAAAAAACATTTAAGCAAACATACTAAGCTAATAAAGTTAAAAAGAATTTAAAGTTTTAAAAAAAAATATTTAAGTGTTATATTTTTAAGAAAATAAAAGCTTAAAAGTTAAAATTATATTTAAGAACTTTACAAATATATAGCTATAATAAGCTTATAACTTAAAAAAGTTAGCAAAACTATAAAAATATAAAAGATTAAAAAAAAACAAGCTAATATATAAACGCAAGGTTTATTTATTAGAATTTTTATAAAACAAATTTATTAAGGAGTTTTACGAATATTTATTATATGAACACTAAAAAGCAACAAAAACAGTTAAATAACTATAAAAAAAATATAATTTTTTAAAACTATAAAACATAGTTAAATTTATTATAAAAAAGTGCAATATTTGTAATAAAGCTAAAGTAGCTTAATATAAGCTTTATAAACTGTTATAATTTATATAAATACTTAAACAAGCATAATATATTATTACTTAAGATTTTATTATAGCATTATTTCTATTAATTAATTTAGTTATAAAAGTATAATATAATAAAATATAAGTTATTATTAATAAACTTATTAAGTATGCTTACTTTTTATTGTTTAAAAGAAATATAATAGCTAAATAACTAGTATATGCCTTTATATGCTAATATTTAAATAAACATAAACTACTAAAGAAAATTGTTTTAAACTAAAATAAATTGTTTACTTTTAAGTTTAAAACTAGTTTTTTTAAACTTATTAGTATTAAACTAAAGTTTTTAACTGTTTATTACTTATAAATAAATAAACAAACAAAAAAACTAAACTAAATACTAAAACAATATTTATAAAGTTATATTAATTACTAATAAAACAATTAAATAAAACTATTACTAATAGCATAAATCTTATATAATATATTAATAAACAAAAATATAAATATATTTTTATATAAAGCTGTTTATAAATAGCAAGTAACTACTAAAAAACAAAAAAAAACATTAATAAAAGCATTTGCTATTTTAATTATAGCACTTTAAGCAAAAACTATTGCAACAAAAATTAAAACGCTATAAGCTAAACTATAACTATGCTTTTAATTTTTATAACAATAAATATTAATATACTACAATAAAAAATGAACTAAAAAACTAACCTTTAAAAAAAAAAACAAGGTTTATTTATTATAACAAAAACAAAATGCAAACATTAATATTTTTTAAATTAAAACAAAACAACTAAACAACAAATTAAAATTTAAAAAACTTAGCTTTTTTAAAATTAAAGAAATCATTTTATTTACTAATTATAAACTGTTATTACTAAAAAATATGCAAATTTACTTTATTTTTTACATTTTTTTACTAAAACTAGCACTTATTAAAACATTTATTAAAATATAACTAAAAATAAAAACAAATTAAAATATTTATAAAGTTAAAAATATACTAAATTTTTATTAAAATAATAATAATGTTAAATATTTTATTAAATAAAAAAAATATTTATATGTTAATAATACTTAGAAATTTAAAAAATATTTAAAAACTGCTAAAATAATAGTAAACTAGTTTTACTATTAATATTTTAACTAGTTAAAGCTAAAAAAAAAGAATTAACTTTAAACAAAGCATTTAGCACATTTTAATTAAACTTTAAAAAAATAACTAGCAATAGCTATACTGCTTTAATATATTATTTATGTTTTTTAGCTATATAATGCTTTTTTGCTTTAACTTGCTTAAGCTTTTTTAAATTATTTAAACTATAAGCTATAGCAGTAGTTATTTTTTTTTGCTATAATTTTTTTTATTGCTTAAAATAGCAGATTTTTGCACTTATTTTTTTATGCTTTTTTATTAGCAAGTTTAATTTATTTTTTAGCTTTTTATGCTAAAAAGTAAACTGCTATATTTGCTTTAGAAATAAACTTCTAGCGTTATAATTTGCTTGTTTAGCTATAATACATTTAATATATTAATTAAAGTTAAATTTTAATATTAAACATTTTGTGCTACAATAATTATAGCAAAAGCATAAAGCTATTTTAATTAATTTTAGTTTAATTAAAAAAAGTAAAGCAAAGTTTTATTAAGCTTTTTGTTTAAAACACAACAAGCAAAGTTTTTTAAAAACTTTACTAAACATAATAAGCACAAAAAACGAAAAATAGGAAATAAAAAAAGAAAACTTACGAAAAAGGAAATATAGAATTATTAAAACAACAATTATAAAAGAAAAAAAATAGTATTATAAAATAAGCTAATTAAGCTAGTTAAAAGGCTAAGTATAAAAAAAGCATACATAAAAAGAGTTCTATTTGTTAAAAAAATATATATTTAAACTACTATAAAGGTTTAATGCATAAACTTAACAAACTTAAGCGTTAAATTTATTAAGCCTTAAACTTAACAAACTTAAGCGTTAAATTTATTAAGCCTTAAACTTAAAACAATATAGCATTAAGTTTATTAAAAAAAAACAATATTTATAGATTATTACTATTGTTTCTTTTGTTTATATAATTATGCATTTTTTATATTTAGTTATTTATTTAGTTTTAGTTCTTTAGCTATTAATTTTTTTATAACTGCTAAGCACTAATATATTTATTACTTTTAATTCTTTAAGACCTTTATTGATGCACAGTAATAAAAGTACCTTAAAAACCTTTTTAACAAACTATTGTTAAGGATTCTATTATTATTTGCAAATTAAGACCCTAAAAGCAAACCCGTTATATTAATGTATAACAGGTTTATTACACATTAATAAATAAATTTTATGCTAAAAAAGTTATAATTAAACTTTAATAATTAACTAAAATTAGCATTTTTAAATAAGTAGCATTATTTATAATATAAGCAATTTTAACATAATTAATATTTAAGTTTTCTTTAATTATGCTTTTTATTAAAGCTAAAAAATAAAAGGTTATTATTACTATTAAAATTCTTATATTTTTGCTTTTAATTTAAGTTGCAGAATTGCTTTTTAAAGTTAATAAAATTTCTTTGTTTTTTTAAAAATGTTATTTTTTAGTTCTTTTGTTTACTTAATTATAAAGTAAAAGTAATATAAGCTATTTTTAATTTTAAAGCAACTTGTTTGCTTTTATTTTTTTTTAAGCTACTTGTTTTTTTAGCTTTTTAATTTTAGCTAAAAGCTACGTAATCTATGTTTACAATAGTTATATATTAATACTTAAAGCACTAAGTAATTACTGTTTATTTAAGCTTAGTTTTAAAAATAATTTGTGCTAAGTTTGTTTTTAGTTTATTATTAAAGTTTATTTTAAAAAAAAGCTATTAAAAATAGCACTAGCTTATATAATTAGTTAATATTTAGCTATTTTATTATATAACAAAGTATTATAAATAACTTTATTTTAAAAAGCTTTAAAATTATTATAGAAAATATAAAGCATTAAAAGTTAAATATAATAATTAATATATCTCTAGTTTTATAATAAATATTTAATAAAACTAAAGCTTAAAAAAGAAAAAAAACTTCTATAAAATAAATATAAAAAAAATATCTTATATATATATATAATTTATAACATATATTAAAGTATTTAAGTAGCTTAATTATAATATAAATATACTTAAGCATAGTTTTTAATGTAATGTTTAGCTTAATTAATAATAAAAAGCAAAAAAGTTTTTAGTTTTTTACTAAAAATATTTATTAAATTTTAACTAAAATATTTATATAAAAGCTTAAAGTTATTATTATTAATTATAATAAATTAATAAAAGCAGCATTAAATAATTAGTTTTTTTTAACATAGTAATAATTTTATATTTATTATATTAATTTAAATGTTTTGCTAAAAACTAAACAAAAATAAATAAGTAGCTATAATAAAAGCAATAGCTTTTTTAGTAATAATAGCAAAAATATTAACTTTTTTATTTAAAGCTAAGTTAAGCTAAATTTTATTAATAAATAGCTGTTTAATATTAAGTGCTTTAATAATAACAAGGTTTTTTATAGCTATTAAAGTATTTTAATAATATAAAAAAAAGTGCTATTTGCTAAAATTAAAGCAAAATATAAACAAATATAAACTAAGCTTTATTAAAAGTTTAATAATTAATGCTTAATATTATAATATTTTTATAAAATATAAATGCTTTTAAAATTTTAATAAATATATTATTATATTTGCTAATATTATAACTTTAATATTTAAGTTATTTTTAAAACAAAAGTAAGCAATAATAATATAAAAAGTTATTTTTTAAATAATATAAATAATTTATATTATTTTATAAAAGCAATATAAAAAATAATAGCTAATTAAAAGCATAACTTTATTTAAGCTTATGCTTAAAATAAAGTTTTATTATAACATATTTATTTATTAGCTATAAAAAATTATTTAAGCAAGCTTTAAATAATTATATTATTAAAAAGCTTAATATTACTTAATAAACAATATAATATTGCTTAAATATTTATATTAAACAAGCAAAACTTATTTTTAATTAATATAAAATATTATATAAATAATTATATAGTTTTTATTAAGCTTAAAATTCTTTATTATTATAAAGTTTATTTAAAACTAAGCTTTTTTATTTTGTTTATTAAGTTAAATGTTTATTTTTATTAATAATTATATAAGTTTTTAATTAAAAATTTATATTAATATATTTATAACTTAAAAATTGCTAATTTATTTTATAGTTAATTAAAAAACATAGCATAAAATATATTATTATATTTTATAATTAAAGCTAATATATTTATAGTAAGCTAGCTTATAAAACAAAAGCAAAATTAGCTATAAAAAAGTTAAAATAAATTATTTTTAGCTAAAATAAAGCAAACTTTTATATAAAATAATAATGCTAAAATAAATAAAAGCGCTTTATTTTTTTAATATTAAATATATAATTAAACTACTATATTAAATACTAAAAAGTTAATAAATAATAAATCTAAAAAATAATAGTTATAACTTAATATTTAAAAGCAAAAAAATTAATAAAAATTAAAGTAACTATAAATATTGCAGTAATATATTTACTTTATATTTAATTTTTTAATATATGCTTAAATTAATTATGTTATTTAAAGGTTTTATTATTTAATAAAGTTTTATTTTAAATATTATATAATGCATTAAAAAAATAAAAAAAAATAATCTTTATATAAAATAAAAATGTATTAACTTAATTAGCTAAAAAAGTAAATATAGTAAAGTAAATAAAGCTAGAAATTACTTGTAGCAAGCTTTAATTTTAATTAATAAAATCGCTAAAAAAAGTTATATTTATATAAAGTTATGTTTATATAGCAATTCTTTATGCCTATATAACAATTGCTTAAAATAATTAGTATTTTTTGAATTTTAACTTAAAGACAAATTTAATGGTATTTTTTATAATATTAAAGTTATTTAAAGGTAGGTAAAAGTACCCCGCTAATACAAACTTAGCGTGCGTGGTACGCCAAGCCTGGGTGGCCCATTCAATCGGGTGGCCAAGTCAATTAGGGGATGCGTTAGTATAAATATAAGTATTAATCATATTGTAATATTGCTTAAACACACATCTTAAAGCTTGTACCAGGGTATCATTGCCCCTGTTACTCCTTTACTCCATTTTCCTGTTTCCCTGTTACCCCGTTACCCCAACGCCCTCTTGTACTCCTTCGTGCAGAGCGCTGTTGTTTGATCTGTTGTCCGGCCGTTTGACCCTGCCGCCAACCATACCTCTCCTATTTCGACCCGTCCGACCTCTACCCAACCAGTTCAATTTCAGGAGTCTACCAAGTTCGGATACCATCTTACTGGGTTCATCCGCTCCTCCAACCCCTCCAATCCCTATCATAGGGCCTCCCATCCCTGTACCGACGCTGGCAAGGACGCTCATGCATTGCAATAAACGGCCGACCATTTCAGTCACTTGTTTGCTGTCCTCGACGTTCTGTTCACGCACACTGCCCAGAATTTCTCGAGCCCGGTCACTGTCTCTCGTCTGCGGTGTGAAGGGTCGAAGAAGCGACCCGCCACTCGCTGACGCCGGATCTGATGCGCCACTGCCATACGAGACATTACTGATCGCGCGGCTCCTAGACGGGTTTGAATCATTGCCAAACACCGTTGTCGTAGTCGAGTTGTAGCTCGCTACGCTGGGATCGAGCGACATGGCTGTGCCCGGGCGTGCTCCCGCGAATCCCCCTTCGGATGGCGATGTCGACAGGGAAGCGATACTATCATTCGCTAGAGGCGGGGAGGCAAGAGCAAGCGAAGCGAGAGAGTACGGTAAATGCTCAAGTGAGAGTCGAGAGAAGATAGCCTTTAGTTTATCATAGCGTGGTAAGATTAGGATATCACGATAAGCCGTAAGGACCATTCGCCGTACGTCGAGCACATTGCCGACGGGTGAGACCTGTGGTTGTAAGTTACCGCCTCCCGGTGTGCTCGACGCAGAACCACCAGCCACTACGCTACCCCAAAAGTCCCGTGCCTGATCAGCAGCTAGGAGCGGCCCAACTCCCGAGAACTCGAGGTCCAACGGTAAGAAAACTGCTTGTAAATATGGAAGGATGTTTGTGAATGTAATCACCCATAACTCGACGAGTGCGGGAATAAGTCGATCTTCTGGGGTCCTCCGTAGAGTATGGTCGAGCGACGCGAATCCCGTCGTAAGGAGGTCTCGTAAGTCATCGATAATGATGAGCGCGGAGCGACGCTGTATGCAAAACTGGATGTGCATTGTCACGACCCGGTTCAGGTCCTCGACTGGTAAACGCAAGTCCTCGCCTTCGAATATGACAAGTAATTTAGCTTTGAGATACGGCCAAGCGTCATCAAAAGACATGCTGTTCAGCCCGTATTTGGTTGAGTCTATTGGTTCATGGATATATGAGCCGTTATTAACCGACGACCCAAGACTACCCGGCCCAGCCCACTCTGTTGCTAGACCAAAGGTTGAGTCGTTGTCATGGCGCATAATATCACTCAGCTTCTCTTCCTTCCTTTTCTCGCGCAGTGCTCGGCCGCCGTGGCGTAAGTCGAGACCGCTAACGCTTTTCCCTAGGGCGCTATTAGGGCCAGGACTTGGAGGCGGGTTGAAGTTGTATAGGCTCGACGGCGCGCTGGGATCAACGGGACGTGAGTTGCTAGCGGCAGACGACAGAGGTAGATTATGATCATCTTTACTAGTCAGTTTATGCTTTTGACGGGATAGGAAATGATGGTGTTTCCGTTCCTTGTCTTTTTCCTTCCCTTCTCGCTCGATAGGGGAATCGGCGGCGCGGATGGTAGCCGAGGACGAATTAGCCAAATTATAGAAAGACTGTGAATCAGCTAAGCTAGTGGTGCTATAGTTCCCTCGCTGGAGGGAAGCAAGCGCCGATCCAATCTTGCCAGGGCTGGGTATTGGCCGTTCCTTTGACTCGCTCTTCGTATCAATCTTCTTGGGGCGGGAGAATAGCTTGACCTTGGACTTTTCGGCCTTGGCGGGCTTCTCGGGAGGCGGTATAAGAGGCTCTTGGATTGGAGGGACAGGCGAAGTAGACTGGGATGAGGTCCTAGGGAAGGCCACATTTGCTGCAGTGGTAGCAGCAGCAACATGGCTGCCTAACAGGCCGTTGTGGTATCCCTGGCTGCCGAAACCATTGTCGCGCGGCGCGCTAGCCTCTGTCAAGCTGAGCATGGGAGGGCTCCGTGGTCCAGCGGCAGGCTTGGATGAAGGTCTCTTGGAAGGATCATGCGTCTCATTTCCAGGGAATGGGACAGTTTGTGAACGATGGCGACTATTCTGCTGCTGCTGCGGTTGCTGCGGTTGCTGCGGTTGCTGCGGTTGCTGCTGGTGTTGTTGTTGTTGTTGATGATGATGATGATGCTGCTGCTGTTGGTGTTGCATGGCAGCTTGGGCAGCAATCTGGCTAGCGGAGAGCACAGTGGACGACTGCGGTATGCCGACTTGCGGCAGATTGGACGTGCTCGTAGAGGGCATACTGGGCTCAAACAAGCCCGGGGTTTGCGAGTGCTTCCTAACGTGGCCGGCACGCGCAGGAGGGAGGGTCAAGGGGGAAGCGTTTCGAGTACTAGGGGCATCATTGGCGGTTCGGTTGGGACGAGAGAAGTTCTGGGGGCTTCCACGACCTGGAGAGCTGGGAAAGGCTGGACTCGCAAGACTGACGGGGGTCTGGGGGGTTCTGGTCTTGGGGAGAGAGATGGTATCTTCAGTCGAGGAGGTATCTATCCTCCGGATCATGGGTCGGGGGGGTGCAGCAGCAGCAGCATTGGCGGCGGCGGCGGCGTTGTTGGAAGTGCTAGAAGTGCTAGGAGAGTTGGAAGAGTTGGAGGAGGCATTGCCGATGGAGCCCGGAATAAGAGGCGAGAAGCTACCGGGGGCTCTCTGCTGGGATCGTGATTGTTGCATCGTCTTGGGTGCAGTGGCAAACACGGGATGTCGAAAGCCTAGGAACCTATCGCGAGAGTATACTGGTTACATTTTGCATCGGGGTTGTTGCGAAGCAAAGAGCGGTTCCTCGTGTGGACTGAACCTTTACGACAGCATACTGTTGTATGGCGTCAGGAGTGAGATTGAAGAGTAGAATACCTAGATTGAGTCCGGGGTGGGGAGACCTCAAGAATCAGTATAGTGGCTTACATAGGTAGGTACCAAAGAGGCTGAAGTCCAGAGGTATCCGCCCCATATATGTACCTACCTACATATGTAGGCCTTATCCTACCTATACTTACTACTTACCCAGTAAGCAGGTACCTAAGATACCTACGCAGTATGTCTACATATGTACCTACCTAGTAGGCACTTATCCCCGCACTGCAGTCTTGTGGGGCGAGTGGGGCGTTGGCACGCAGTAGACCCTTACATGTACCTTACTACTACACTAGCCAGCACTTCCCTAGGTAGTCTCAGGGGCGAAGATCGACGGCCGAAGGTCGATGCCTAGAAATCAGCTAAATAGCTCAATTTCCGAGGCAGTAAAATCCAAGGGGCTTGTATACTACATGAACGTCGTTTTAAATATCATTAGTACACATAGAATATGGAAGGTTCTTCCCGGTCCTGGATAGTTTTATTTACACATCAGAAAACAAGAAAACGAACAATAGGAAAGGGATACAGAACGTTAGATGTTCTATTAAATAGCATTAGTGACCCTTTTCAATGCTACCAGTATGCGTCATTTTCTCGCGATGCCACTCATCCCTAATCCACCTAGAAATACGACGCCTCAACAAGGAAGCCGACAGTCAACTGGATAAATCATATCAGCAAACGCGAAACCCCCAATTTTTTGGTAATAGTCTAAATCCGGGGCAGTGAAGGGAAATTCCATGCGCACCTTGGCGTGTTCGAAGACATGTGGGAAGCTAACAGTCGAGACGGTATCCTGCGCGGAGTGGATGTACGGCGAGGAGTCGCGGATGTTCTCATCGCAGACATACGCAGCGGGATAACCTGCAGAATAAGCAGAAGCGCTATAGTGGTCAAGAGTTAATGAGTGGTCAAAGCTACCAGGTTGCGTCCAAGGCGATGGGGCACGTACTGATCACTGCATGCGTACCCGCACCTGTCGGTAGAGAGAGGCAGACTAGTGTACACGGGCACGAGCTTCTGAATGAAAGAAGTCAGGCCGGCGTCGGCGTAGTCCGTGAACACGGCAATGACGTTGTTGGGCGAGTATCCCGTCATGTCCTGATTCATGACGGCAAGCACCTCGACACCTCTACGGACGTATGAGTTAAACACGTCGCGCGAGCCGAGGAGACCTCCCTCCTCACCTAGAAAAAGGGGGGTTAAATTAGCATGAACTGCTTTCGTGCGGTCATCATTTCATTTAGATTCGTTGCCACTATCCCCGACGCCCCCGCCATCTCAACAACTACTACATGAATAGAGTAGGTGAAGATGGTTGTGAAGACGGACCTGAATAGAAGTGGAACTCGAGAGTATTCGCTGGGGCGTAGTCTGCCTCGGCGAGAACCCGAAGTGCCTCAAGAACAACGACGACACCCTGGGTAATGCATCATCCATCAGTGATCATTCGCTACATTGCAAAGGAGATAGACTAACAGAGGCGTTATCGTCAGCGCCAGGAGCGCGGCCAGAGGTAGTGCTACCAATAGAGTCATAGTGGGCCGACACAACAATAACTTCGGCTGACACGCCGGGGATGGTGGCGATGACGCTGGGCTGGCTGTACGAGTGGGCGAACTGCGTCACCTTAATGGCGGAGTTAGCCGAGGCCACGCTGACAACCGTGTTGTACATCCACGAGGCGCTCGTTGCGGCGTAAGAGCCTCGATAGTACCGATTGTAGAAGTCGGCCAGCGCGTTGGTCCAGGTCTGCAGGTTGTTCTGCTTAACGTTGCTAATCAGTGCGTTCGCCTGCGTCTGGTGGCTTGGTGCCGATGGGAATGCGGCTGCCTTCTGCTGGGCCCTGGATGCCGTTCGGGCTGCACCCATCGCCTCGAGTTCCTGGTTCAAACTATTAGGGACCTCATTCACCAACCACAGGCTCTTTATATATATATATGGACCTCTGGAGAGCGCACCATAGTATCAGTTATATCCATAAAGCCGATACGCTTCGAGGTGAGCTTCTCGAATTTATCCTCCTCGGTCATCCACGTTCCTCGGTCGTCCTCAGATGTCTTAACAAGTCGTAGCCCGGCGGCAGGTTTGCTGAGAATGGGCCTCGGCTCAGAACGAACCGCAGCAAAAGCGAGTTGCAGAAGAGTCCCGAAGACTGCTAGCCGTGAAATGCCGACCATGATGACTTCCTTACACCGTTATCCAGAGAGGGTAGGGGGTGATGAAGTTAAGAATCTACTGTCAAGCTAAGTTAACAGTAAAGTGTCCCGTTACTTGAGTAACTAGCGTTTCTCTCTCGTGATACGGTGTCCTACAGTCCCTCATTTATAGTCAACTCGTATACGCCTCGCTTCAAGGAAGTTTTGTCTTACCATCAATCCAGGCTTAATTCATATTTTCTCATCGTCTGCTTATCTGGCAATCCTCGAACTCTGTCTCGGCATTTGGATGGCCTGCCTGGGTTGGCATAGCAGTGTTGCTTCACTACAACTTCAAACTGCCCAATCCGGCATTTGCAAGGCCGCTTGGCAGGCCGAACCAAAGGGAAAAGAACGGCGGCGGGCCTAGCCAAGCCTGCCAAGTGACTCTTATCATCAAGCCCTAGATGTGCCCATAATACGTAATTTTTTAAGGTCCCGCCGGTGATGACCTATAGGCTGCGTAAGAAAGAGGGAGCTGTTCAAGCTGCCTAAGCAAGAGAATCGTCTCCGTTTTGTACCTAGGGGTATCATGGCAACTAAATAGAAGGAAATTCCTCGCTAAGTCGAGTAGCCACTACTACACAACAAAAAGACTACTGTAGTTCAGTAGTAGATGAAGAAATTTGCGTCGTGAAGGTAGTTGTCAGGAGGTTCTGGATCGCCTTTCTTGAGAGAGCACCTCCCAGGTAGGTTGACTCCCCCTGGTACGCCGACAGGAGCTACCCGAGACTACTTGCGACCCTAATATATAGAAACTTAGCTAGCTTTTAGCTCAGTAAAAAAGGCATAAGATTATAACCTAATAAATCAATAAGTATATAAGCGTTACATTTAACTGATTTACTGTGGAATTTCGCTATACATGTGACAGTTAACTTGGAAGGGAACCTTGATAAATTCCTCGCCTAGCTTGACTAGAGTTAATTTTTCACTTGACTCTAGTTGCCAGTTGCTTCCTCCGACGAGTATAATAATCCTTGTTGAAGATTTCAGCCATCGATTAATTGAAGGCGAAAAAACTCGTGGCTAAGATGAGTTTAACTAGGAATATCATCGTTATAGCAAATTTCATGCTCAAACCTGTGTCGAAGACAAATGCAGTTCTAGACTCGAACAGGCGAATCAAGGCCAATCTTCTTAGCTAACCAGCGCAAACCAGGGCTTGATAGGTCAAACATAGATCTCCTGACTACTCGATCAATCCGGAAGGTAGGGTAGTGTCAAACAAATGATACAACGTAGCAGTCAAGGGACCCCAAGGTTTCGTGAGATGTTGAGTGTTGATCGTGCTTTCGGAGAGACGACTGACATTAGAAAGAAACAAATTAGTCTTAGCGAGCGCTGATAGCAACGTCGTGATTTACCTAGACCTCGACATTGTCCTTGCGCGGAAACTCGTCAACCGGCTCGAGAGACATACCTGTTGCAGGAAATTGCACCGGGCTTATGAAGACATTCAAATCCTGTCGTCGATTACCAAGTGAGGAGGCACAAACCCACTAGACGATATCTGCCCAGCACTCAAGCTTAGCTAGAATCTCTTCAACCAGATCGTCATCGCCAGTAGAGTCTCCACATGACATATCCGTTCCAGGGCAAGGTTCGTGAGCTAGGTCTATATTACTAGGTATTACAGCTCCGTCGTTAGTACTTGGTTCAATCAGTCTGAGACATACTGATTTCTATAGGTTTGGGGGAAGCGTTCTATCCCCGGTTTTGCCATCGCGAAGGAGTGTTGCTCTTTATTGGACAATTTTATATTAGGACAGTGAATAATCTAAACAATACAGTTGTTAATAGCTATATTTTTTTATATATCAAGGCTATTTGTTATTATGTCTTTTAGAAAAGCGCAAATAAAAGGCCTAAAAGAAAGGTAAGTAAAAAAGGGCTAAAAAAGGAGATGCCCACTGCCAGAGTCGAACTGACGACCTCATCATTACTAGTGATGCGCTCTACCGCTGAGCCAAGCGGGCCATGTTACTTATGTAATGCGTTGTCGAGTTAATATTATTCACCACAGCACTGGGTCTTGTCCATGCTCCCCTCTCAATCTTTCCACTCTAGACAACTCTTGTGTCCAATCCACAGTAAAGCCCATCTTCGTGAGCATCTCGAGCAAAAGCTGGCACTGGCCTCAGGCTCGCGAGTCTGGCGCTTGCTACCCAGGGCATCAGAGAAAGTGTCAATGATGAGGTCCGCCAGCGGCACACCTTGATGGGTGCCGGAGGCATTCTGCCCCTTTGTTTCCAACCGCTTGGGCGGCGCCTTTACGGCAGCATGAGTGTTACTACAACTTCAATGCGATTCCTTACGGGGTTGATCTGCTCCGAGACAGGAGACGATATTTTGAAAGGACTTTTGCGGTGGGATTTGAGCTTTGTGTTAGATATCGGAGCCTGGTCATCGCTACAACTGGGTTAGCCTTGTTACGGGGTAGCGTTGATGCAGCTTGAGAGTGGCATCCAGACAGAGTCGCATACTGGTTGAACCAAGTTCTCGTAAAAGTTGGGGCGTCCTCTAATTGACAACTGACGCAGTTGCGCTTTGTATGATGCTTACCGTGTCCTACCCTATGACACTATTAATGCCAACATTCATTGCATCTTTTCGTAATATCGTGAAGATTGCGTCGTGCGACTCGACTCCCTTTACCTGGCATGAAGCCAGAGGCGCCTAGCTGAGCTGAGCCTGAGCAAAAGCGGCTAAGCCTAAATTTCACACGCGCCTCACGAAATACGTACCTACCTAGGTAGGTACCTATACTACCTAGGTAGGTATGTACATGTAATCTAGCGCCCCTCTGAAATAAAACCCCACTCACACTTTCACTTCTTCACTTCTTTAGGCATCGCGATAACACAACAAATTGCTTACTCACTGTTTCTGATTTCCGATTTCTCACCCACCATCTACAACCACCAATCACCCATAAATATCAAACTACCGAAATGTCAACGTCAACAGCAACGACAACGGTCCACCTCAAGGCAATATATACCTCCCCAAGCAATCCCAACCCGCAAACCCTTTCCTCAACGCCTCTTTCCCTCGCCCTCTCCCTTTGCCATTCCTGTTCCCAGCCAACCACGACGCAATCCTCTGTCGAGACCAAGACAGCCTTCCTCCGCACTCTCCGCGCCGCAACGACGGCTCTACAGGACACCATCAACGCAGACCTGACAGCGCGCATGGAACAAGACGCCACGAACTCACAACACACGGGTTCCGGCTCCACCAGGACGACGCAGGAGGGAGCAAGCGCTGCCATCAATGAGGTCGCCGAGGAAGAAAACTACGGCGAGGAGGCGCCCGAGGAAGAAGACCAGGTGTGATGTGGCGAGTATACGATACCCTGCCCAACCGTCCATTTATTTCTAATCCTGACACCTTACAGGTGCTAGTAGTTTGCGACGAACCACCAAGTCGCGACGCAGGACTACACGCATGTCTATAAGTGGTGTGAAAAAACACTACATTGTGTTGCCAAATCGTCCGTCCTTCTTGTAATTCTCCCCGAGTAGGTGCATCACGTGCATGCTATGCGTCCGCGCAAGATGAGATCACTCGAAGCTTGATATAATAACATGCGACTAATCTATCGATCGATCGACCGACCGACCGACCGACCGACCGACCGACCAACAACCCAGACGGGTATCACTCATCAACACCAAAATCAATCAAGAACAACAATTAGCTCTGTTAAGACGCAATGCGGTACGATGCGATGTAGTGCAATGTACTTGCTCCACCTCCGGAAGATCTGCCCGCCTGCTTGCTATATCCTCAGCCGTGTCTACCCCAAGAGCCCGCCACGCGTGGACGACTAGTACTACGTCCTTTGCCCTTGCCTAGACACCCGTAATGCACGACACTGTTATCCGGGAGGACGGCTACTACGCTATTCCCCAGTCTCTTATGGCAGACGCCGCAGACCCTCTCCTCAGGGATGACGACGCGTCTATTGCGTCCTCTTTGCCCGCTGCCTGGTATTTCGTTGCCGAATAACAGAAGCGCTTGCGTATTGACTAGCTGCACTTTCCGCAGCGCCTCGACTATGCGTGTTTCTGACACAATGCTGTTCGCCGCACGTATGCGCCCGCGGAAGTATGATGCCAGGTCTGCGACGGGGAGCGTGTCGGGAATGAGCGACAGTGTTGAGGTAGCCGGTAAGCGAGAACCGTGCCTCGAGAGGAGAGACAATGCCGGCTCTAGGTTCGGCTCGTGCGGTGGCGGAGGTGTTAAATAGAGAGACAATAGAGTATGATAGATTGATGCTGTGGCATCGTGCTCGTCCTGATTAATAGGGGAACCATCTGCAGAGTCGTGCCGCTCGCTCTGCAAAGCATGGATATGATTACAGTATCTGGATTTTGGTTAACCTAGCCGTACCTTCGTCTAGAGCCTTCTTGTCTTTTCTTTTTTTTGGTGGAGGGGGGTGTTAGGGGAAAAAAAGAACGCTACATACTCCTCCGCTTTTACATAATTCTGCATCTTGAAGACATATATCTCAAGTGCTTGTTTATGATTGCCCATATTACTGAGCACTACGGCCTGAGCTTCATAGAAAGCTGGGTCTGCTCATTCAATTAGCAACTTCTGTGAAACCTCTGTCCCTTGAGCATAGACATACCGTCTCGAGGAATCATGCCGAAAGCCCGAGTAAGACCGTACTGATGACTTTCCTTCAAAAATCCAACCAACTTATGTAGCCTTTCCTCCCATTTGACGCCCCGATCTTCGTCTTTTAGAGCGATGATAAGCAGCTCGACTAAGCGGTTATGAAATTCTGGTGTTCCGTCCCCTAACTCATCAATGATATGTTCTAGATATTGAATCTCAAGGTTGACACTGATTCCTCCCAGATAGTCGACAACTTTCTCACGTGGAAGAGTTTCGGCATTCTCACTATCAGCAAGGAATACTTCCATTCCCAAGTTAGGATCCCGCCTAAGAACCCAACTAGCGAACTCTAAGATGAGATCTGTCATCTCGGGCGGCAGGCTCTGGAGATAACCAACCGTCCTTCGAGGTCCACGAAGCTGCTCGGGAATTTCGACTTCGGTCTTGTCGTGTCCATTGACCTTGAGCCTGGTGGACCCTCCATCAGTAGCCACGTCGCCAAACCTCTGAAGTAGTGTCAAAGCGTCTCGATGAAGTTTCTTACCATAGAAGAAATCCACTAGCTCGTTATATCGGTTATGTTCTAGAAGCTTCTCGTTTACGACGGCCGGATCACAGAAATTGGGAATACGGAAAAGGGACGGGGCTAGAGAGGGTTGACAGAACATGTAACCGCGGAACAAAGTCGTATCGACAAGGGTGAAGGTACGTCGAAGCTCTTGCTCCAGTTGCTCTTCATTTTCAGAGCGATTATCAGTCAGCAGGGCATCCAGGTTTTCATCCGTGCTCAATGATTGAGCCAAGCCTAATGTGACTTTCCGTGGCCGGAGTCTGCCCGTCTCTGGATCAATGACGCGCTGGAGACGGGCTCTTGTGCCGGCTAGAAAGCTATTAAGCTCGCGAACAGCTTTAGTCAATTCCTTTCCTTCCAAAAGACCACCATCTTCTGGGCCCTTTATCTTGGGTTTGATACTGGCAGCATCATCATTGTCAGTGACGCCTAGCTTGGATGATGCAATAGAGGCAGTGTCGGAATCGGTTTTACGATGACCGCCACCTATCCAATATTTCGCGAATCCTCCCGCTCCAGGCATTTTGAGTGTTGAGCCAGAATCTATGACCATGTCGACCTTTGTTCCTTTATCACCGTTGGCACCAGCTTCGTCGTCGTCATGGTCATTATAGTCGTCTTCCGTCGTCCCCCCCCCCCCTTCTTCACCTGTCTCAACCGACAGCTCCCCGGCAATAACTCTCGGGTATAGCCTGAGAACTCGCTCCGGAGGGGCATGCACGTCGTCTTCGTTGAACAAATCTAAGCTCTGTCGGAACTTTCTTTGCTTAAAGAGGGTTTCTGCCTTGAGCATTTTCACTTCACGCGTCGTTCCAACCTTATCCTTTAGTAACGCGTCTTCTAACATGCTCAAAATGCTAATGGCCTCATCATATTGGGCTTTCTCCATGAGTTCCTGCACCTGGGTATCATAATCTGTTGCATCCATCTTCCAAACAACTCGATCGCTGCTTATGTGAAAGCCCTTCCCAGCGTGTGCGAGGCTGACGGTGGGAGGTGGAAAGTGCAATTGTGCGGCACCGGCGAGTTCAATGGTCTGCAGCAAATTGAGAGTCTCAGGATTGCGAACCTCCAACGAACCTTTGGTTGGTGGCTGAAGGGCGAGGATGTACGGGTAGCTGTATCCGATGCTCTCAGGTGCACTCTGCCACGGGACCTGGCGCTTCTCAAGAGGTTTACCATCGGTGTCGATGAAGAGAGAGTGTATATCTTTGGCGAGCAGCATCTCGCCCTCTGCGAGTCGCGCAGCAAGCGGCCTCGGCACGAACCCACCCAAGCCCATATAGCCCATACTCGCAGCGCCAAAGCGGCTGCCTTGCCCGCCGGCAGCAGCGGCACCGACTCCTGCTATTTCCTGAGTCTCGGAGGTAGTCACATCGACTAGTACATAGCCGGCGTTCATGCCGCATACGACCTTGGTAGCGCTAGCCCAAGTGACGGTTCGGATCGCTTCTGGCAACACTACCTCGGCGACATCCTCATGAAGCTCACTCTCGTGCCAACTCCATAGCAACAGACGTCTCTTTACAGCAACAGCAAGACGGCTGATGATCTCTGGAATGCCGGTTGCGGGATCCTTGACAATATTGCTCGTGACTGCGAAACAAGTAGCATTCTTGGTTCGTGAGATGGTCTCGATCAGCTCATAGGTTTGAAGATCGTGGAGAGAGATATGATAGTTGGAGAGGGAGACGAGGGTGTTGGCCTCCTTGATGATGGCGAGCTGGTCGATGGCGCGGGTCGAGAACCGTTCGACTTCACGCAGGAGATCAGTTGGTTTTCTGGGAGGGGCTGACTGCGATCCTGACCGGGAGAGGGTGTGAGAAGGCGATGGGGAGTATGTAGGCTGCTGGCTGTCCGGAAGAGACGACGCGCTGCCGTTCGAAGGCGCTCTCGGCGAAGTCGGTAATTCGTTCAGTCGATATACGCGCAGAGCGCCGGTGTTCAGGCCGACGAGGACTCGATCACCTATTTACGAATCGGATTAGCAAACTCGTACATCCAACGAAGACGAAGACGTAGACGTAGACGTATAAGAACGCGAGACGCAGTCTCACCATAAGCCAATATGGTCTCGATCTTGGATTTGTCTCGCTGCTTCAGCTCGATGATGGGGCGAGCTGTGAATGCGGAGAGCATGGCCGCCAGCAGCACCCCTGCAAAGCACCCGTTTTAAGCTAGCTGGGAATTCATCGACAATGTGAGGCGTATTTTTGTGTTGCAAAGAGAAGAGCCGACTGCTGTGTACGGAATCTCCATGTGATAGGCAGTATAACGCAGATGTTGTTGGAGAAAAGAGACACAGGTCGGTAGGATTAGAGGCATATCAGGGGATCGATGTCATCGGTAGGGTGGAGCGATCCGTTACCTACCAGGTAGGTACTTAAGGTACTGTGGATATATAATAGCCGGGATACCTACTAATTTAGGTAATGTATGAGGTGCACACGGATACGTAAGTCATTGCACTATACTTACGTAACACTCTATTCTCACCTTTGACTACAACGATGAATCTAGATAACCACATATATACCGCCCACAAGCATAGGCGTCCTGATTAGGTACTTATCTGTAGGTAAACTTGATTGGAATGGTGATTAACCCAGGGATCACTTTCAGGACGACGCATACACAGTATATCCACACACATATATCCAACATATACTAGATAGCTAGATAGCAGCAGGTGTAATTATACCATTTACAGCGATTCCGTATAGTTGTTACCCAATAAGCCAAATTCCCAGTACCGCTGGTATCCTATCCAAGGAAGCCTGAGTATGTCTACATCCCAACCACACGCATCGCACCATATCCGATGGTGACAACGACACAGAGAGAGACAATGCTGCTGGGAATGCCACGGCTGATGAAATGTTTCACTGAGAGATACCGCTCACCCGTCGCATCTTCTTTCATGATGGCAGCTGTTCACAATTAGTCCTCGCGCGCACATCAGGACATCACCAAGCAAACACTCACTCATGTTAGGGAATCCACTGGTCGGAAGGCCCATGGCTGCGCTACACATGAGCGTCGTCGCCATGACCAATAGATTTGGATGTGGCTGCTCCATCGCCTTTCCAATGTCATAGACGAGCGGCAAGAGGATTAACGCCGCCACCGTGTGACTGATGAACGTGGCGATTACAAGTGCCAGACTCGAGAAAATGAGGAGCACCACATAGAGATCTAGCTCCTGCACCTCGGCCGAGATCTTAGTCGCTACCGTGTGAAGCAGGCCTGATGACTCGACCGCTTTGCCTAGCGAGAGGCCACCGGCTGCCAGGATGATGATAGTCCAGGGGAAATTGTTGAAGTCCTCCTTGGTAAGGATCCCTACCCCGAAGAAAACCACGATGGGCAAAATAGCAATGACACCCATGTGACCAAACGTCGACTCGAGCGCATGGCTCGCACACCAGAGGCCGATCGTAGTTAAACAGACGATGGAGACAAACCACTGCAAGCCCGTAAACTGCTCCCTGACCGAACGGATGGGTACGATCATAGTACCTCTCCCAGGATTGAAGGTAAGCAGCAGTATGACCCATATAAGGAAGAGAGACACGATGCCGACCGGGATTACAATGAAGAGCCATTGGCCCCACGTCGGTGGGGGTTCCATGATGCCCAAAGCCACCACGTTCTGTGGCGACGCGATAGGCGACAGCATACCGCCAATATTAGAGGCAAGCGCTATGCCCATAATTACAGCTTTAGACATATTCGAGCCGTACGGCAGGTTGCGCAGCATCGGCTACCACGAGGCGTTAGTACCAAATTCTCCATGCTAAGGTTTAACCTCATACGCACCTCGATGATACTAAAGCAGAGAACCGGTGCTGCAACATTGCTTACGAGCATACTTGCAAATGCAGCGACAAACATGTTGGCGATGAGCACGGTCCGCGGTCGCGTACCCGCCTTGCTCAAGACGAATGTAGCGATGCGCTTATCAATCTTACACTTAGACAAGGCCGCGGCAACAGTAAACCCACCCAAGAGTAGCATGATGACGGGCGTCCACATGGCCGAGAAGACATAATTTGTCGCTTCTTTCGAGTCCAGTCTCGGATGCGGCGCATCGTCCGACCGTACCACCCTGAGAACAACACAGAGGAATGGGACAAGCAGCGAGGTTACAAAAAGGGGGATGGCCTGTAATCGCTAGGTCAGTTTCATACTGCACTGCGCTAGACGGAAAGGCTTACCTCAGTGGCCCATAGCAAGCTAACAAAAATGAGCATGGCCAAGCATGCTTGTTGCTCTGGCTTCTCTATTATGGGGACGGTCAGAAATACCAAGAAAATGGCGATGATGCATAATGTAGTCAACATAGACGAGCCGAACAGCCAAGTTGGACAAGTGAAACGGCCGATAGGTGTGGTGATCTCTCTAGTTGACACAGCGGGGGCATCGTCGCCTTGCAGTCTGACTTTCATGCCATCATTGGAAACGCCGACGAGACCTTTACCAAGACTAGCGGCTTCAGCGCGTCGCTCCATGCCGATCAGATCTCGCCAGACCGTGTTCCTCTCCCATACGACATGCTCTCTCAAATGTGATCGCAGGTCCTTCCTGGCAAGGGATTCGTCTCCTTGGGTTACAATATTAGCATATGCTTTCTCCATCTCCTCGATTTTCCCTTCCAGCTGGCTCATGGTCTCCCGTAAAAAGGTGTAGGACGAATCGACGGCAGCTTCCATGTACTTAGGCCGGAGCTCTCTGTCGATAATCTTGTCAAACTTCTTGAGGATCTTATTGAAGCCAGTCCTGTTAAGCTGTACATAGGATTTAAGCTCACACAACTGAACGTAAAGGCCAACGATGCGCTTCTTGAGCATGATGCCATCTGAGAATAACTCTGCCGTCTCGGCATAGTCATCGAAGCCCACACTATACCTGCGCATCGACTTGGTAAGGTCGGTAGACGCGGTCATATCTGTAGGCGCATGGGCGTTGGCGAATGTGCGGCGGCGTCGTCCGTAAGCGCTGCCAAGGCTAGATCGTCGGTTCTTGTTCAGTGCCGATGTCTCATCTCCGTCGTCATCGTCGCTGTCCTCGATACCGTCGTCGGTAGAGCGCATGCTGTGGTTGCTGCGGCTGCTCCTCGGGCCACTCGTGCGCTTGATCTGGTCAGCACTGGGGTGGAGTATGGCCGGTCGCTGAGGGTCACGTTGTCCACCCTCCCCAGCGTCGTCAAATAAATCGATATCTCGTAGTAGTTCGTCAACCTCGTCGAGCAACTCCCTCTCTTTGACGCCGAAGAAGGAAGAGATCTTTTCTAGCTCGACATCCAGAGCCCTGGAGAAGACAGTCTCGGGATCCTCATCTCGAAGGAGGGGTCTCGTCTCGACATCGGCGACACCAGGCTGGTGTATCGTCTTCTCGAGCTGATAGATACTTTGGAGACTGGGTCAGTGCGTGAGGAAGCGAGGGAGGGCCCGTCTAAGGGGAGAGAACTGACAGCTTTTTAAGGTTGCTGTAGGCGATGTAATGGCTGCTCCAGTCCGGAACAGCATTGAACTGGACGCTGTGGGAGAACTTCATCTCGTCTTGCTCGTCGAGCCACCGCTTCTTCTCTGCCCGCTTGGCTGTCTTTCTTTGTTCGCGCGATGCTAGCTCTGGGTATTCGTCAAGCTCGACCTCGTCGCCGACGACGTGTTCGGCTCGGTGACTCCCCCCTCTGCGGTTGAAGTCGATCAGGGTGGCTTGTCGGGCGAGACCAGCGTTACGGGAAGAGGAGGGATGGGAGGCTGCGTGTAGCCGCGGAATGGTGGAGGACGGATGGAGCAACCGCAGGGTCATAAACAGGTATCCTATTGGTTCACCATCAAGGGTATGTTTATATCGCACCTAGGCATACATTTGGACTGGTCACAGTGGTCTAGAGGAATATGTGTGTGTGTCATGGCTCTGGGGTTAATTATAGAATGACTGGGACGTAAAGGTGCATTCTGACAAGCCAAGTACGTCGTCTGGCTGGTGACGTGGAGCGTTGTGGCCCCCTTTTCATGGCGATAGGTACCTAACCTACCAAAAGAGGTAATTACCTACTGCGTACATAGGTACCTAGGTACGGGCAGAGGTACGGGTATCCGGTCCTCACCTGCCTGTGGCTGAAGCGCGTGGGGGTTATAAACCGAGCCACAAGTACCATTATATGCACATGTCAAGACGGCTCAGGCTAATTGGACACCTCATGTGTTGCTCAGCTTACCCCAAGTTCTAAATTTTCATTATATAAAACTCTATGCTCTAAAGCGAGCCTCTAAACATGCTCCCTTCTCTTGCCCTACCCGTATTTATTGAGAATGGCCTCAGCGAATGACGAGTACTTACTTAGGCACTGTCAGCCAGCTGCACCGCGTACTTGATAGATGGGCGCGATGCCAATCTCTCGAGCCAATCCTTGACATGCGGGTATCCGTCATAGTTGACAGCTTCGGTACAAGCAGTCAGTGAAGTTTTTGAAGAAATGGAAAAGCAGAGGATATGAATAAGACATGCAATACGTTCTCCGTAACAACTTACCATTATCCTGCACGACAGATGCGATCTTAAATTGCCACATGAACCAGGCAATATCGGCAAAGGTGATCTTGCCTCCCACAAGCCAGGGTCCGTCACTACCGCCGGACTTGGCCTTCTCCTGCGCAAGATGGCCCTCGACTACCCCGGTGACGCGGTAGATCTCCTTGACATAGCGATCAATGGCGCTCTGGATTTTCTCGGGGTGAAATTTTGTGAACCACTTTGATGATTACAGTTAACAACGAACTTCCTCTACGACAGCATATTAAAATCGACTTCAGTCCACTCACCACCGCCTGCCCGTAATAAGGGCCCTGTCCAGTCGCCTGGAAGTACAGCCACTGCTTCGTGAGATAGCTCTCTCTCGATCCCCTCGGGAAGCTGATTTTGTTGTCTTTGTCGTAAGTCTCCACGAGGTACTCGACGATGGCGCCCGACTCCCACATCGTCAGGTCAGTGTTGGGGTCAGATATAGCTGGCAGGCGCCCGTTGGGGTTGATGGTGAGATATTCCGGCTTTTTGACATCCGCAAAACCAGTGGGGACCACCTCGTAGGGAAGGCCGAGCTCCTCAAGGATCATAATCACCTTAGGCGGGTTGGGGCCACCCTTACCATACGTCTTAATGGGTTTCAGAGGAGCAGGCATTGTTGTGAGTACTGGACGTAGACCTTTCTATTCGTAAACAATACGTAGTGGTGAGGAAGTGTGACATATTAGCTAAATAGAGGCCGGCTCATCACAGCTTCACACATCTCATTTATGTACGTGTCTATACTGAACCGCAAACCCCACACATATATAATTGTTCAGCATACTAATAGCGTTTAGCAATCGGCATCTATATGTGGCGCCTCTAGATTACAAAGCAATTGATTGCCAATAGGTTAGCCATTTGCTACACCCCATGCCGCTTGCGGACGTGATATTTCTAAGCGCGTACAGACATCCGGGACTTGTCCGGGCTGATCTCTACAAGACACCTTAGCACCCCGGTAGGGACCTATTTCCAATTTGGGTTGTCGGGATGAATAATCTGATCCCGCTAATGCGTGATCGGCCGAAATCTCGGAACGGGGACTTCACCATTATTACTTACTGCCACACAGCGCTCATGTGGTATCCATTCTGACTAACGTAGCTCCTAAACGATGTGCTTGGGACCGTGTACGTCTGGTATATACATGGACAGATGCATGCCATTCCTCAATCATTCGTAAGTGTACCGGTACAGTATTACCCGGGCTTTATTTTCTTCCTC
The DNA here is from genome assembly GCA_022578965.1 of Xylaria sp. FL1777. Taxonomy (NCBI): domain Eukaryota; kingdom Fungi; phylum Ascomycota; class Sordariomycetes; order Xylariales; family Xylariaceae; genus Xylaria; species Xylaria sp. FL1777. Next base: position 3,725 of record MU400544.1, on the reverse strand, counting down.
TTATATGAACCCGCACACGCTACCAGTCTACTAGTCTAGGCACGGCATGTCATTGAATCATTGACAGGGCTGTAAACTCTACATACACGTATACTTGCTAATACACGGGGCGCACTAGTAATTACTAGCCTCTCAGCAAGCAACAGCGTTCTAATATTCTACATGCAATCATGTAAGGTAGGAGTTGGGAGAAAGAAAGAGCAAGAGAAAGAAAGGCAAAAGTCTTGGCCTTCATTTGTATCAACACGGTGAACCTGGCTATATAATACAACCAGTGAGCTCCGGACCATATCTGATCCTTATGATAGAGACTGGAATGGCTATAGTGGCCTCCGTGAATATATGTATGGATCGTTTCCCCAAGATATTGAGAAGGTTTAGGAATTAAACGGAATTAATTGGCTGTACCATTGGGCCCTACCTACTACCTACCTATTATCCGACTTGGTACTAACTAGTTGATCTGTTCACTTTAGGTCAACAATTCCTGAGAAAGACTTCGCTAATACTCCATTTACACCAAACTTCATCTTCTTTAAAATCAAATGTCTATAGTTACATAATGCAAATTCACTAGTAAAGAATATTAAAGTTTTTACCTAATATAATTTAACTTTAAAAAACAACTATCATTATTTTATAGCAAAGGTTTTATAATATATAACAAGCTAGTACTTCGATTATTTACCATAAGAGACTATTTATTAAAAATGAAGCAAAGTTATTAAAAACGGTGAACAATATTTAGTCGAAAAATAAGAACTTAGGTACATAAGCCTCCTTAGCAACCTGTGTTAACGAGCAAGGAGTAACGGCTACACATAAAATTCCCTAAACTACCTGCTTTGCAACAGCTATCCCGATCAACCAAAACTACTTCGGATTATTTAGCTACTAATAGTTTCATCAAGCCCTTAATGACAGCCAAGAAACTTGGGATAAGAACTAGGGAGGTTGGTGATGGCCTAGGTGTCACTATTGTAGACTGCCAGGCTTCATATTCAAAACTTTCCCTCACTTTCTCTCTCTCCGTCCTTCGGACCAACTACTAGTTAATGAATGGAATTCAATTGCCTCCCCCATAATGTGGCTAGAATCATCAAGATACTACCCTCGGCCCTTCTCATGAATTCTAGTTTTCGCTGAATGACCACGTTTCAAAGCGAAACCCCACAGATATGTGGTGAGTCGTATTCTCTGGCACATAGCGCCTGATTTGGCTCATGTATCCTGTCTATTACGAGAAATCGTATGAATCATTTATTTCCGCGGAAAGCCTGAACATACAGACTTATACCCACGGTATTAAATATCAGAGTGTCAGAGGGTATTGTTCCGGAGTCAATGGGTAGCCCGTACGCAGTCACATAGCAGGTAGTAAAGGGGTCAGTAGCCGGTACGTTGGTCAATTGGCCCCTAGCCTTCCCAATGGTAGTTGGTGGGAATAGCCCATATATATACACCAAGCCTACTATATAGACCCTAGGGGTCTATATGTGACTATATCACCTGACACAGAGTCACCTCTGTCCCTTCTCCCGTATAAACATCAAGTGCTAGGCTGTGGGATAAGTGAGAAGCATCTAGCTAATACTTCAATGTGTAACTATATATAAAAGGCCGCTAAAGATACAGCGCGCACCTGTTAGGTCCTATTTCAACATTATAACCACAGCAGTTAAAGGGACATATATGAATCTTGCAAGTAGTACCTTTCTGACTGCTATCTGGCTCAACCGTGTGCCAGGTGCTCGACACTCCCCTTCCATAATTCTTGAATAGGGGAGCTTGACTCTATCAATGGCATGTTGCTCGATGCCCTCCCAAACGACCGTGACGTCTGACGGGTTGTAACTGCGGTTACTTGGGCCATGCATTCTCGCATGTCTCGTTCTAGCAATGTACAGCAATTTGGACCCAAGGGGGTCGGCTTTGCTCTCGACATAGGAGGACCATAGTTATCTCAGGTGCCTCAGACCAGAATGGTCCTTGCGTTTGTACCTCCCCAGCTACACCACCCCTTTACCAATTATAACCCTTCTTACCTCCCTTAATACAAACTCGGAATTCTGGTTTAAAGCAACTATGTTGATTTTTCTGCTTATGTTTTTATTTAAAAAACAATAAACTATAATTTATTTATGCAATAACTTTAAATCTATTTAAAGTTATATTTAATTAATTAATTATTATATTTTATATATAGTTATATTTTTTTTATATTTTTTTAATGCTTAGTTTTTATTGCATTATATATTATAGATTTTTTAACTAAAATATTATTTTTTTTATTATTGTTTTTTTTGCGATTATTTTGCTTGCTTATATAGTTTATTATATTAGCGTTTATATTACTTTTTATATTTAAATTAATTAATTTTTTTAATACTACTTTTATTGCTTTTAATTTTAAAAATAATTTTAATTATAAAAGTAATAATTTAAATAAAAAATCTAATTTTATACGCTAGTAATAAATTATAACAAATATATAAAAGTATTAATATTATAATTATAATTAAAGCTATAATTTTTATTAGTTTTTAAAAAAATAGCTTTTATTATAAATTATAATTAATAATTAATTAAAGCTATAAATGCATAAAATAATTAATATATTAAAAAACTTTAAAGTTTAATAGTGTTTTTAAAAAGCTAATATTTAAATAAAATTTAAAAAAAATAATATAAGTTATAATATTGCTAATATTTTTATATTTTAAAATAAGCTTTTTATTTTATTTAAATAATTAGCTTTTACTAAATTTAATTTTAAAGCATTTAAAGCTTTTAATAAAAAGCTTTGCTAAATTAAAAATATTTATAATATATAATAAATTAAAAAGTTATTTTGTTTTTTTTAGTTTTAAATTTAAAATATATTTTTATATTTTGCTGCTTTTTTTTTAAGTATTTTTATAAATTAGCAAACTAAACATAAATTTTATAATATAACTAAAACTAATATATTATTTTTTTATATTATTAAAGCATATATAATTATAGCTTTATTATTAAATATATATATATTTTTAATAAGCAATTTTTTATAGCAATTTATTAGCATTTATTTTTATAATAATAAAACATAAACTTAAATAATTAATATTTTTGCTTAATTTAAAATATATATTAGCTATAAGTTTGTTTTAAAACAGCTAAATAAAATAGCTAAATAAAGTTATATATATAATAATTAATTAATTAATGTTTTAATATTTAAATTAATAAATATATAGCTTAACTTAAAGCATATTATTTATAATTTAAATGTTATATTTATATATAATAATTTTAATTTTAAAAATAATATTTAAAATTTTAGTATAAATTATAAAAATATTATGCAAAATTTAATTAATTGTTTTATAATTATTAGTTTAAATATATTTAGCTTATTTATATAGTTATAATAATATATTATTACTTTTTTTAAAAAAAAATAGCTTTTTTTTTATTTAATATTAACTTTAGTTTATATAAATAAAGCAACTAATTATTTATTAGTTTATACTATTTGTTTTTTATTTAAATTATTATATTTAAAAAGGTTTGCTTTATTTTTAAATATTATATAACTATAAAATAACATTAGCTATATTTTATAAACTTTTATTATTTATAAAAATAAAAAAAAAATATTTAAAATATATTAAGTTTATAATACTTTATTTTATATTATTTTAAATTATTAAAACTATAATAAATAATTTATAATAATATAT